>OX578141.1:140867357-141467357 GCA_951213105.1 Amaurobius ferox | reverse complement strand
AAACTGTTTGGGATAGGGTATGCCAAATGCCTGTCTTTTTAAGAGGGTCTTCGTTTGGGATTGAGCAAATCCGTCCGTGAGCAAAAGATTAAGGGATTACTTAAAACATGTACATTATCAAAACCAAAGAGTCAAATTATTAAGCTTTTCACAATAATTTCACTTTAAATAGTCTGTGCATTATAGGGAGAACAAAACTAAAAATCTCGAAAAACACCAAACTGAACAAAATATAAATACACTTTACTAAGAATTCAAACGTTATATATTTCCCTACTCTACGATAAGAAAGATTCCCCTCTTTACATCTTACTTTTATTCCTATTTTCCCTGTAGCAGCCTTTTCCGTTTCCTATTCATTTTAATACATTTTGGAATCCTTTGGTGACTACGTTTGAAACGACTGAAAAGAGTAAGAGGCATTGGTGGTCAACGGAGCAGAACAAAAAATGGCTTTTTTTATTGCGAACCCCCCGACGGCCCCCTGATAGGCGCGAAAACAAATTGTCGTCATTGCTGACCATCTGTACTTAAGCTGATGGAATCATCGCTTCATTTAACTACCACGATTTGTTATTCGATTAAGTACCTACCTGATTCGTTGGACGATATGTCAGATTCCTGTGACATTCTCCCACTTTTTCCCCCATTAGATCTATCTTTGTTCTAAGTGAAATGAAGTGTACCTTTTATTATATCCGTGTATAGTATATTCTGATTCGTACTATTTCGTGGAAGAGCAGAGGCAATAATAAAGTGACAAGGATCACACGAACTTTTGTCAGTGTTTAAAGTGCCAAAGGATAAATTATATTTGTGGATTTATTAATTTTGATATATTTGTTACTTTCACTACAATGAGTAGTACATTTGAAAGAGAAATATTGTCACGGGTCAAAATTTCGATTATCGGATTGTGATGGATTTACACGTTTTAAACATCCCTGAATACGAATCAATCATTTTTTCAATTATGTATGCGTGCTTATAGAGATAGAATCTTCCAAACAAATTGAACAAATGGAATTAATATAACTTCCTTATATTTCCCTAAAGAAAGTACACATAGGAATATTAGGTGATTAAAATTGTTTCGAGGGCGTTTTGAGTCCTCCTTTTCGGGTCTAAATGCGTACTTTTAATAACCGCTAAGAAACAACTGCAATTGAGAAGTGACCATGCCATGCAAGCGAATTGATTAAACAACAGATTAGCTAAACTGCAGTCGTGGCACCACATAGTGTGTCGAAAAAAAGTCAAAACAATACCGATTCAATAAAATGCAGGATATGCGAATAGAGGAAGAAGAAAAGTGACACCGATGACTAGCTATCCAGCAGTTATTAGCGCTTGAAGAGATATTAATTTCTGGATTGTATCATAATTTGGTGTTCTTTAACGTAATACTTCAAGCTATAATTTGACCAGCAACTGATAGTCAGCAAAGACAGGAGTTTGAAAAGATAAAACTACTGCATGCAATTCCGAAACAATGTCTGCCCATATTCTGTTTGCACAGTTCTTTACGTTATGATCTAGTTATTTACTGCTTGTACGAGGAGATGCATTCTATATAGGGGAGACCAGGGCGAAATAGTGTATCTAGGTAGAACGGAGTAGGAGATCTATTTCCCACAAAGAGCACATAGACCTTCTTGTAATCATAAATCTTCTTGTATATAAGAAATGCTCTTCTCTCCGTTTGTTTATAACACTTGGCGATACATTTAGCGAACTTGCTAATAATTTAGCAAAATATCGCCAACTTGGCGATATCAAGTCCCAGATTGACGAAAATATCTTCAAATTAAATAAATGACGCCAAGTTAATGAAAATGACGCCTAATTGATGAATTTATTATTAAAAATATTTTTAATATATGAACTATATTGCTTATTGAGGATATTAATTTAAAGTTGCTTGAAATATAAGTTAATTGGGTAAAAAATAGTTTTACATGTTATCATCCGGAAACGTGCCAAATGTACAATTCAACGTTTAAAGCACTGTGCCATATAACTTATACGTCATTTTTTACTGTGAAAGAAGTAAATTATTGCATTATATAAAGAAAATCATGTGCTGCCCATATAGGATATTTTTAGGTTTATAAGGAAGATGCCTTCTCTTTTAAATTTTATTTGGTAGCATTATTAATTTGTTATGCCTGCAGTCGCTACGTTTTTGTTAAAAATATATGATTTCTTTTTTAGAGTTTTAGCTTAAATAAAGGAAGACTTTGACCTATGTAATAATTCAAAATATTATGAAACCTGTCTTACCTTATTTGTGAACATGCCTGAAAATTTCGTCAAAATCAGATTAATTTTTCATATAGAAGCATGAATGAATAAGGAAGGGGAGAAGAAAACTGTAAAATGACTAGCTTTTCCAGAAAATCCAAAAAATGTATCTTACTCGTTTTCGAAAATATAACCATGCGGCTCTGGAATAATATACTAGAGACTACCATAGCAATCTTTCCAATGGGTCATATAAAATTCTCCTAACCACTGCAGTTTCTGGGATACAGATATAGAGTATGTAGCTTGAAATCATTTCTGTAATATAGTATTTATCGGTGCCTTGTCCTTGGGTAGCTGCCACGACACTTGATTTTATAATTATTTAGCCTATTTATATTTTTCATCTCGGTTGTTATAACATATAAATAAAAATATAAAATAATAAAAATGAAATTTTGAAATGATTGTTGAATGAAAATTTTGAATGAAATGTTGAAATTTTGTTTTTCAACAAAATGAGATAGGCTGCGTATATAGTTTTATTATGTGGCTGCATTGAAAATAGGCGAAACAATGACAAAAATTTATATTTAAAATTCTTGCCATTTTTTCAAATTCCATCCAATAGAACTCTGATAAAGCCTAAAGCCACGTACCAGTCAACATTCAAAACCGATGAAACGAATGACTTGAGACGATATTAAACGCATGCAATTAGCGATCGATATAAGTTAAAAGTAAACTATGCTCCAAAGTATCATGAACATTGTACAGGAAAATACAAAGCAAAGTAACAACGTTTACTATCGCAATTAAAAAATTAGAGGTTATCCAAAAAAGTGGAAAATAAAGAACAAGCTTTTCGCATTTTTCAACTCTTTATTTTCGGGAAGCAAAACTTTTTCGCCTAATACCATAATTTGTCAAACCCTTTTTAATGAGACATTGAAGTCAAGATAAGTTTCGAAAAATCACGTTTCTGGCGTCTTTTGAAAGAAGGAGAAGGCATTGTTTAGGGGTTCCTGGCTGTAATTTAATACCTCTTTTGTCGCGTTGGAAACAATAGGTGCAGCCCGTTCTACCCACCAAAACTCTTTTTATTTTCTTAGTGGTGCACCCTATGCTCTAGTAAGCTTTTATTATTAAATCGAGAGACAGAAGGTTAAAAAATTATTTGTTTGTGTTTGCGCTGAGAAATTTCTTTCCTTAAAGCGCTGAAAAGTACTTTAAAAGGTGAGAAAATCCTGAACCATCCAAGTTCATCACGAAACTAGAAATTACACTCCGTACAGCAGAACGAAAAGGCGTACTGCGGGGCGTTTTAGAGAATTTTTACGCAGATGCACATATAAATTGGGAGGAAAAGGGTAAATTATTTTAGACTTGTACTCTAAAAATGTATCAAGAAGTACAGAAGATCGATACTTTCTCTGAAAATATTTGTTCTTCTTTGAGATAAAATTAACCAACATGAAACTTTAGAAATTTCATCATTTTTTAAAAGCATCTGGTGTGTCCAACACATGAATTTCCCTACAGTTTAGTCATTCTTAATAAGGGTTCTACAGAACACTTATCGGGAATCACTGTCTACAGATTACGTATGCAAGGTTCTAGTCTAGCTTCCAAACGGTTCAGAAAAAATTCAGCAATGACTCCCGTCCGATGAAACCAAAATGGTTTTACAGGAATATCACTTTTTAAAATAAAATTTCATTAAAGTTCAATAAGTTCATTCGAATTTTTCAGACTCATTTGTTTCGTTTACAGGCTCTTACAGCGATGCAAATTACTCTCTAACTGTTTATAGCTACCTAGCACTTTTAGTTCTCGCCCCGATTTCATCTGAATACTCCAACCATAGACGTCAGGTGAAAATATCCAATTATTTTTCTAACTTTCTTTTCGGTATACAAATTAAACTTATACAATATATGTGACGATATTTTGCATTCCAGTTAATTTATGAACTTATCTGTCGGCACACAAATATGTACTGGAATATGTACTTGTATACGTATATTTCCATCTATACTATTCAAATATCACCAATCATCAAATATATTTACAATCTCTAAGTACGTTTAACCACTTAAAATTTTTAACAAAATAAATTATCTCTTGTTTATGCAGCAATACTTCACGAAGTAGTAAGTAAACAGATTGAAATGCAACAATCGTGACTTAAAGAACCAAGTTAGTGCCATTGTAAAAGCCAGCGGAACGTGACCTCCTTAAATTTCGAATTTAGAAGACACAAGTACCATAACAAACCCGTGATCAAAAAGGCCGCAAATAACCATCCAGGTTCACCCCCTGTCCGGAGAAGTAAATCACCAAGATGACCTACTCGAAAACACAGAAGAACCAAAACATTTAAAATAACAAACCCTTACCTTTAAAGAACTTCTTCTTCAGCCACAAATATTAAATAAAATAAAATCACAGGAAAATCTAAATAAACACAATTTTAAAGATAATCAATGTTTCTGCATTAAATATTTAAATAAACAAATATAATACATTTTGCGAGCCAGCATTTGATGCATTTGAAGTTAGGCTCACCATTCAACTGAGTCAACACCTGGATGTAGAATGCAGTCAGAGAAAACCGGGGAACGAGATAATATGTAATGGCTTACACCGAGCCACGATGTTATGAAAAACGGAGCAAAGAGCTGGGCAAAAACCTCCCCAAGAAGTCATCCCGACCCTTCTGGCTAAATTATCGCCCTACGTAATCGAAGACTCGGCACACCAGAGGTGCTCACACAGATGACACTTGGCCCGAGTAGAACTCAGCCTCAGCAGAGAAGCACCTCCACTTCTCAAAAGACGGGACACGGTAGACCGACCCGGCAAGGCCTCGGACCAATATCACAGGAAGCGTCGTGGTCACTCTTTGATCCGGAGGGCCTCGAATCATCCGACGTCAGGCGGCTACATTTTGCCAGACAGCAATCAGTCACGGACCTCAAGGAACTGACCTGGTGGCAAGCTCCCGGGGCCCGCCGTGTGCATCAAAGATATCAGGGCCGAAGCCCGGACTGCGGTAGAGTAGTCTGGCAAGCAAATGAGGAAATGTGCACGGAAAAACTGTGTCCAGAGTTTTTATGTCCACCTCGCGGACGCAGAGAGAACTAGTCATTCGAATCAAACCGCCAAATTTCTTCCCACGCCATCTATACCAGATGCCACCAAGTCGCACCAGACGTCGCGACTCAAAACCACAGAGATGAACCTCTACACATTCTTCACATCAGAAACATATACATCGCATACACAACTAAACTTGGCACTTCCTTTTCGCCAGCCAAAATGACATCGAACTCAACGGAAGAAAAGGAACTCCGAATGCTCGTTCGTTCGAAATAATACTTTTAACAAGAAAGATCAATCATGCTTAAAGCATTGATTATGAAACACTTTCCAACTTCAATGCAATTTTATTTAAACATGTCTAAAATGCCATACATTCCTCGGTAATATTTTAAAACTTATCACAATACTACATTAATTTATTATATTTGAAACCTTAAACCTTCATCGAAAAAAATTAACTTCATTCAAATGACGGCATTAAAATATAAATTGCCTGGTTTAAACATCTCTAAAATGTGATACATTCCTCGGTAATAATTTTAGAATTATCATAATACTACGATAATTTATTATATTTGAAAACTTTATCGAAAACAACTGAAATTCATTCAAATGACGTCATAAAAAAATAACACGCCTGGCTCTCTCTATAAAAGCAACATTTCATTCATAAATAATTCCCCCATTCATGTCATTCATCACAATACTATAATAATTTATATTATTTAAAAATTAAGACCATGGAGCTACAAGTAAGTAAAACTCTATGCGTAAAACTTCATCGAAAATTATCGTCCTTCTCTTTCTAAAATCAATGAATATTTCATTCATATCAGCCATGCAGACTCCATGGACTAAATGATTTTGTGTTAAAGAATTACAGCGATTCTAATACAACTCATTCTACATATTTTGATGTTTACATTTTACATAGGTGAAAAATAGGCTTAATAGTAGAAATAATCAAATTTGTATGAGCATTTAAACTGAAATATATTGTCATTGCGTTGTTAAAGTATGTAGATGCACAGAATTTAGGCAAAAATAAAGTAGTTTTAGGATGGATACAACACTCAATATGAATTAAAAAGAACTTTAAAAATCACGATTTTGAGACAAGATGGATGCCATATATCATTTTGAAGTGGGTCATGTGATCGTTTCATATCATGGACACGTGATCGCTTCATATAAGAGGTGTTATTATTATTTTAATTTTTATTTAAAAAACTACTGAATTTTTTTTTATATATTTTATGGAACAATTTGAATATTGCCTAAAATTTTCGAAGCAATTTGTGAATTTTAAATCCGCTTAAAAAATGCTTGAAAAATTAAGTCCCGTAGGGCTCAATGTATTCCATTTTTTCAACCCGGGTTCAATCCAAAACTAATTGGGTGATATTATTCATTTATATTCCCATAGGTTCTATAGACCGCCTGAACAACATACTAAAATTTCATTTTGATTAAGTCATTTTTACGGCAGTTATCGTGCTAACGGACAGACAGACAGACAGACAGAATGAACAAAGTCATAAACACTTTTCAACTTTGTTGTAAAGTGTTAAAAAATGGATTCAGATTCTGGCTTGAAGAGTTAAACGTTTCTAGAATATATCAATTACACAAATGAATGGCAAGAGGGTTTTCAGAGCAGAATTAAATAATTTAAAAGCTTTAAATAAATTAGATGACTTGAAATACATTATTAGTTTATACATTTTATACAAAAGTAATGCGGATTTCGAATCCCGACATTACACCATGGCGGGGCGGCAATTATGAAGTGTTCAAGAAATCTCATGCAGTTGCAGGTATATATCACTGGTACATACCTCCAGATTCTGGTACACTGTACCAGCATCTATAATATTATTAGATGCATTTTATATTCGGAGTTTTAGAAATATTTTATAATCGGCAAAACAAGCTCGGTCACTAACTACTATTATCTAATAATGCTACGATTCTGATCTCACAATGACAAGAGTTATATATCCCGTTGCTACGAGTTTATGAAATTATGTTTTAATTGATAATGATAATCTTGCAACTAATTACGTAAACTTAATAATTTATCTCATACTTTAAGATACTCACATGTAGTACCTGCATGCCAACGGCCGTACCGTGCTGAAAACACCGGTTCTCGTTAGATCACCGAAGTCAAGCAGCATCGGGCGCAGTTAGTACTTGGTGGGTGACCACCTCGGAACGCCGCGTGCTGTTGGCCATCTCGGGTGCGGTATCCCCGTGGTTTGCGCGCTAGATTTGCACGCTGCCACAAATGCCGCCGTGTTCATGCGGAGTACGATCACGTTAAACATGTGGGTCCGTAAGTCCTTCCGAGAGGTTGGTGGTAGGGGAAGGAGGGTACGGTCCCTGTGGATGCCTCCCCCACTGGGTTCCGGTCTAAATTGGGTGGCACTTCCCGGCCGTCCATACAGTTACCTTACACCTTTCTGGTAGGTCGGACGGTCTGGGTCTCAACATGTAGTACCTGCTCTAAACATAATCACTACATTTTGAGACTTACGACATTTGTGTCCGATGATCCACTACTAAGTTGTGCCTTAGATTATTTTATCAGTACATACTGCACGGATTACTTTTTTCTATGAGTATTTTTCTCAATTTCATTCAAAAGTACTTCAGTATAACTAGACTTTTGAGTAATTATCGATTTTCATCCACCTCATTCTTTAACGTATAAGTGTACAAGTTATGGGCAAACCACACGTCTTACCGTACTAAATAGATAACGTTCTATAACTTGGTGATCATTTTCACTTACCTTGTTTCGTTTTGAAGATAGTGATTATAATTTCTAGTAATTATAATATTTAGATAGTAATTACAATATTTATTTTGCGTAATTAAAAGCAGCGCAAAGTTACAAACAGAGACCTATTATTGGGGATTTAGAAAATTAAATTTCGCATCTTTATGAAAATATTAGTTCCGGTGGGTACAATTTTTATAGAAGTTTTGCAAAGAACCTTGCTGTTCCAACCGGGAATCGAACCCTGGATCTCCGAATTGGCCAGCCGACGCTCTACCGTTGAGCTGCTGGGACGAAATTGCAAACCCTTATTATCTAAGTGCACTCTGCATTCTCCACTCTTTTATGTCAGATTGGTGTGCAACTGACAATCTGACTGACCACTTCCTGCTATTTTTACCTCAAATTAGGGTCCTGATACCACTATTTTTACCCAGGTTAGTATCCTGCGTGGTCGTTATCCTCCTAATTTGAAATCGGCGCTCCATATCTCAGAGTCCGCTGAATACGTGCTAGTCATACTAAGGTCACTTTCAGACCTCAGACGTCTTTGCATTAACCTACAGGGTTGATTTGTTCGGGCGCCATTGCAAAGAGTCTTGCTTCTCCAGCCGGCAATCGAACCTTGGATCTCCGAACTGGCCATCCGAAGCTCTACCGTTGGAAATTCCAGTTTTATTGTCAAAATGGACTCTTTCAGGTAGCTGATTATTACTTTCTCTACAATACATAGTAATGTATAAGAAAACTATTACAGTCGTGTCGAAAATCGCAACTCGAGTTTTCGACGGATATATACGTTTCGAGCACTCTAGAACCCGAAAATCTTTTTTAACGTAAGGTGTGTGTATATCTGTATGTCTTTCTGTCTGTTTGTGCAATGAAAGTATCCACTCTAGCTAAAAACTAATGCACCAAATTTCACAAAATGTGGTAAATAAGTCACTTGTAATATGCTCAAATATATCACTTAAATGCTTGTTTGATACGTAATTTTTAACAACGAAGATAATAAGATGAACCGCCTAAACCTAGGACCAGCCTTTATTGGGGTATTTTTGTGTTTTCGCATTTTTGCCATGTCGTCGCTAAAAACACGTCCAGTTCCCAAATGAAAACAAAATTTAAGTTGAAACTGCAAATTCGATGTACTTTCAAATTATTATCCATGTAATTTTATGCAATGAAACTAAATTTAATGAATTATGAAAGAAAGAAAGAGAAAACGAATTTGAGTCTGCAGGGAAAGTCATATGCTGTCCATATCATATTTTTTTTTTCATACTCCCCTTTAGTTCTACGATCAACCGTTGATTTTATGTACCTTTCGGACACTTCGTGAAACATACGCTATAACGGAAACAACTCGTAAGAAAAATTTAAATACAAGCAAACATATAATAAATATCAACAGAATCCCCAAAATGAGTTTCTGATTTATTTCGTCTTTTCCACAGTTATTATGAATAATATCAAAATATTTATTTCAGTTGGCACACAAGTTGTGGTTTTAAATCAAGCAATTATCTAATATTTTATGTTCACCGAGCATCTAAGTTGCACCCATTAAACTTAAAGTGACATAATTTGACAGGAGATTCTTTCTTCGCCGCTCCAATTTTCACTTTACGAATCATTTTCTTTCGGATCATTCTCTTTATTTCAAGCGCCCTCCAAACAAAGAACTCGATCTGCCATTATATTTTTATGTTTATACCTGCATTCGATGGCGCGATTTCCTACCAAGATATATTCATAAGTATGATTTATGAGCGTGTCCTATCTTCTTCCTCAAATTGAAGATAATGCGTTTTTGTTTTCTGTGTTAGCGAGCACCCGCCACTCTATTATAGATATCTTTGCGAAATATAATTAAGGGGCGTCGCCAACATTAACCGCTCGCTGCGCGGAAAGGTGACAAAATAAATAGATATTTATTTATGAATGTTTTCTCATCTTTTAAGGGACCCTTAGAAAAGTGACGCACTTTCCTTTATTCTCTCTCTCGCTTTCTGCTCTTATTTCTTAATGTCTCAGAAAATGTCTCACACAGGCGTGAGTACAAACATTTAAAATTATTTCAGAGATTAATGTAAGTCTGAAACACGTGAACCTAGAGATTTATTTAGTTTAAAATTTTCGGTTTATCTATATAATAATTGTCAAACGTGTTTTTATCTTTTCAGACTCTCTAGAAGCAACTCTGTGACCTCAGAAGCTGAATCTCTGCGCGCTTATAGTATCAAACACGGGACAGAACCTGACGCGGCCATATTTTCGGTTTCCTATCCCGGGGACCTAAAAATTGGGATTTTGAAAAGCCTTCCCATGCCTCCTCCAGACTCTTTTCCCCGTTGACCTAAAAAACTAAATATTTGCATACTAATAGTATATATCATCTACCAACAAAATCTAAAGGCGTCAGATTTTTAATTTGGCTCACGGGAGCAGGCAAAATGAGTGGAAAGTTTAAACTATTTTTAAATCAGACAGAAACCACAGTGAACTACTTAGAAGGTAAAAACCTTGCATACTTGTGGTATCGACCATGGAAAGGGACCTAACTGGGCTAATTAACAATAAAGATAACTTTTTCCAACATTAAGGGCAATAAATTTTCAAACAAAATAAAACGTACTAAAGTAAGTCGCAGCTTATTTTTTAAGAATGTTAGTTTACACAGTTTTTGATAGACTTGAATAGTAGTTGAAAATTCATAAGCACAAAATCCGCCAGCCTATAAGGGGAGTTCCCAAAATTAAGAAGACACTTCCATTGTAGATACCAGTATCCATGGAGCCGTTTCGCGCTCATTATACGTGTGTCAGCATGGACAAAATATTCCATGCTGACGCGAACATAATGAGTGCAAAACCGGTTCATGGATACCGGTATCTGCAATGGGAGTGTCTTTTGAGTGGCTAAAAATATTTACATCTATTAAATTACTCTATTTTCATAATAGTTCAGATTTTTTAGTAATTTTAATAGTTTATTTAAACGGTACATCGATTGTTAGAATAATTTCACTAAGAATTGCTTAAAAGCTGTAAATAGAATAGCACTAGCATAATTTATAATTATGTAATGAAAACATCTTTTACATAAAATTTAAATGCAAAGCAAAACTAGCAACGAAAAGTAAATTTCAATAGAATCTCCGACATGAGTTTCTGATTTACATAACTCGTCATTTCCACAATTATTTTGAAAATTATCAAAATATTTATTTTTGGAACACAAGATGTGGTTTTAAATCAAGCAATTATCTAATATTTTATATTTTCCGAATATCTAAGTTGCACCCATTAAACTTAAAGTGACATAATTTGACTGGAGATTATTTTTTTCTCGCTCTTATTTTCACTTTCATATCACTTCTTTTGAATCATTCCTTATCCTTACTTCAAGCGTTCCCAAAACAAAAAACTCGATCTTCCATTACTTTTTTTTTATGTTTGTACTTGCATGCGATGGCGCGATTTTCTAGCAAGATATATTCATAAGTATGATTTATGAGTATGTCCTATCTTCTTCCTCAAATTGAAGGTAATGCGTTTTTGTTTTATGTGTTAGAGAGCACCCGTAAACGTCGCCCCCACCACTCAACTGTAGATATCTTTGCGAAATATAATTAAGGACCTTCGCCAGTATTAACTGCTCGTTGCGTAGAAAGGTGACAAACATAAATAGATATATATTTATGAATGTTTTCTTATCATTTAAGAGACCCTTAGAAAAAGGACGCACTTTCCCTCTTGCTTTGTTTTCTTATTTCTTAGTGTCTCAGAAAATGTCAAAACTGTCACAACCGGGTGTGAGTGCAAACGCTTAAAAGTACTTCAGAGATTAATGGATCAGTTAAAATTAGAGACAACTTCATTAGTTAAATTTAGAGACAACTTCTTTAGTTAATATAAAATATTTGAAATTCTTAAAATATAATTTTAGAACAGTGCATAAATAGGATTTTCTGATTTAGGCTACTTCGCATTGCCTATTAGAGACTAAAATTCAAATCTATTGATGACTATTTCACGGATTTTAGAAATTTAGGGGGGAAATTTAGGAATTCCTTTAGTTTGGATGACCATTTTTGCAGACTTCCGCGATTAATTAAGCAGACGTCCGCGATTAATTAAGCAGACGTCCGCGATTTGTTCATATAAAACAAGAAATATCAATCATGCATAAAGCATTGATTATGAAACACTTTCCAAATTCAATGCAATTTTATTTAAACATCTCTAGAATGCAATACATTCCTCGGTAATATTTTAAAAATTATCACAATACTACATTAATTTATTATATTTGAAAACTTAAAACTTCATCGAAAAAAATGAACTTCATTCAAATGACGGCATTGAAATATAAATTGCCTGGTTGAAACATCTCTAAAATGCGATACATTCCTCGGTAATATTTTTAAAATTACCATGATACTACAATAATTTATTATATTCGAAAAAAACTGAAATTCATTCAAATGACGTCATCGAAATATAACACGCCTGACTCTCTCTATAAAAGCAGAATTTCATTCATAAACATTTTTACATTCATTTCATCCATCACAATACTATAATAATTCATTTTATTTAAAAACGTAAGACCATGTAGGTACAACTAATTAAACTCTATGCTTACAACTTCATCGAAAAATCGTCCTTCTCTCTATTAAATCAATGAATATTTCATTCATATCAGCTATATTGCAGACTCCGTGAACTAAATAATTTTGGGTTAAAGAAATGCAGCAATTCTTATACAACTCATTCTCCATATTTTGCTATTTACATTTTCCATAAGTGAAAAGTAGGCTTCGTTGTAGAAATAATCAAATTTGGATGATCATTTAAACTCAAATATATTGTAATTGCGTTGTTTCAGTATGTAGATGCACAGAATTTAAGCAAAATAAAGCGGTTTTAGGGCGGATACAACACTAAATATGAATTAAAAAGAACTTTAAAAAACACGATTTTGATACAAGATGGATGCTATATTTTATTTTGAAGTGGGTCACGTGATCTCTTCATATAATGGTTACGTAATCGCTTCATATAAAAGGTGTAATTATTATTTTTATTTTTATTTAAAAAACTACTGAATATATTTTGCTGAATTTTTTTTATATATTTTATGGGATAATTTGAATATTTTCTAAAACTTTCGAAGCAATTTGTGAATTTAAATCCGTTTAAAAAATGTTCAAAAAATTAGGTCCCATAGGATTCAATGTATTTCATTTTTTCAACCCGGATTCAATCCAAAACTAATTGGGTAAAATTATTCATTTATATTCCCATAGGTCCCACAGACCGTCTGAACAACATACTAAAATTTCATTTAGATAAAGTCAATTTTACGGCAGTCATCTTGCTAACGGACAGACAAACAGACAGACAGATAGAATGAACGAAATCATAAACACTTTTCAACTTTGTTGTAAAGTGTTAAAAATGGACATTTTCATTTTACTAATAAAGTCGTAAAGAATAATCTTTACTAGATTTTGAATTTTATTCAAAATATCCTCACAGGGCTGAGATTGCTTTCATAAAATTCTGCAATTTATTTAAAGAAACTGTAATTATAAATATAAGTCTAGGATTAATGTTGAAAGACATGGAATTTGTTCTCCTCTTTTTAAACAGCCTGTAATTAACTATATAATAACTGAACTGACAGACTGACTGACTGAGTGAGGGGGAGGGGGATATATCAAAATTATCAAGTATTTCCACTGTACCTAGAATCTTGGTGTCGATGTCATTGATTTGTCTTAGCCTTTAATGAAAAAATCAAAAATTTTAAAACTCGAATTAAGAGTTAGGATACATAGGAACTTTTAAAAAATTGCACCACTTTGTCTCTCAAAAACAATAAATACACAATTTGATATCATTTCGCTGGCAACAATTAAAACTGGTTCTCAACACCTTTGAATATGTATAGGTGTCATATTCAATGACCTCTAGGCATTAAGAACTTGCGAAGCTCGGGTGAAATGGCTAGTATATGCATATGCTTTCGTATTTTATCTCGAAAGAAACCAAAATGTCATACAATCATTGAAATTGAAAAGATCGCCAAGTAACCGAATGAACCATACAACAAAATTACATATACATTTTTGTACTTCTTTAATAGCAGACATATAGAATTAGGTGACTACAATCGTTTCAAAGACGTCGCAGCAAATTGGTTTCTCAACTATCACTCCTCTCGATTGCTGTAACTGATTCCCCAGGTGACAGGGGATTTCATATGAAAACTGTATGTTCAGAGCATTTGTAGTAAATAATCGTTACTCCATAGTAAATAATCGTTTCTCCATAGTAAATAATCGTTTCGCGAGAGGGAATTCCAAATCAGTAGAAAAATTTCATATGGGAAAGAGATGAACTCCTCCGATGTAGCTTTTCCAATAGATGTTTATTTCGTTAATAGATTAAAATTGAAGCAGAAAAATTTTAAATTACATATGAAGCAAAATTCTACAGAAAAGGATGAATGTCTGCCTGTCCCACAATAAGTAATAAAAGTTTGTTCTGTATGGATAACACAGATGTGTAAATTAGAACAGGATACAGAGTAATAATAATTTCAGATAGGAAATTGAATGCTTATTTATTTGAAAACTTTTCGAAGTCAAAATAAATCATAGCTCTTCGTAACTATCACCCGCTGTGTTTAGTCGTTTTACCTTTCGGACTGATACAGAAAGAATCAAGTTGTTTGAAACTGCAGGGATACAACATAAAAAATCTGATATGTGCAGCACATGACTTCCCCTGCAGACGCAAATTCATTCTTTCTATACTTCTATAAGAAGTCATTAAATTGAGTTTAATTGTACAAAATAACACAAAATTTTCATGTTTAATTCAATTTCTGCTTTTATTTGGTAATTAGACATTTTTCCAAGGGCAGCATAATAAAAATGCAAAAAAATCTCAAATATCTCGAGAACGGTTAGTCCTAGAGTAATAGAGTTGTTCTTATTCTTTCCCTCGTCAAAAATTACGTATGAAACAAGCATTTAATTGATACATTTGAATATACGTAGTCTTTTTTTTAGATATTGGCGATTTTTGCGGGCCATTTCGTAAAAAAGGGCAAGTTGTTCTTTTTCGAATCATACCGAAATCTAATCAGCACCAGAGTATCCCACAAGTGATTTATCTACCAAATTTTGTGAAATTTGGTCAATTAGTATTTCAGCTAGAGTGGATACATGAAATTTTTGCGGGCCATTTCGCAAAAAAAAGGCGGGTTCCTTTTTTCGAATTGTACCAAAAACTAATCAGCACCAGGATCAAGCCCAAAAGTTTTACCTACTGAATTTTATGAAATTCGGTACATTAGTTTTTGAGTTAGAGTGGATACATACATTGCATAGACACACAGACACACAGGCAGACGTCACGCTAAAAATGGTTTTTTCGTATTCTAGGTGTCTCAAAACGTGTAGATACGTCCAAAACTCGAGTTCCGATTTTCAGCATGATTCCAATCTGATAAGGGCCACTTGACATGCCCTATATAATGAAATGAATTTACTTCTTTCACCGTGTAAACATGATGTATAAAATCTACCGCACAATGTTTTTAATGTTGAATTGTACACTGGGCACTTTTCCAGATAACAACATGTAGAACTATAATACCCAATTAACTTGTATTTCACGCAACTCTGAATTAACAGTTATCAATATTAATAGCATCACCAATAGGCAATATTGTCCATGTATTAAAATATTTTAGTAATCAATTTGGTTTCATTTTCGTTAACTTAGCGTCATTTTTTAAATTTTAACTATATTTTCGACAATCTGATGCGAAATATCACCAATTTGGCGATATTTCGCTAAATGAGTCGCCAGGTCCTCAAAATCTATCGCCAAGCGTTACAAGCAAGCGGGGAGAAGAGCATTTGCTATCTATATAAATAAAATTGAAAATCTGTCTGTCTGTCTGTTTGTCCCATCATCACGAGGGAACGGCTGAACCGAATTTGATGAAATTTGGTGGATAGCTTGGAAATAGCCCCACTTAAAATTTAGTCTATAACTTAAGCTTTTACGACTAGTGGTTCCCGAGATATTAGTAAAAAACGAAACTTTCGTTTGTCGCATCATCACGAGAGAATGGCTGAACCGAATTTAAAGAAATTTGGTGGGTAGCCTTAAAATGGGCCCCCATAAATTTGCTCCAAGTTTCGGATTTCTAAGATCAGGGGTTGTTGAGATATTAATGAAATACGGAACATTTCCCTTACAGTTCTACTCTCTAACTCCGAGGTTTATCCAAACGGAAAAGATGAAAATCGTTTGTTTAAAACATCAAAGAGAAATAAAACTTTATTTATGAGTTTGGTGGAGATTTTTTGCGCTAATTAGTCACTATCTGAAAGCATGAATTGTTTGAAACATGAATTTAAATGGGAAAATCTACCTACATGGCTTATATTGTTTCACAAGCTTTTACTCAACGATGGAGAGTATAAAGAAATCAAAATGGTTATTTAATTTCGCATTTTATGAGGAAGATTCTATCTTATATCATGTTGCTTGGCAACGCAATAAAATTAAATGTGTTTGTTAATGAATATTATTTTTTTTTTCGAGTTGAATATTAAATAGATGGATATAAAAATATATTTTAGATAAAAACGGTTTGATTTTTCTTTTAATTATATTAATTGCGAACTGCGTACATCAATTTCATTTATTTTGGCAAAGAGGTTTCAAGCTTATATATTGTGTTTACCTAATAAACTCATATATTCTGTTTACCCAATAAATTCATTTATCGGATTATTGAAACAGAAAAAGAGTAGAAAGGGTATATCCTCTAATAATATTTTAGTGTTTTCATTTATTATATATAAACTGGAACACGATATTTTATTCAGATCTGCAAATTTAGAGCTGCGAATTTGGCTGGATATCGCTAACTTGGCAAATTTCTTAAACGTTGCCAAATTGATTAGAATGTCTCCAAATTGATAAAAACGATGTAAATAAATGAAATTTATTTTGTTTTGCTAGAAGAAAGTACTGAACTGGTGTTTCGTTAGCATTTGTCTGTCAGTATAACCGTCTTACTTAGTAACACATTTAGCGAATTTCTAAAATACCACCAAATTGATAAAAATGTTTGTAAATCCATAAAAATATCTTGAAATTGATAAAATTGGGCTAAATGAATGAAATTGTGTTTTTTAGGGGATAATATTTTGATGATGGTTCGTCAATTTATCGCCAAGTGGGACTGTCAGTTCTACAATCCCACTTGGCGATAAATTTGGCGATTTTTTAAAATGCCGCCAAACCTTCATTAGAGATCGCATTATTCAGACGATATTTTGACCACCAATTTATTTGAAGCAAATCATAATATGTCGCTCAGCAACGGATTTAAATCCAGTGTGTTTATGAGGAAGAAGATTTTTATTAAATATTTTCCTATTTTAATAATGAAGATATGTATATAAAATAAATTCCATTGCCATCATATTTTTGACTGGATAATATCATTTACGATCTTCAGATTTAACCATTATTTTTATTGATGTTTTCCGGGATTATTGATTCAGAGATTATTGATATTTTCAATTTCTTATGCCATTGTTTTATTGCGGCAAAAATGGTTGAAACTCATATATTGTACGTTGTACGAGTAATATTCTACAAATGCACGGCTATATCGTCTAATCACTGAGAATATAAATAGTACGGGTATATTGGCATATATTTCGACATATATTGGCATATATTGGAATCAAGTACGGCCTTCTGGTATGAAGATTGCGGGGATTAGTGATATATTTAATTTATTAATTAATCTGTGTTATTTTGGCAAAGAACTTTAAGACTCATATTATAATACGGGTAATCTTTTACTAACATTAGGACATATCTTCTAATCTACGACATTATAAGTAGTACGGGTATATCTTCCCATATAATTTTAGCACTTTTATTTCGGCGCATATTGGAATCAATTACTGCCTTCTGGTTTAAAGATTACGGATTTATTGATATTTTCAATTTATACATGTAATCTACTAATACAGGTTATATCTTCTAATATTCGCGTATATAAGTAGTACGGGTTCCATACAATTTTAACGCTCTTATTTTGCATATATTGATTCAATTCCATATTTTTTGTAAATTTGCTTACAAAAGAGGCCAGAATGTTTTATTCTTCAGATCTGCCCGTGAAGATAATTTTGAATAGCGAGAACAGACATTCCTTAACTTCATTTTAGGAGCATTATGTTAAATATTTTACCAGAATATTTTGATTAAAAATGCCATTTATGTATACTATAGGAATTTGCACATGATTGTGAATTTTAAGTTTATTTATATTATATACTCCGTACGAAGAACGGGTATGCTGCTAGTCTATATAAATAAAATTGAAAATCTGTCTGTGGGTATATTTGTGTATTTATTTGTCTCATCATCAGGGAAGAACGACTGTACCGATTTAGATGAAATTTTCGGGCTGAACTTGAAATAGCCCCACTTACAATTTAATTCATGTTTCGAGTTTCTAGAACCATGGGTTATCTAGATATTAATTAAAAACGCAAAATTAACCTTCCATAGAGATATCATTATGCAGACGATATTTTTTCTACCAATTTATTTGAAGAAAATTATATCATATCGCTTAGCAACGGATTTAATAAATCCAATGTGTTTAAGCGTCAGACGATTTTTATTAAATCTTTTCCGATTTAAATAATAAAAATATGTATATAAAAATGTTCATTGATATTGCATTTTTGACTGGATTATATCAATTACGGTGTTCAGGTTTAAACATTTATTTTCGGGGATTATTAATATTTTAAATTTATTAAATTATTGTTTTATTTTATCAAAAATTGTTGAAAATCATATATTACACGTATCATATATTATAATCTTCTACAAATGCCAGCGTATATCTTCTAATTACGAAAATATAATTAGTACAGGTATATTGGCATATATTTTGACATATATTGGCATATATTGGAATCAATTACGGCCTTCAGATTTAAAGATTACGGGATTGTTGATATTTTCAATTTATTACGTCACCTGTTTTATTTTGGCAAATAATTTAGAAATTCATGTGTTATAGTAGGTGTAATCATCTACTAAGACGCGGGTATATTTTCTAATATTCGAGAATATGAGTTTGTACGGGTTCCATACAATTTTAGCGCATTTATTTTGCACACATTGATTCAATTTCATATTTTTTACAAATTTATTTACAAACCGGACCAGGATGTTTTATTCTTCAGATCTGCCCGTGAAGATAATTTTGTATGGCGAGAACAGAAATTCTTAACTTTCTCTTTAGAAGCATTAAATTAAATATTTTAACAGAATATTTTGATTAACAATGTCATTTAGTATACTATAGGAATTTGCATATGATTGTGAATTTTAATTTTCTTTATATTATATACTCCGCACGAAAAACGGGTATACTGCTAGTATATAAATCAATGTCGACAAATAGTTAGGCATCAAAATATAAAATCATTACACAATGCATCTTCTCTCGCGATTGGAACAAACTGGATCCATGGGAATGATGTTAACAAATTTATCGCATAATATTACGTATGAATAGTGAGCACATTTCATAATGGTTAATACTTTTTTTAATCGTATGTGATTATTTTTTTATAAATTTACTTTACAAAATGCAATATTTCAAAAACGGTTCTTTGTAACGTTCTAAAATTTATGCCAAACGTTTCCTAATAAAAAAATTACACAGTAAATAATTATTTACGTAACATTATTAAAAGTTCTGATTTTTTAATGATTTTTTCAAAATTTTATTCGAAAATTTGGGGATCTTCTTTTGATCTTCCAAACATTTGATTTCATTTAAAATCAGTAAGTTTACCGTATTCACGGTTTCCAGTTTTTGTAAGAAATTTCATTCAAAACGCTCCATTTGATCATGAGATATCGTCTCCACAGACTCGCAGGGATACACACACACGCACGCACGCACGCACGCACGCACACACACATACACAATCGATTCGGGGATTTTTGAAACATGCTCTTCCGTCGAAAACCCAGACTCGAATTTTCATCCCCATCACAAAATTTTCCTTATTCATTATACTATGTATATAGGGAAAGTAATATGTTCTAAACTGGATTCAGCAAAAATACGACGCCGATGTACCAGATATTGTGATTCGTAACATCATATGTTCTATGAATTTAATAGGTAGTAAATGCATTCTTAATTTATTTTTTGAGCAAATGATTAGTCGATTTTAATCGTCGGTCATCTGCAATATGTTATATTTTTTAATGTATTGTTAAAAAGTTTAATCGCTTCTGTACAGTGATGATTCACTGCTGGTGAAATTATGAAATCCAACAGGTACCGTTTATTATGAAATTTAACGCTGATATGTTGTTTTCATTTTAACTGTAATTTTAATTTCAGTTATTACATTCCGAATATTTTTAAATTATTAAAATTACATAAATTATTTTCTTAAATTAAAATGCAATTCCATCAATTTCTTTCCGATAGCATATATTGAATGAAAATTTGAGCAAAAATACCTAATGTGGGCAGCACATGACTTTCCTTATATAATGCAGTGAATTTACTACTTTTACAGTAAAAAAATAGGTTATTATTATAGTAGATACTTATATTCAGTCAAGATATCGAATTTTCGTCAATTAGTCGTCATTTTCATTGATTTAGCGTCATTTTTATCCATTTGGCGAGATTTTCGTTAATTTGGCAACATTTCGCCACATTCGTCGCCAAAATCTCGCCAATCGTTATGGACGGAGAAATAAGTTATTCTTATAGTACATAAATGACTATTGGCTTTCAAATACGAAAATATTACTCAAAGTATCTTTTCTCATGAATGGAACAAGCTAGATTCACGAGAATGATGTCACCAAATTTATCGCATAATAATACATATGAAAAGTGAACATGTTTCTCAACAGTTCATATTTTTTTTTTAAATTATGGGGTTTTTGATAAATTTATTTGAAAAATGTGCAATATCTCAAGAACGGTTCATGCTAACGTACGTTCTAAAGTTTATGTCAATCGTTTTCTAAGGAAAAATTACATAAGAGATGTCTATTTGCGTCAATATTAATAGAATATTAACAGGTTGTCTCGTTCGCTATTCCCCCCATGGTAACATTTCTGGGCGAGCTGTGACGTCACTGCTAGACCTAAAGCTCCTCTATATACGAGCTGACTCATCAAGCATATTGAAGCCCACCATAACTGGAAGCGCAATCCATTATCATTAGCTCTATTCATATTTTCACTTTGGGAAGTATAATTGAAATAATTATGGGTAGATGTTCTGCTGTAATCATTCTAGAAAGGGTTTTAGGCTATTTCGCTTTCCTAGAAACGAAGAAAGAAGAAAACAATGACTAATAAATAATTGGATACCTGGTAATAGAGCATACTTGTGCGAGCTAAGTTCTACAAAATTCTAATTGAAACTTCTTTTTTTATATAAAGTGTTTATTTTAACCACTTATTTTATAATTTCTGTAACTCTAGTATGGAACCCTATGGGCTTCAATATGCTTGGTAAGTCAGCCTGTAGTAGAGGAGCTCTAGCTAGACCTTCCGTTCTGTTGACCAGCGGCGCTTCGTTGAAAAACGTTGGAAAAGAGCACGGTTTTATTTAAATATGCCTTGCTTCAACGAGATACATGAAATGTTTCCTAAACTAATGTGCTAACACTGAAATATGACAAATGAACTCAAATTTGAATTCAAAACGAACTAAATTGCTGTAATTAACGGATGAAGAAGTCAAAATCAGCGGTTTGACAAATTATATACTAAGACAAGGATATGATTTTCCGGGTGATTTCGTATAACAAATATATTCATCTTCTTTTTTACACAAAATATACATATTTCATGTGTAAACGGATAATTTTTTAATATTTTTACTCACAAATATATTGCATGGATATGAATTTTAATATAGTATTTTTTAACAATTACTTTTACAACACATTAGAGATTTTAAACGAAATATCCCGTTCAAATTCATTAAATAGAGACTGTGCACTTTACTGTCTGTATTGTCTATTAAAGGTTTGAAATAGAATATAACTAATGAGAAATATGTAAAAATAGAATTAAATAAGATTTATTTCTATAAAACTCTCCATATGATCTTTATCAATTTGCAATTACATTTTTATTTCTTTAAAAATTGGATGATTTAAAATTTCCTGCATATAAATGCTATGAGACTTACTCTGTCGAGTAAAAGTAAGCGTACCATTCCGTTCCTAATATTTCCTATACAAAAAATACTTGAACTTTATAATTTTCTGAAAAATGTCATCGATTTGATTTTAAAATATTTAGATTGTATCATTGCATGCTCAATGCATGTAATTAATATTTTCATTTTATATGCTTAAAGAAAATCCCGTTTCTATATATTTAATGATACACATCTGCTGTTTAATTTTGTTTATTTGAGGTCTTTGTGAATTCATTTAATTTCTTTTATGGTACAGATTTTACCGTAGAATTCAGTCAATCGGCACTTTAAAATGCGACAGAAAATCATGAAAAATAAAGGGGGGGGGGTAGGGGGGGGGTCATCCAGAATTTTATGCTAAAAGAAACGAAGGCTATTTTTATCATTTTATTCGAAGACGAATTTTTTTTTTCTCAGAAATTTGTCCAATATTTATGGGGAAGGAGCTTCAAACTAAAAACATTCCATTCACCGTTTGCTTTAAAATAAATAGGGGTAAATGTATCATTTAAAAAAAAAACGCGACTATAAATTTATTTTGTTTTTACAAAATTATCCATAAAATTGCACTAGTTTCTTTTAACTTATGAATACCCCTTTCTTGTACAAAAACCATTTTTATTGAATCGAAACTACTCCGTCTTACTCATGATGAAGCCCTTCAATTTGACGAATCAAGATATAAATGTCTAGCAAAAACATTATTAACAAATTTACTAACAAAAAATTCTTAACAAACTACATTTGACGTGACTAATAATTATTATTGCAGTGATTTGATAAAATATGCGTTTTCGAATTTAAATCAATTACTGTTTTTTCTTCAGATGATTTTGAAAGTTTCCTGGCCTTCTCTCAAATCCAGACGATATATTTTTTCTAAAACTTGTAAAATTTTTGAACTAGACAAAAGCTATGCATTGCATTGCCTGAAAATAATATTTATTCTAATTTATACTGCGTTATTCATGCCTGTAAACTTCGTAATACAGTCAATATTTAAATGATGACTGATTTGCCACATTTAGATTAGAAATATATATTTATATCCTTCTCAAACCGATTCACATAACACACCTAACAACTATTGGCTCTTCTCAGATCATTCACTATTTTTTATACATAACCTTTGCTCATTCAATTATCTTTCAACATAGCATTCAGTAATCTTTGTATAAACTTCCCTTATGTTAAAATTTTAATAGCTTCCTCTCTCATAAAAAATTTGCTATTTCTTTTCATATGTACGGAATTTATTTTCGTAAACTTCACATTACTATGCATGTACTGCTTTATTTTATTCTATATTGCTTAAACACAGTTACTATTAGATAAATATTTAAATAGTTTCCGATCAACGTTTCTCAATAGTTTTTCTCGCCTCTGTCAGAGAATGGGTCTAGCAGTGACGTCACTCGTCTTTCCTTCCCGGGACAACTTTTTCCCCGAACGAGACAACCTTATGTATAAGATATTCTACGGGCCTTGTATTT
Organism: Amaurobius ferox; assembly: GCA_951213105.1. Lineage (NCBI taxonomy): Eukaryota > Metazoa > Arthropoda > Arachnida > Araneae > Amaurobiidae > Amaurobius > Amaurobius ferox. Next base: position 141,443,398 of record OX578141.1, on the reverse strand, counting down.
GCGTAACTTTATTAAAGGTTTTGATTTTTTTATTATTTTTTCAAAATTGCACTCGAAAATTTAGGGGTTCTGAAAATTCGATTGTGTTTAAAAACACTAGGTTTCCAGTATCCACGGATTGTAATTTTTGTAATAAATTTCATTCGAATCGCTCCATTCGTTCGTGAGGTATCGTCTCCACAGACTCACTGCCACACACACACACACACACACACACACACACAGACATCACCTCAAAAATGTTCGATTCGTGATCGAGGATGCTGAAAACGTGCTCTCCCGTCGAAAACTCCAATCCGAATTTTTGACCATGTCACAATACTTTCCTTATTCATTATACTATGTTGTATATAAGGAAAGCAATATAACAATTTAAAATAAATATATGGATGGAACGAATTATTGTCTTTGGATTTATTTATATTTGTATTCTATACATCTTAAACTTGAAAATACTCATAATTATGTCATAATCAAAGAAAATAATATCTATGTTTGTATATAAAAATGTTAATTGCCTTGAAATGTTTTAAAAACACTAACAATTGTGGCATATGACATGTTTGTTTTGCTACCACTGTAGTTAAGCATATTTCGTGCTGAAGAGCTCTAATTAAGGGGACATTGTACACTGATAAATGGCATAAATGGATCAAGAGTGCATTTTTTTTTAAACATAATTACAGTAAAGAGTAGTTTTCGCATTTCATCTCTGATTATTCAAGCAAAATAATGAATAAAACCTCTGGAATATAAGTGATATGAACGAAATATTCATTGATTTTACACAGAGAGGCAGACGATTTATAAAATGAAATGATTTGTCATAGTTACAACAATTTCAAAGAACTAATTTAACATAAATAAACGACGTACTTCCTATAATAATGAAATATTGTAATTATTACGTAAATTTAACTACAAAAGCATCGTAAATACTTTGAAAATTATGTTTCCGATGACGTCATCTGAATAAAGTTCATTTTGTGTAACTAGAATTATCTTTTCGAAGAAATTTAAGATTAATTTTTGTCGATGGCAATTTTTGAAGCAGCTTAAAATGTAAATAAAATTGCATTTCAGCTTTATGCTTTATGCATGATTGATCTTTCTTGTTTAAATTTCGATGTAGTTTATGGGTTATTCTACCTTTTATACACTTCTGAAGTGAAAAATGTTCTTCTGTATAGGCGCGTCCTTCGAGATTATATCTTTCGTACCACAAAAGTTATAGCATACGAAAATATGAAATTTGTTACATTTATAGAGATATGTCAAGGAAAACACGCTGAAAAAACCCGGTTTTGATTTAAACTTTAGCTTAAGAATATTTAATATCAAAGTCAAAACATAATTTTTGGGCTGCGAGTTCGCGTCCTGGAGAGTCCTGGAGAGTTCACGAATTTTTGCAGGCATTCACCTACATAACTGAATTTTTGCAGGCATGCACCTACATAATTGAATATTTTTAGGCATGCATCTACATAATTGAATTTTTGCAGGCATGCACCTACATAATTGAATATTTTTAGGCATGCACCTACATAATTGAATTTTTGCAGACATGCACATACATAATTGAATTTTTGCCGGCATGCACCTACATAATTGAATTTTTGCAGGCATGCACCTACATAATTCAATTTTTGCAACACGAGGTCCTTTTTTAAATGTAGATGAAGTTTGTGGGTAATTCTACTTTTTATACACTTCTGAAGTGGAAAATGTTCTTCTGTATGGGCGCATCCTTTGGGATTATATGTTTTGTACTACAAAAGTTATAACATACGAAAATATGAAATTTGGTACATTCGTAGAGAAATGTTAGGTAAACACGCTGAAATAAATCGTTTTTCGATTTAAATTTAGTTTGGCTTAAAACAGCTCACGAAGCGAGCTCAGAAGCCGTCAGCGAGTTGGAGGCGAAACCTTCCGATTCACGAAGTTAGTTAAGGGTTTCGCGAGCAAGGGGCAGATCTCTCTAGTGTTGTTGTTGTTGTTGTTGAGACCCAGACCGTCCGACCTACCAGAAAGGTGTAAGGTAACTGTATGGACGGCCGGGAAGTGCCACCCAATTTAGACCGGAGCCCAGTGGGGGAGGCATCCACAGGGACCGTACCCTCCTTCCCCTACCACCAACCACTCGGAAGGACTTACGGACCCACATGTTTAACGTGATCGTACTCCGCATGAACACGGCGGCATTTGTGGTAGCGTGCAAATCTAGCGCGCAAACCACGGGGATACCGCACCCGAGATGGCCAACAGCACGCGGTGTTCCGAGGTGGTCACCCACCAAGTACTAACCGCGCGCGATGCTGCTTGACTTCGGTGATCTAACGAGAACCGGTGTTTTCAGCACGGTACGGCCGTTGGCCCCAGATCTCTCTAGTGTGTAATATAATTTGTGTTTAATTCGGAAAGTGTGATCCTCATACGAGACAACAGTGTGTTAGCTCTCTGAAAGGCTACAATGTAATACTTCAAAATCGGTCGACTCGGACGGGGCTTTAAGTGTCTTTGGGCTGAGTTGAGTTCGTGTCAATTATTCTGAAAAATTATCGAGCCTAGTGAGGTAACATTTAACCCTTGCTCACCACCTTTCACTTAGGAACGCAATTTACTTTGTAAAATATTGTACATATGCTTTATTGAACGAAGATGCTGTGTTTCGGAGTACAGAGTATAAATCCCCTGTATGAAATTAAATACTATTAGGAAAACAAATGCTATTAAATAACTTTATTTTTAGATTATGGGTGTGATCCTACTCCTCCGCTTCCTGGCCCAGGGATTTATAATATGTCAGAAGAAAAGTCTTGTTGGAAGAGACCAAGAGAAGGTGCCACTGCACACTACAGTTGCAACAGCACCAAGACACTACGGGGCCCGGACACCCTTGTCTGTCGGAACGGAAACTGGGTACCAAGGGCACCCAACTGGTCAGGACCCAGTAAACCTATTTGTAGTAAGTGTACATAGTATTTTTTCAAGTTTTGTTTTATGTGCAAGTAGATCGAATTACAAGCCATTGACTGGGTTCTAAATAAGTGCAATCACAGAAAACACCACTCAATTTCCAAATCGCTGGTTTTGATCAAAATCCCTTCCAGCGTTCTGTTTTTTCCATATGCAACCAGGCAAAATGTACAATCCGAACATCATACGACCTAAATAAGCGATCGGAAAATACTTGAAATCGCAAAAAATAGAAGAATGTCACCTTTGTCCCGGTGCACGGGCGCAGGGCGTTTCGGCCTCAATGCGACCTTTATTAGCGCCCGTATGCCACTGAAAAGTGCATGTTACTCGGCTAAAGGAATGACTGATTTATATCAAACCACATGTGAAAAATCGGTAATCTTAAAGAAATTAAGTGTTATTTGAAAATTTCATCCAAATTTTGGCCCGATTTAGCACACTACTCATAATTATATTATAATATCAAATAAAAAAAGAACGAAACCTTTCTAATTCGAAGGAATTTTGTTTTCTCAACCCTTGTTACTGTCGCGACAGCTGTATGTTACGTCCGTGGCTCGGAGCTGATTAAAGAAAATGATTACGAAAACGAAAGTAAAAATAAAATTTTATATGCTATTTTGAAAAGGTTTACGTCCGATTTAAGTTCAAATTTTCCGAACACATATATAATATTGAAGTAATTCTGTATTCTAAAATTTGGGTAAAATCCAGGATATCAGAAAATTACAAATAAAATATTCCTCAAATCCTCCTCCTCCTTCGACCGCAAATCTGACTTGCCAGATGCACCTTGAGTCCACCGCATGTACCCGGATTGCATACCTAGCTTGCAGATTGGGAGGAGGTTTGTGGATTGTATACGTAATAAGCATATACGCAAATGGAAAAAAAAAAACTGTTGTAAGTCAAGAGCTCGGAAAAAGTACAGCGATCGTGGACTATTCTTTACATCATTACTGAAACCGGATTCACATCGAATGTTTATTTACAAAATTATGAACAGGTGAAGATTACATTCCATTTAAATTTGCGTTGAAAAGTGCAATTTAAATGTGTTCCTTTCAAACTGATATTTTTGTGATTTTTATAAATTTAAAATGTTAAATGCTTTCTAATTTTTGTTATAACTATATGAAACTTGTAGGACATGCTGTATATATATATATATATAGCATATATATATATATACAGGATGGTCCAATAGAGCTCAGACAAACTTCAATAGGTCAGGCATGCAAAAGCAAGCCGTTCTGCATAGGAACATGCGGCCACAAATGTCCCCTTGAGGTGCTACAAATGCAAGAAGAAACCAAAAAAAAAAGAATGCAGGCAATACAACACATGTTTATTAGACATGACAAATACAAGTATCAATTATAATTGATTATCATTGTATTGAAGTTGGTTTCATGCCATTCGCAGCTATGCATGTTTTACCCAAGCCTTGTACCCCAAAAGCCTTGCTTTCAAGGTTCCTTCTCTTTCTTCAACCCAAACCGTTCGAACTACCCGATAGTGTAAGGTATCTGCTTGGACAGCCGGGAATTGTCACCCAATTTCGACCAGAGTCCAGCAGAGGCGCATCCATAGTAACCGTGGCCTTCTTCGACTGTCACCAACCTCTCTTACGGACTTACGGACCCACATATTTTACGTACCTATACTCCAAATGAACACAGGACAGTTTGGTCAGAGCCGGAAATCGAATTCCGGTCTTCCGAGTGCAATCCCATTTCGCTAACCGTTAGGCATTCCCACCCCTTTACGAGACTCCTAAGACCTCAATCAGCACGACTCACTCGAAAGAGCACAGAGCAGCTTAAAAGTACAGACGGGAAGGGATAACCACAATCATCATTAAGATGGTTTTCCAGGATTATATCCTCAATCATCCCATTACTGTCAACCTATTACATCATTTAATGAAAACTAAGGGTTTACAGCAGAAGAATATATTAGTTTAGATAAACAGTTTAACATATAAAAGAAATATGAATTATGGAAGTACGTCCAACTAAGCACAGTTGGGAAAATTTGTTATAATGAGAGACAGAATAAGGTGCAGAAATAAAAAAAATCATTGATACACATGGAAGGCAAAACAGAAAATTTATAATAAATTTAGAAAATTAATTTATATATATACAAACAAAGGGTCAATAATAAAATAGAAAAAAAGGCCGACATAAAAGTAAAATAAAATAGCTTTTTCCCCCATAATAAGAGAACTGAAAAAAAAACTAACTGAAATATAATGATAATAATTTATTAAATACACTTTTATTAACCATAATGTGAAAATCAAAAGCCGGCACATCCATTAAGTAATGTTTTCAGCGATATCTTTGGGAATAAGAACACAGTTTTTAATTTTGTCTACAGAGTTATGATTTTTACAAACCTTAGAAACCGTAAGGGTTGGTTAATAATTGAGGGTTTAGTGAAAGAACAAGCAAAAACGTAGTGGGCAACTTCACCATAATTGTTACAGGGGAATTTGGAGGTGGATTTTATTTTGAAATAAAAGAAATAATCAAGAAAAGTTATCAAGAAATTAAGTATTTATTGTGAATTTGAAAGTTAGTAAGGACAAAAAGTAAAATTGGTTTAATTCTGGCAGGGTCGTTAATATGAGGAGAAATTTTGTCGTTTAGAAGAGATTGACAATTATGGAGTATATTATTTTTACAAAATTTACTAGACACTTCTAATATCTGACGCTGACCTTGTTGTTAGAGTCAGTGAGGCGGCAGCACATGTCTCCCGGAGTCCTGGCAGTTTTGAACGCGTTCTCCAACCCATGCGTCGACGTTACCTGACATGCATATCTGAGGATGGCAAGAACTTTAAACACCTACTTTATTACTGTGATAAACAATTATAATTGATACTTCTAAGTATTATGTCTACTAAACCTATGTTGTATTATCTGCACTCCTCTCTTTTGGTTTCCCTACGGTGGCATTTGAAGACACATATTCCTATGCGATGCGTGCTTGTTTTTGTAAGCCTGACTCACACTTAAAGTTTGTCTAAGATCTTTTGGAACACCCAATACATATATATTATATATATATATATATATATATATATATATATATATATACATATAAATTATTAAATTCAAAGTTAGAATGTATGTAGTAACTCATAATACACTATTCCAAAATTTTCTACAAAATACAAAGAAATAAAAAAAATTAAGACAAAAAGAGGAAATAATAAAGAATAATGCAAGTCATAAAGACAAAGACAATCAACAAATTTCAAAAATGAGGAATGCAAATAAGAAAACAAAAAAATCAAGCAAAAAAGCTTGCACATGGAGGAGATTTAGGCTTACGATAAGTTCATTTCGAAAAAATTCTCTTCGGGTCCATATATCCCTTCGAAATGAACACAAAAATGCTTGTTTCTGAAACATAAGATAGATTTTATCTATAAACTTGTGTTATATGGACGACAAGCATATAGATTGGAACAATAAAGGAAACATAAATACCTCAAAACACACCTCTTCAGCGCAACCATGACGAGCAAAATATGACTGGACCAATGTTGCCATATGCCAAAATGAAAAGATGTGATTTGCTGTTGCCAAAGAGAGTAATAAAAACTGTACTGCGCAAAAGCAATAAAATGAAATAAAATGAGTTATTCAACAGTTAAAGCTTCAAGATAAAAAGATGAAAATATAATTTCAAGAGAATGAAGAAGTACGGCTAAAATAAGATAATAAGGGGAGAATATGTGAATTTTAGGCTAATCGAAACTTATTAACTATACTATTTACTAAATATGCAGGATATTGATACATTTTACTGGTAATTTTGAGGTTATTAATGTGCAAAGCATGAAATTTTTTATCTGATAATCTATAATATATATATATATATATATATATATATATATATAAAAATAAATTATTAAATCCAAAGTTAGAATGTATGTAGTAACTCATAATACACTATTCCAAAATTTTCTACAAATACAAAGAAATTAAGACAAAAAGAGGAAATAATAAAGCATAATGCAAGTCATAAGGACAAAGACAATCAACAAATTTCAAAAATGAGGAATGCAAATAAGAAAACAAAAAAATCAAGCAAAAAAGCTTGCACATGGAGGAGATTTAGGCTTACGAGATTAGGCTTACGAAAAGTTCATTTCGAAAAAATTCTCATCGGGTCCATATATCTTTTCGAAATGAACACAAAAATGCTTGTTTCTGAAACACAAGATAGATTTTATCTATAAACTTGTGTTATATGGACGACAAGTATAAAGATTGGAACAATAAAGGAAACATAAATACCTCAAAACGCACCTCTTCAGCGCAACCATGACGAGCAAAATATGACTGGATCATCGTTGCCATATGCCAAAATGAAAAGATGTGATTTGCTGTTGCCAAAGAGAGTAATAAAAACAGTACTGCGCAAAAGCAATAAAATGAGTTATTCAACTGTTAAAGCTTCGAGATAAAAAGATGAAAATGTAATTGCAGGAGAATGAAGAAGTACGGCTAAAATAAGATAATAAGGGGAGAATATGAGAATTTTAGGCTAATCGAAACTTATTAACTATACTATTGACTAAATATGCAGGATATTGATACATTTTACTGGTAATTTTGAGGTTATTAATGTGCAAAGCATGAAATTTTTTATCTGATAATCTATAAATTCTAAAAAGTTGATTAAGTATAATCTTCCTACTTCTAATAAAATCGAATATAAACACTTTGCTCATCATGGTTTTGAAAATATAACTATACATATTTTGGACATTAAAATAAATACTGCTGATAGATTATTCTTTGAAAACTTCTATATTAAATCACATTGTACTCTGTTTCCATATGGATTAAATCAGTTATATCTCAATGGTAATATTGTTAAGAATAATTTTGTAGATAATAAATATTCTATTTTTAATCACCTTTTTTTTAAACCTCTTTTACATAATAGTAAATTGGCTAAACTCAAAAGATTTAAACGCGGTAAAGGAAGCTCCTCCCAATATGATATTAAAGCGGAGATTAAAAGTATGCATCAACAATTCAATAACACATATCAATGGAAATTTATTAAATCATGGGTATTTGCAGTTAAGAAAAAACAATTAAACACAGTTTATGCTATTTTCTTAAAGTTAAATCTTACTAATGAACATTTTAATCATATTTTCTATGATTTGCTCATTACTAGATCAAAATATTTAAAAATAAAACTTAATCAATTTCATCATAATAACTGTTCCAATTCTTATTGTGTAATATCATTTAAGCATCCTATTTATAATTCCATAAACTTTAAGAATTTATTTAATCAATTTCATCATTTATTGCCTGTAAAGGATTTGAATGTTACAAAAACTTTTAAATATAACAAGCCTATTGGAAGAACCATTTTTAATTACAATGCAATTTCAAAATCTCTCTCAGTCGACATAGATTCCTCAACAAATTTAGATGGTGAATGTATTTGTAGTGCTGATAATTATGCTGAATTTATAAATCCACAATTGGGTCATATAGTTACTGGAGACTTAGCCATTGTAAAAGATAAATCTTTAAGAACTATAATGTCATTTGGCACTAAATTCAGGTTACCTTCATGTAATAATTCTAAACAAGTGTTAAAGTCAATCAATCTGGACCTTGATAAATTTATTTATGGATTAGCTTCTAAATATGCTCAGCCTTTAGAGGCATTTAATATGTGGAAATTTACTATTTTAAGATCTATTAAAAATACCATTTGTAGTATTAATTTATCTAGATCCATATATAATATGGATAATATAAAGCATTCTGTTAATGATTTACATAGATCTTTTGTTATTACTTATGTAGATAAAGCCTCTAATAATTATGCTATTATTTGTAAAAAATTCTATATTCAATATCTGCTAGATTATTTAAAAAATAATAGTCTATTTAAAATTGATTCACACTCCCTTAATAGTATCAAATTGAAAATTATCAATATGTATAGTGATTTAGATATTAATAATAAATTTTTCACATTTCCATATATTGTGCTTATACCTAAATTTCATAAAAATCCTATTAAATTTAGAACTGTTACTAGTGGTCATAATTCATACTCTACCACTGCTAGTAAATTATTACTAAATTATTTAAATGTACTAAATAGCAATTTACCAGATTCTGGTGATAACTACATTATTCTAAATAACAGTAAGGAATTAAAAAATAAATTAAAAACGCATGGTAAAATAATAGGATTTCAAACTTTTGATTTTAAAGATCTATTTAATAATATTAAGATCACTGATCTATATGATGTCATTTTAGCTTTATATAAGGCTTATATTACTAAACATTCTAATCTTACAAAATTTACCAAATTTCCTAAGCTTCTCCATTTTGTTCTTTTCAATAATTATATCTTTCAAGGTAATAAATTATACTTACAAGTCTCAGGTGTTCCACAAGGTGGCTGTAGTAGCAGTATGTTAGCTAATTTATACCTATATCATTATGAAAAATTCTTTACTTCAACTGATTATAAAATTTATAGATATGTAGATGATCTGATTTGTCTTGTATTTACTGATAACTATGTCATAGATATAGATTTCTATCCGGATAATTTGGAATTAATACCTAATGAAACTTCTATTAGTAATAATGTTTATTGTTTGGATTTAAATCTAATTATAGAACCTGCTCATGGGATAGTTACTAAATTATATGATAAAAAAGATTTTTTTAAATTTAATATTAATAAATTATTACCTTTTAATTCCTGCAACTCGATTCAATTGTTTAGAAATATTATACTTAATCAACTTTTTAGAATTTATAGATTATCAGATAAAAAATTTCATGCTTTGCACATTAATAACCTCAAAATTACCAGTAAAATGTATCAATATCCTGCATATTTAGTCAATAGTATAGTTAATAAGTTTCGATTAGCCTAAAATTCTCATATTCTCCCCTTATTATCTTATTTTAGCCGTACTTCTTCATTCTCCTGCAATTATATTTTCATCTTTTTATCTCGAAGCTTTAACAGTTGAATAACTCATTTTATTGCTTTTGCGCAGTATTGTTTTTATTACTCTCTTTGGCAACAGCAAATCACATCTTTTCATTTTGGCATATGGCAACGATGATCCAGTCATATTTTGCTCGTCATGGTTGCGCTGAAGAGGTGCGTTTTGAGGTATTTATGTTTCCTTTATTGTTCCAATCTTTATGCTTGTCGTCCATATAACACAAGTTTATAGATAAAATCTATCTTGTGTTTCAGAAACAAGCATTTTTGTGTTCATTTCGAAAAGATATATGGACCCGATGAGAATTTTTTCGAAATGAACTTTTCGTAAGCCTAATCTCGTAAGCCTAAATCTCCTCCATGTGCAAGCTTTTTTGCTTGATTTTTTTGTTTTCTTATTTGCATTCCTCATTTTTGAAATTTGTTGATTGTCTTTGTCCTTATGACTTGCATTATGCTTTATTATTTCCTCTTTTTGTCTTAATTTCTTTGTATTTGTAGAAAATTTTGGAATAGTGTATTATGAGTTACTACATACATTCTAACTTTGGATTTAATAATTTATTTTTATATTGAAAACATTTTATTTATTAGCTGCATTTGCGCAATAAATTAAATGTATATTGCATTGTCATTCACATTCTTATACTACGCTGTTTAGTTTATCTAACTTTTCATTTATGAACTATCCTTATTCCTAATTCCTTTTGTATGCTTCGTATTAAAGATACATTCTATATATATATATATATATATATATATATATATATATATATATATATATATATATATATATATATATATATATATCTATATATATATATTATATATATATATATATATATATATATATATATATATATATATATATATATATATATATAATATATATTATATATATATATATATATATTAAATAATGGTGCAAGAAGTGTATATATATATAATACATATATGATTTTTTATATAAAATTACTTTCATCTTAATGTGTAGTAAAAAAAAAAATCACCCTTCTTTACCACATGTAATTCTTATTCCATTCCTTAACTTATATATGGAAGAGGGAAAAAGGGGTATTTTATACCAATTTAGTACCTGTTTTATTTATAATGTTTATTTATCATGTTCTTCCTAAAATATTCAACAGCTTGTCGTATAGTCTTTTTGATGTTACATTTACATTTCAGTCTATCTTCCTTTCACTTTTGCTATACAGAACATTTTCTATTAATGATCCATCAAAGTCCACTGTCCCCTTATGAAAATCTGTGGATTTTGAGAATTTCTGTGAGAACCGGTGTAAATTTAATTAGATTTTTCCATTATAAATATCTAGTAATGCTAGGTATTCACTCTAGTAAAAGATTAAAAAAATAGTCAAAAAATAATATTATAAATCATGTACTTTTTCTCATCCAGATGGACATTTGAACAGCATGTTGCAAACAATGATTACTTTTAAGAGAAAATCGTAACTTACAGCTTTGATATTTTGTCTGAGTCATTTTCGAATATATTATTTACATTTTGCCAGTGTAACAGTTTTTGACGCTCTTACACGATTTCGTCTGAAACTACAGTGACGATTCCTTTAAACTTCAATATATTTTGATTTCATGCATGGTTGATAGTTATACAAACAAAATATAATATCATTTTTGATCAAATATAAGTACACATGTTTAGATCAAAGGCTTAAATCTTATAAAAAGTGAAATTACTCATAAGATTAAGTAAAATACCCTTAATGCAAAAGATAAAGAAACCATGAGAAACGTATTTAAGCACAAATAAATTAATAATGTACCTTGCAGAGGATACGCTGGATCCTCTGTATCAATGCTACAAAGCCATCAAGCGCGAACCCAAAAAGACAAAATGAGCATAAATAGAAGAAATGGGGGTGTTTATATATCCAAATCCTGGATTAAGAGTCCACCTGAGAAAGACAATCAAAAATCAGAATGAAACATTCCAGCCAAACCGAAACGAGAAGTAACAACCAAATACCTCCTTTTCTTTATATAATTTTCATGAAAACTATGTCAAAAAACAGGACTTTAATACATCTTCAATTGCTTAACATTGCTTTAATTTTGACCGTTCAGGCGTTTTAAGTTTTTTAAGCAAGGATCATACAAGCACCATTCATGAATCAAGGATCATCAAATGCACGTCAAGCTTTGATTTTTTTAAAGCCTTCCATATCCAGAAAAATTTATCCAGCGCTTGCCCAAGAATCTCATACTTTATTACAGACTTGTCCAGTACTCCAATTTTGCCATCAGTCTGGCGGAGTGCTCTGTAATTTTTTCATTTTCTTTATATTTATTCCATTTCTTAGTTTTTAGGACCGTTATGTTTCGTTTCGACTAATTTTTCGTCTTGTTAAGACTCATTTATTACTATTCGCACTTGACTCGTTTTGTTGAGATAATTCTGTTGTATTTAGGCGCACGCCAGTCTTGTGCGTTACTCCTCCTATCGGATTGGCTAGACTGTTCTTCACTGCTTGCTAATTGGTTCTCTTATGTGGACTCTTAATCCAGGACTTAGTTATACAGGGTCTTTCAGAATAGTTGACCTCGCTTTTCGTGCTTCGACAATTGACTTTAGACATACACTTTCAATTTGAAAGTTCTTTTAATTAAATACGAAATTAGGTTATATATATTTTTTCTCTCGTCTATAGTATTTTCTAAAACAGAAGGGGGTCTAACGTTTTTAGGGTTCCCTGAGAATTAAAGTTCAATTAGAAAAAGTTTTGCTTTACAGAAACTAGTCTAAAGAAAATAAACTCCAATCATTTGATACATTCATATAGTATTTATAATAGAATTAACGTAAAAAACTACCAAAATAGTGAAGTTTGAAATCGGATTTTCTCTCGATTCAACGACTTTCCCTCAATTCGATTATTTCACCTCATTTGGTGATTTATGCTGTAGGGGCGGACACTCCAAATTGCAACGAGACAGAGCATAATAGAACATATCTGCGTAATGTTATTTGCAGATGATTGTGTATTCGTATTAAAAAAAATCCGATTTTTAATAAGCTATTTACTCCTTGAATATCGCAGATAATTGCCCTTTTTTTCTTTAGGTTAGTTACTGTACAGAGCAACTTTTTCTAATTTAAATTTTTGGCTCAAAGGACCCTATAAAAGTCCCTATTTGTTTTTTAAAATACTCCACACCCAGAAAAATTTATAAGGAAGAATTTCGCATTTAAATTGAACAAACTTTCAAATTAGAAGTGTGTGTCCAATTGCCAAAGCACAAGAAGAGAGGAACACCCTGTATAAACCCATCTGTTTTTACTTTCCCTGCAATGCATGGTACTGTATAGGGAAAGTTTTGGAATCATGCCGAAAATCACAACTCGAGTTTTCGACGGATATACACGTTTCGAGACCTCTAGAATAAGAATAAACTATTTTTAGCGTGACGTCTGTGTGTCTGTCTGTTTGTCTATCTGTCTGTGTGTCTGTCTGTGTGTCTGTCTGTCTGTCTGTCTGTCTGTCCAATGTATGTATCCACTCTAACTAAAAGACTAATGGACCGAATTTCATAAAATTTGGTACGTAAGACACTTGGGTAAGACCCTGGTGCTGATTAGTTTTTGGTAGGATTCGTAAAAACAGAACCCGCCTTTTATTGCGAAATGGCCCATAAAAATTTCATGTCTACACTCTAGCTAAAATACTAATTGATCAAATTTCACCAAATTTGGTAGATAAGTTACTTGTAGGATGCTTTGGTGCTGATTAGATTTTGGTACAATTCGGAAAAGAACCTTTTTTTACGAAATGGCCTACAAAAATCTCATGTATCCACCCTAGCTAAAATACTAATCGACCACATTTCACAGAATTTGGTAGATAAATTACTTGTGGGACACTCTGGTGCTGATTAGATTTTGGTACGATTCGGAAAAGAACAACCTGCCTTTTTTTACGAAGTTGCCCGCAAAAAACGCAAAAATAATATATACTACGTATGCTGAAATGTATCAATTAAATTCTTGTTTTATACGCAATTTTTGACGAGGAAAAGAATATAACACACTCCATTACACTTTAGGACTAGCCGTTCTCAAGATATTTGAGATTTCTTGCATTTTTGTTACGCCGCTATCGGAAAAATGTCCAGTTACCAAATAAAAAAAATTGAATTAAGAATGCAAATTTAGAGTTTTTTGTGAAATTAAACTCAATCTAATGAATTATTAAAGAAATATAGGAAATATGAATTTTAGTCTGCAGGAAAAGTCATGTGCTGCTCACATCAGATTTTTTTATTTGTACCTATTTCATATTTTTTACTTTCCCTGCAATACATGGTAATGCATAGGGAAAGTATTGGAATCATGCCGAAAATCCCAACTCGATTTTTCGACGGATCTACACGTTTCCAGACCTCTAGAATACGAAAAAACTATTTTTAGCGTGACGTCTGTGTGTGTGTGTGTGTCTTTCTGTGTTGTCTGTGGAATGTATGTATCCACTCTAACTCAAAAACTTACGGACCGAATTTCATAAAATTGGGTAGGTAAGTCACTTGGGTATGACCTTGATGTCGATTAGTTTTTGGTACGATTCGTAAAAACAGAACCCGCCTTTTTTTGCGAAATGGCCCGTAAAAATTTCATGTATCCACTCTAGCTGAAATACTAATTGACCAAATTTCACAAAATTTGGTATATAAGTTACCTGTATGATACTCTGGTGCTGATTAGATTTTGGCATTAATCGGAAAAGAACCAATTGCTTTTTTTTACGAAATGGCCCCCAAAAATGGCGTGTATCCACTCTAACTAAAATACTAATTGACCAAATTTTACAAAATTTGGTTGATAAGTTATTTGTGGGATACTCTGGTGCTGATTAGATTTTGGTATTATTCAGAAAAGCCTGCCCCTTTTTTAGTAAATTGCCCTCAAAAATCTCCAATATCTAAAAAAACGCTACGTATGTTCAAATATATCAATTAAATGTTTGTTTTATACTTAATTTTTGATGAGGAAAATAATAAGAACAATTCTATTTCTCTAGAACTAACCGTTCTCGAGACATTTGGGATTTTTCGCATTTAGTTATGCCACTTTTGGAAATAATGTCCAATTACCAAATAAAACCAGAAATTGAATTAAAAATACAAATTTAGTGTTATTTGGTTCAATTAAACTCAATCAATCTAATGGATTATTAAATAAATAATGAAAATATGAATTTGAGTCTGCAGCGAAAGTCATGTGCTGCCCACATCAGATCTTTTATTTCGGGCTTATTGGTTTTCTAGCACTGACGAATTGGATCCAGCATATATTCGAAACATCTGTATGCTGCATTATTATTTTGTGATATCATACGTCACTTATGGTTTCTTTATCTCAATAGATTGTTAGTTTTATTCAGTTTCTTCCAATTTCAGAGTGTACAACAAAGTTGTTCAATATTGGATAACAACATGGTGAATTTATAAATTATTTCACAACTCCGTTTCTTAGAAGAATATTTTGAAATGAAACGCGTTTCACTTCGAAATAAAATATATTTTTATTTTGCTTGAAGTTTCTCACAAAGATTCTCCCATTATTTTCAGATGCCGCTGAAAATCTACAGTTTCATCCTCTGGCGGAGTGGATAAGTGTAACTTTTGTGATAGTTGCTGAAGTACTTCTGAAGCTTTAGGATCAATTGCTTTACTCATACCGTTCACAGAATGGATGAAACAAACTTCGAGCATTTTTCTCGAAGTTTCAAAAATGGTAAAGAATCAAATCTGCGACATTGCAATACAGAAGGGATTCATCTGAAAATAAGACTTCATTCTGCAAAAGAAACTTTCAACTGAAAGTATAGCCTAGACAAACTGTAATAACAAGAACCGGTAAGAGAAGGACATGTGCCATGATCAGTTCATTTGACATGTCACACACAGGGATTACAAAATGTCTTGTCTCCCTTTCCTTTCAAAATCTGGTTTTCCAAAAGAAATTAGGATACGTTGCATTATTACAGCTTGCCGGTGTACACGAAAACTACTTGAGAATTCGAAGCTTTCCACACAAAAATAACTCCAATGTTTCAAGCATTTTGCAAAGAAAGATCTTTATTAATATTTCATATAATATAAATGTGCCTGGTTTATTAGTTTTGAAGTTTGAAAACTAACAAGGGTATTCAATTTGAAAATATAATCATCTGTTAAATATGAACGAACTGCATTGCAGTTCATACATTGCATCACATGGATTTCTGTTTGTTCAATATATTCGCGAAGTGAAAGTTAAAAATTCTTTTATACATGAGATGATTTGGATTTTGAGCTATCCAAAGATAAATGATATGGCTTTCTAAAAAGGTTTTCACGGTTGAAAAAGTGTGTTATAAACGTAACGTAACTTTAACGTAAAACACTTTACATAAAATAATGTTTTTTTAAATTTGTATTTCTCATTTTGATATTTCTTAAAAGGAAGTTTTCACATGACTTATTAATATAAAATTATTTGTCATAAAGATGTCAAAATTAATGGATTATTATGTTTCAAACACAAAAAACTTGGAGAATATTTTATAACTAAAATCAAAATTTTAATATAATA
Organism: Amaurobius ferox; assembly: GCA_951213105.1. Lineage (NCBI taxonomy): Eukaryota > Metazoa > Arthropoda > Arachnida > Araneae > Amaurobiidae > Amaurobius > Amaurobius ferox. Next base: position 141,426,769 of record OX578141.1, on the reverse strand, counting down.
AAACGAATGTATAAAGTGTTGGTAGCATTGATATAAAGTGAATTTATTTGTATTATAAAACGAATTCAGTGCTATGAAGTTATACGAGTGCAGAACTACATGACTTAATTCCAACCATTATAATATATATATATATATATATATATATATATATATATATATATATATATATATATATATATATATATATATATATATATTTATATATATATATGTTTATATATATATATATATATTCATATATATATATATATATATATATTTATATATATATATATATATATATATATATATGTATATATATATATATATATATATATATATATATATATACTTATATATATATATATTTATATATTTATATATATACATATATATTTATATATATATATATATATTTATATATTTATATATATATATATATTTATATATATATATATATATTTATATATATATATATATATTTATATATTATATATATATATATATATATATATATATATATATATATATATATATATATATATATATATATATATATATATATATATATATATATATATATATATATATATATATATGTATATATATATATGTGTGTGTGTGTGTGTGTGTGTGTGTTGAAACCTATCGCCGAAATAGTCAAACCTATAGTTTATCAGGTATGTTTCCAGGATATTAGGAAGATAAGGTTCTCATTAATATCTTGTTTGCATGCACTAAGGTGTTGGATCCCGACCGAGCTAGAGAACCTGGATCGACGGATGGACATATCCAAAAGAACAGGATCGAGTTCTATCCCCGATTGCAAAGAGGATCAAACACTTGAATAGCATTTAGAACATTAACATTTCAACAAAACATTGAGATGATGATGTTTAAACTTGGCTTGAAATTTTAGATTCCATTTGCAGAAGGGGATTGAACTGAATCCTGTTCCTTCCTATTCATCTGCCAGTTTCTCTGGCTTGATTGAGTCCTAAGAGCAAACGCGGCATTATTTCTTTACATCAACTGAGAAAATGATTATCCGACATATTGAGTTTTCTGAAAATTATCTAAAACAGTTCAAGCTTCCAAGTGAAGGGAGAGTGGGGTTATCTCGTTTAAGGCATGTAAACTAATTCAAAATTAACTGCACCATCAAATTCTTAAACTATAGTGTAAATTGAAGAACATATGTCTTTTAAAATCTATACATTTTTACAAAATCTTGATGAAATGTGGAATTTTGTTAAAAACGAGCAATAACTGATCTTACTATTTGGTTAGATAAATTAATAATAATGTCTTTATAGTAACATGGATTTATAACAGTGTCCCGTAGACGACTAAGTTTTAAGTCAGGATTAACCAAGAAAGTTTTATAAATAATTTTAAAATCTCCCTTTTTTTAAAATACTTTTAGATATGTAGATAAAGGAGAAAATAAAGATTTTAGTTCCAAGACTTGTCTTGCGTGATTGTATAAGCTTCTAAAGTTATCGAAAGAAAAACATAAATAAGACACCATATTAGTTTATATTTATCTATTCTGTGATTATAGTATTGTTTGGATTAATATATGAAGCCATACTCAGGAAGGGACTTAAGCCCTCGAGTTATGGATATCGAGAACAGATCTCTACTGAGTGTTCTCTAGATGAACCTCTTAATCTATTAATATATGAAGCCATACTCAGGAAGGGACTTAAGCCCTCGAGTTATGGATATCGAGAACAGATCTCTACTGAGTGTTCTCTAGATGAACCTCTTAATCTTCTCCCATAATTTTGAGAGCGATAATCGTTGGCCTGAAACGATCTACCTTCCCCCCTCTTCGTGCACGTTGTCATCATTTCATTTTATTCATGATTTGTTTTTGTACATCAGTGTCAACAGTCATTGCTCGAGAGCAAATATGAAATCATACTCAGCGAGTAACTTGAACACCGACCTCTGAATACAGGGTGTTTTAAAAAGAGTGATCAGACATATAACTTTGGAACCGTTAGTGCTAGATACATATATATATTTGAAAAAATGTTTTAACTCGTAAGAAGAATTATATTAATACACTTTTAAATCTGTGTGATATAGTAACATAAAAATGCAGAAAATAACTTTTATATAACGCTCTTAGCGAGGAAAATTCTATTACTGAAAAAATATGTATGAAATCTGAAGTCCATTAAAAAATTGACGGTTCTAAGTAAAAAACTAGTAGTGATTTTCATAAGACAAAATTTTATTAATAATAATATATCCGTATGTTGATTGAATATTAGTTCGCAGCAGAAATAAGTACACGAAGTCACTAAAGCTTTATTTTGCGGATGGTCCCTAAATTATTTCGAAAATGACTTGATAAGAGCGTGGATTTTGAAGTCAGAAATTTTGTTTTACTTCCAACACTTTGATTTTATAGGTACAGATGTCAAACTAGCTAATTATTACTTCATTAAAGTTTATAAATATTTTCGTGTAATTGGATATTTGCCCTAAAAGGGCCGAGTAAAAAGTTAAATTTCTTATTTTTATGCAAATATCTCTCACAGTTTTGAAAATATTTTAGATAACCTTTTCTTACAATGTTCCAATTGAACAATGCTTTAATTGAAAAAATGTGTTTCTCACTAATAGTTCAAAAGTTATACGCCTGATTAGTATTTTTGGCACATCCTACATAGTGACCACATTTTGTTTTTATGCAGAAAGCTTTTCTTACATTATAACGGACTTAGTATAAATGTGTTCCTTACAGCGATTTTATAAACACTTGCAAAATATACTTGCAAATATATGAAACTTGCAAAAGAAGTCATGATACAAAACATTAAATATTTTATATATTAAACTTATATTGTTATATAGCACACATGGTTATTATTTGAATGCTAAATAGTAGTCCCACTAAAAATAATGTAAACAGTAATATTAACTGCATTGACACCCATCAAATCATGAACTTTGAAAAAACGACAGTCATGACTATAGCTCTTTTAAAATGCTGCATGCATTGTAATAAATTGCAAAGTACATTATGTGGATCCCACTTCAAGCTGAATATGCCATACACATATTGTGTCTAAAACTTCGCAGTTTTTTACTCAAAGCTTATTATTAGGTGAGTACAGCATTCACACGCATTTTTACTTAAAACAGCGTCCACAAACAACTGCAATACTATAAAAATCCTCACTTGAAAATTCCAGCACTAGCTGGGTTTTGAATATTTGCTCAAGTTTTGACATCACTTTAGCAAATTTTAATTCTTCTCTTCTGAAGACTCATTAATGACAACAAACAGTTGAATAAAACAGACTCAATTACTAATAAATAAATTAGGTCCTTGCAAGGTACATAAATTTTTATCTGGAATGAATTAAAATTAAATGAACGTATTATTTATTAAAATGGAAGACTTATTATTAATGGACGTCAAGATATGTAATTATACATCTTTATTAATTTATGGCATCTTGCATCTTAAAGAAATTCAGGATTTTGCGAAGTTTGTGTTAAAAATAGTAATAAATTACATCCAACTCAATTTTTTAAATATCCATCCAACGTTTAGTATCTCTAGTTAAAAACATTTGAACGTATGTAGAAAAAACTTGCATGGCTTATTGACAAGTATATTTACTTTTGCCATGTTGAAAAGGGGGTGAATTTTATTAAAAAAGGAAAAATACTGATGCAGCCGTCAAAACAAAGTGGCTATCACAATGATATTTAGTGTATTCTTAGTAAGATAGCATATTTTACTTCTTATGCATTATTGCATAGTAGCTATGTAAAACAAAGGCTGGCATAATAGTCTATTGACGTTTCAAAATTTGCAAAAATAATTAATTGGTATATTTTCAGTCTAAGCTAAAACTATTTGAACAAAGGGATCTTATTTTAAACAGTGAAAAATCATCATTCTATATAATTTGAGCAGAAATATATCGATAAATTTCGCTCGTTAACAGAATCGAACATTTTTTAGCCTCACATGGTAATATATGAAAACATGTTCAGTAACTGGAAAATTTTGGATTGAAGGACCATATAAATAGTTACATTTCGTATTTTTCATTTAAATACTTTTCTTAATTTGAAATTGTTATAAGATAAATTAAAATCTTATTTGAAACATTTTTGCAATTGAAAGTATATAGCTATAGCTAGCGGTTCAGGGTCGCGACAATTTGACTCATTTTTTATTGTTGCCAAACACCTCGTGCTAAATAATTTAAGCACAGACGGAAGTTGCAATTTAGCGATTTTTGGAATTTTTTTCTTAAATGGCACTGGAATTTTTGTGTACCCGGTTGTTACTCTGGAATGAAAATTTCCATAATTCACAAAATAAGTTTCAATACTCATATTTAACTGATGATGAGTGTGTACATATTTTTACTTGAGGTTTGTAATGAACTGAATATATGTGATGGTACTCATGTAGTATAACGACCTCCAAATATTTATAGCAAAAAAATAAAAAGCTAATTATGATATATATGGCACTCTGTTCCGTCATACACTAAGTACGTCATCTTCTGCATGCAACGTCATCGCTTGCATATGATTGAGCCATTTCCCTTGTTAAACTGAAGATTTTCAAAATATAAATTATGACAAAATAAATATTTTATTTTTTATTTAAATTATCAAAAAGTAATATTTTTTTTTTACTTTTATACTATTTCTAAGTGAACACATTTTTTTTCAAATTTAAATTATCAAAGAGTAAACAAAAGCTTTTTAAAATTTAAATTGCTAAAAAGTGAACAATTTTTTTTCAACTTTAAATTATCAAAGAGTAAACACAAACTTTTCAAAATTTGAATTACTAAACAGTGAAAAAATCTCTTTTCCCAAATTTACATTATCGACAGTAAACAAAATATTTTTAAAATTTAAATTATTGAAGAGTAACCATTATTTTTTTCAAGTTAAACTATTGATAAGTGAAAATATTTCAAAATTTAAACAATTGGAAAGTAAACAAAAGCTGTTTTGAATTAATATTGATGAAGAGTAAAACTTTTTTCTAATTTGCATTATCAAAATATAAACAAAATGATTTTAAATTTTAAAACGTAAACGAAGGATTTCTTAAATTTAAATTATTGAAACACAAACAAAGTTTTTCGCATATAATACATAATCAAAATATTATTTTTTATGCTAAACTTTTGTCATGATCTAATATTTTGTTAAATAATCCAAATTTTTGTGCCTTTAATGTATTTAAATCTGTTAATCCATCAGTTTGTATTTTGCCATTTTTTGCATTTTTTATCACTTTTCTATGGCAAGGATGTACTTTCTGATCGGAAAAAGAAGTCGTACAAAATGACGACACTTTTTAGGCTAACTGATTGAGATCGGTATACTGCACAATTACCAATATTATTTATTATCTTGCTTATTATTTTCAAATAACTATCTTCTTGTCCTGTCTCGCTTAGAGAGGGAAATAAACCATTTTAGCTTGCATAAAATCATTATATATTTTAGTAAGAACCATTGATCTATGGATGAAATGTTTGTAATATTATTTTGCTATTTAACTAGTTTTAACATTGTTATTTAGTTTCAACATTGTTATTATCTTGCTTATTTTGTTTTAAAAAGACATCTCTTTGTCTCGTCTCGTTAAAGACTGGACTAAATCCTTCAAATTTATATAAAATCAATACATTTTTATTAAAAACATGTGGATAAAAATTTTTGTAATATTATTTTGTTATTTAACTAGTTTTAACATTGTTAAAGTTTAGAATATCTACATGCTATATGATTTTTACAAAAAATGTCAGTATAAATATGTGTACATTTATGGCCACTTCTGAATGACAAGTAAAAATATAACAAAGCCTTCTTTACGGAACTCAAAATATATGTAACAAAACAGGCATACCGATTAGTATACTGTTTTAACAAGCAATAATTATTTGTTCTTATATTCAATAGAATTCGTGCTTGAATGTATAGAGATAAATATTTTAGAGAAATTTGTGACTTTAAATCTAGCAATTTTCATGTTCTTTATACACCACTCCTTTTATACTATTAGTTTAAGTAAAATAAGACCGAACACGTTTTAATGTTAAATTATTTTGGTTAGACTGGTACTTAAAATTCATTTTTCATTTCTCATTTTATTTCATTCAAATGTAATCTTTGAAATTGAAATTTGATTAGAATTACATTCATCGCAATGATCTTCTTTTCTTTTTAGCTTAGAGAAGTACCATTGTTAAAGATATAAAACTGTGTTTAAATAAAATCGAGCAATAATGATTTATTTACAGTATAAAAAGAGCTTGAATTAATTCAGTTTATATTTTTTCACTACCATTTTTTGATATAAAAAATTATAAATACTGTATAAAAGTATATAATAGATTCGAGTAAATACATTTAACGTTAAGTTTAAACATGTACTTTAAATACTTGATGTTTATGTTGTCTTAAAGGCTTTAATTGAAACGTTTAGCTTAAGACTTCAAGAAGCTATTCAAGTCATTTTGAATGCATTTTACAGAATTAAATAATGTTGTGACTAGAATAAAATCTAAAATGTCTTCAAGATTTTGGTGAATGAGAAATTGTTGATTCATTGATAAAGTGAAAAATAAATGTATCAGACATTTGAAAGTTAGATAAATTTGCCTACGTTAAAAGGTTTAATTTAAATTTTCTGCTGCAAAAACAGATCTAAAAAAACAGATCTAATAAAAATGATATAAAATAAAAATTACTTTTCGATAATGGCTCAACACAAAATTTGTAAATAAGTTTTCTTAATTGAGTTAAGAAAACAGTACACCTTTAAGATTTTGAAATAAAGTATTTTATAATTTTAAAATTGTTTTGTAGTCTAACAAAATCTAAAAAGCTGATACCAATTATTTAATCGCACTTTCATTTTATTCTGAGGTATTTAAAAAAGGAGATTATAAAGTCGTAGCTTTGATGCTTATGAAATTAAAATAACTTTATTAAAGGCAGCATGCAATTCAAAATTAATAGTATCGACCGGTTTCGAAAGTAAAAACAGCCTTCTTTATCAGGACGCACAAGTAGGGAAGACTTCACTCATGAGAGAACGATTGGCAACGATACAAGAATAGCAAACATGACAGAAGCAGGGAAAGAAGGTTCCAACTGCGATTTAAGTAAAAGAAGGTAAAAAAGAATCAAGTGGAATAAGCAAGAGGTGAGACATAATAAATGAATGGTAAAATACAAAGAGGACAGTAAACATCCAGCAAATGATCACTTGTTCAATTATTTATAAAAGCTCTCAGCACGTTCATAAAACAGTTCATAAAAGCAGTTCATAAAAGCTTTCAATTGTTCAAAAAGCCTCCTGGATTTTGCCATCGCTGTTGGCAGCACCCTATCCCTGCTTTCTGTTACTGTTGCTGTTTGTGCTTGTATCAGTCGCTGATCTTTCTCTGACGAGTGAAGATTGTGCATCTTGTGTGTCCTGACGAAGAAGGCGCTTTTTGCTTTCGAAACCGGTCGATACTATTAATTTTGTATGTATGCTGCTTTTAACGAAGTTATTTTAATTTTATTCTTTAGCAACTGTTTGAGCTGTAAGTATTTAATGCTTATCTTGGATTATTAATTGCGTTTATCTCAAAACACGGCTTTCTATTCTTTCGCACAGGATATCTCGTTAACGATTTAATAAAATCCCTGAAAATTTTAAATAGAGAAATTGTATAATAATGCTTCAGTTAAACTATTTTCTTTAATTTAGATAGTAAAATATAAAGGTTCTTGCTTATATTATTTAAAAAAGTAAATACAAGTTTTATTCTCCATGATCTAATTAAGACACTAAAAATGAAAATAATAATAAATGAAATTTGTTCAGATGCACTAATTATTTTAATAATTTGTGTGTCTGAACTAATCGATCTATGTCAAAAAAGTGAAACTGAAATTTTTTACAAAAAAATATGGAATTTTCAAAAATACAAAATCATCACTAGAAATATTGAATGTTTTTTTTTTTGTTTTCAATGGCCAGGCAATTGAATTTTTCATCATTCGCCCATACACCGGCCAGAACCGTGAGCCTTTTAGCCGCCATATGACGTTACCCCAGCGCACCAGTGGGGGTAGGAACACACCGTGCTGAACGACACAACATCCATGCCTCAAGGTGGGACTCGAACCCACAACCCGGCGGCCGAACGATCGCTGGGAAACGCTTGCCTTGACCGTTCGACCACCGCGTCGGCACAACTATTAAATGTATTATTATTAATATTCTACCTTTTTATAAATTGCCCTATGATCATATACATGAATTGTAAAAGGTCTGAATTTTTTTCTATTAATCTGAAAAATCCGAATTTATCTCACATTTCTCACATGTTAAAGGTGTACTGATTCCTAAACGCACTAGGTAGTTAAATAAATAATTTCAAGAAAATAAATTCAAAAGCTCTTTAATTTAATTATTATAATAAATATTCATATTTAAAATATTGCCTCTTCATACAGCAGATGAATTTCTTACGTTCATTTCCTTCTTGGGGGTCAGAATACAGGTTTCCTACCAATTTAAAGTAAATAAACATTAAATTCGGCTTGTAAACGGCATTTTTGATCATATCGAGTGCCAAATGTTTATTATGGGGCACTTACATCTCTTTCATAAATCAATAAATCGGAGCAGGCAAACTATACAAGGCGTCTAAAAAGAAAACACAAGCCGACATTTAAGAAAGTGAAAAATACACGCTTGTAAATGTTTACCAAATTATTACTCATTTTGTACTACTAGACTCAAGTTCAATCAAAATAAGCAGTTAAAATATCTTTGGTATACGTCAATTTCTGTGAAATATTCATTCTTGCATTTTGTGTCAGCAAAGGCCTTATCAATAAGTAATGTGTGTTTATTGTTGGAACTTTTTCGAGCAAAAATTTTATAATATTTTTTATATATTAAACTCTTAAAAATTCAAGAACATCGCGTTTAATTGTCAAATTTCATAAGAAATTGCGAATGCTAAAGATCTCAGGACATCCAAAACTAATAAGAACGGACGTTCTCATTGGTGTGAATAATCATTTAACTCACTCATTCAGGACACCTCTTAGAAAATTATAGCCTCTTCCTGAACTGTCACAAGCAACGCATTTTAGGTCTAGACAAAAACTGAGTTTCGGAAAATGACTGTGTAACACAGTAAGCGATACTGAAGGGGTCCTAGAACAGTTAAACATTCAAAAATATGTATCCGAAAATAAACTTTTTTGAATATTTAATAAAAATCCGCATGGAAAAATTTCTATAATTACTGGAATTATAGCCCAAAATCTTTCGGGTCATACGCGGTATATATTTATTGAAAAATAACTTTAAAGTCGCTTTTTCTCAGAACGAGATTATTCAGCGTCGCACACAAGGTAACTCTGAAACTTATCAATATTTTTCATGCACTTTTCAGAATATATAATGGATCTAAAAAATGAACTTAAATATTTTTTATATATTCTTGTTGAGAAAATATGGTGTACAATAAGGAATGTCGTTGAAATTTTAAACATTTTGTGAAATCTAAGTGCAACATTGCGAAAAATAGAAATGTACTTTACGTACAATTAATTTAGATTCACAATAGCTACTGGAGTATATTTAGAATAGTTTCAAATAGCTCCTGAAATATATTTAGGTACCCCAAATTTTTATTTAGATGTAAATTTTACTGTGAAATGTTATTGTGCGTAAGCTGTCATATCAAATTTTTGTCCAACGAAAAGCTCACAGTTTGCAACTCTCTAAAAATACTTTATTATGTATTAAAAGAATTGTATATTGAAAGAAAACATATATTTATTATTTTTAAAAATCATGTTTCTAAACTGTATAAAACATTAAATATGATAATTTTTTTGCACTTTTTAATATGCTAAGAGTCTTGTTACTCTTTAAAAGACCCTGAAACATGCAAAAACTATTTCAACTTCTTATTTTGTGTGACTTTTAGTCCAGTAGTACCAGCTGATAAATAACTTTACATAATATTTACATTCACGTGAGTTCTAACTTCTTAAATGTCGGATTACAACCTTTTTGAAAAAATTCTTACACTACCTAAGCCGTCCAACTTACTTCGAAGTTTAAAACAGCAATTGGACGGCCGAGAGAAATTTGTTAAAAATTTAGAATCTACAAGTTAAGAAAATATTCTTTATTCAACTAATAAGGCAAGAAACAGCAAAATAAAGATTTAAACAATATAAAACTTATAAACCAATTAGTAAGACCAAAATACAGGCAAAAAAATAGTAAGGAAAACACGCCCATTGCAGATAACAGTATCCTTGGACCGGTTTCGCGTTTATCATGCCTGCGTATCACCAGCACGGAATAACCGTTTACTGCAATGACATCAAGAAAACTTGCTATGTGACATAATTTTCTGAACTTCAATGGGAACTGACGATTTAAGTACTTTCAAGTATCCGGAATAAAATTCGTTCACAATTTATCTCAGGCTACACGAAGCTACAAAGTCTAAAATCAAAAGAACCCGCCTAGAAGGCACATGCGGATAACAGTATTGCAACACGAATCCGGTCCGTGGATACTGTTATCTGCAATAACAGTGTCCTCTTCATTTTTGGGAACACCCTTTACTGTCGGGTTCTTGGGATTTTGAATGCAAATAGTGCTTGAATAGGAAAAAAAAACACAACTTTTATAAAATGTTAAATGAACATAATTCCATTGACCAAAAACAGTTTGAGAAGCCCCAAATGATGCTACTCCCAAATCAGTACTTAAGTAATCTGATCAGCAATTTCTTTAGCTTTTGAAACACCCTGTACCATACATATTTTGATGGTTATCAAAATTTATCCTTACGAAACATCTTCGAATAAAAATAACACGAGTAAATGTACTGCTGGCCGTTTGTTACAAAGATTTATATTTTGAATATAGATGTTACTACATACTCAGTTTTTCCAATAAATTTTCATACTTTTTGTGCACTCCAAATTAACGCAAAGTCTAGTCACTTTTTCATAGTATTCTGTGCTCTTCTCATGTGCTTTTGAAGAACTGCAGATTAGAATTTGTATATATATATATAACGATTTCTCAGAATGATCACTGTTATATTTATGTTTTGTTAAATATCCTAACATTGTTATTTTCTGTATGCCTAATCTTAATGTGAAAGCTGTAAAATGAAACAGCATTGTTATTGAGAAGTTTGAATAAAATCTCAAATGATGCTAATTGTGTGGTTTATTATAAAACATTTATTTCATATAGGGAAGATCGTGGTGGAATAGAGTGCCTAGCGTTTGGAGCAAAATATGAAAGTGTAAATAATAAAAATTATCAAAAAACAAAGAGTTATTTATTTAAGCATTTTTGAACTTACGTAAGGTACACAAAATTCAAATTTCTAACTTTATAAAATATCTCCTTATAAAGTCGTAAAATGTAAAAAGGTACTAAAAATATAAAAAACATGGTATGTTCAATAAGTAAATACACTTTGTGAGAAGGATAATGAAAACTAGAGTAACGTATATGAGCCCAAATAAATGATAATGTACCATACAGCTGTTTCGAAAATACATTCGATCCACTTTATAAATGGAAGAGAGCAAACAAACCCGAAGTCCAAAAAGAGGAATGACCAAGATGCTTGCTTCCGGAGTTCCTGTGTCAAAGACACTCATCCCCATATCGAATATATAGATGTCAGACCAAATTTGGATCGATTATAAATTGCAGGTGATCCGCAATGTCGCTCCACTCCAGTGGGCGTGAAGTTTTTGATCAGCTTGAGTTTTTTTTAATTGGTCTAGAAGATTGTCTTGGTTATGGTTGATGCCTGCTCAGCTGTAAAAGAAAGGGCTAAAGGGCAAGAAATGCGCAAGAGCGAGTCACATTAAAAAATTTAAGAAGTGCAGAAATTCCAGCAAGGGAAAAGACAAAGTTGAAATCTACACAGGCTAGAAAAAGTATAAAAGATTAAGTATTAAAAATTAAGTTTAAGTTTAAGAATTAAAAATTTTAGTTTACATTTAAGGAAACTGGAATTTATCAAATACATCAAGAAATTGAGTTTTTTAAGATTTAACGGAGATTTGTTAGGTATAAAACAGCAGTGATATATACGGTCAGAAACGGTAAGAAGTATTTTTGTAAGTACTGGGCTAACGTCATGGGCTGAAATGCTATTGGTTCGTTCAGAATCCGTAGCTGGAGCCACTTCAGCTCACCGAAGTGGACATCTGTGGCGCCATCTACCGAAGCCGAGGGAGACCAAACGGGGAAGGCGTTGAAGTTTAGTACTTCAACTAAAAAATAAATTTGGAACGGAAAACTCTAGGAGACCGCGTCCTGGAGAACGATAAACCTCGCTTTCTTCCACTTAGTTCGCTGAGAATCAAGTAGAAGATGCCTTGCTCTACGCTTCCTGCAATAGAATAACGAGGTCAATGCATAAGTTTGGCCGACGTCTCTCGTACAGTATCTGCTAGAGTTTTTCTTGTAAAAATTTTGACTGAATTTCCGAACCTGCTCTGCAACGCCAGAGACTTTGAGATCGTGATGAATTACTTCATTTTGAATGTACCTAGGAGCTTTAGCAATACAACGAAGGACTTTATTTTGGAAAACTTGCAATTTCTGAATATGGCATTTTGCTGCAGCACCCCAGATGGGGCTGGCGTACAAAAATGCAGGTGCTATGACCTGTTTGTAAATCAGCAGTTTATTAGGGATGGAAAGGTGAGATTTTCTACCGAGAAGTGGAACGAGGGAACGATAAGTTTTATTAATTTTGAGAAGTTTAGTTTCGATATGCTCTCCGTAGGTTAAATGGTCGTCGAGTGTGACTCCCAGATACTTTACGGAGTTCTCGAAAGGAATATTTTCGTTGAAGATTTTGAGGGCGAAATAATGATTTAGTTCTCGGTAGTTTGGTTTAAAGATACAAACTAATCTCTGGGTCGCGTTAATTTTAATTCTCCAAGTTACGTGCCAGTGCTCAAGGCTGTGTTTAATGTAGCTTTAGAGCGTGTTGATGGAGTTTTGTGGTAAGCAGCTTCGCGCAATCAGTGCAGTATCATCTGCAAAGATTGCGAGTTTGATTTGTGGTATGCTTGGTATATCGTTGATGAAGATGTTGAACAGAAGAGGACACAAGTTCCCTCCTTGGGGTACCCCGTCTCTGATTGGTAGGACAGAAGGGAGTTTGATCATTTCGAACACGGAAAGAACGATTAGTGACTACTACTACGATAGGAATTGATGATGGTCAAAAGTTGGATTGAGATTCCAAGTCGCACCAGCTTGGTAGTTACTCCAGAAACTAATGTTTCATCAAAAGCTTTAGCAATATCGAAAAAGACAATGCTAGTATATTGCCTGTTGTTAGCGTTTGAGTGGATAGTTTCAACCACACGCAAGAGTTGGGATTGCGTAGAATGAGCAGACCGAAATCCATGCTGGTCAGGTATTAAAACGTTGTTGAGTCTGCAGAAACTATCCAAATGTCTAAGCAACACCAATTATTAGATTTTGGATAAATTTGAAAGAAGGCTGATTGGTCACCAATTTTCGACCAATGTAAGATTGTGATTGGGTTTTGGAATGGGGCAGATGATGGCAGTTTTCCAACTCTGGGGGGAAAAAGAAGCTGATGTTCCTGTTCGAAGCTGATGTTCCTGCGCCTGACGCGCAAAATGTAGACTCTGTCCTTAAAAAAGAAAAAACCCTCCACCCTTCTTTATTGTTCCCGCACTAAATTGGTTTGATTACCTTACAGAACTAAAATTAGTTACCCCTTCCCTCCAGGGAAATCTGAGAGGACCCCTTGTAAAATTTCAAGTCAGATGTAGAGAGAAATACATTGCTGTACAAAGCAAACTTAAAGCTGATAATATCCATTATAGGACTTTCCTGCTAAAAGAAGAAAAGCCACTAAAAGTGGTCATTCGTCGTCTCCCCGTCCTTATGAACATTGAAGTCTTAAAAACTGAGCTAACTAAAAATAATATCAATCTCAATAGTATTACCCAGCTCTGTAAAGGCCCCAAAACCAACAAAATTCTTATGCGTCTTTTCTACGTTCAGTGCCCTAAAACCCCACAAAATTTCCAAATTTATCAAATTAAAGCAATGTTAGGACTGGAGATTAAAGTCGAGAAATACAGAGGAAGGGCTCAAGGGAGCCAATGTTTTTCCTGCCAGACTTTTCATCACTCGGCACATCAATGTTTTCTACCCCCTAAATGCGTTTTCTGTGGATGGTCCCTGTGGATGCCTCCCCCTTTCACGGTCCCTGTGGATGCCTCCCCCACTGGGTTCCGGTCTAAATTGGGTGGCACTTCCCGGCCGTCCAAACAGTTACCTTACAGCTTTCTGGTAGGTCGGACGGTCTGGGTAACAACAACAACAACAACCCCCCAAATGCGCAAAATGCGCAGGCCCCCATAAAACAATAGAATGCCTCAAGGTTAAATCTACCCCGTGTACTTGCGCAAATTGCGGCGGCGCGCACCCCGCTAGTTATAGAGGATGCCCTAAGTTTCCGAAACCCAAACCCAGACCTAATTATAATTCTCAGCAAAACAAATTCACCTCAAAATATGCTACTAAAGCTGTATCGTACGCTAACCTTTTCAAAAATAACCCTGAAGACTTCCCTGAGCTCCCCCCCCCCCGTTCATAAAACTCCCAGAACTAAACATAAACATCATATCGATACGATAACCAAGGAAGGCAATGTAAGTGATTTTTACGAATCTATAATAAAAATGCTTATGGGATTCCAGAAGCACTTTTCCCCCAAATACATCTACGATTGCTTCTCGAAAGCCATCCCCTAAATGAAGGCCGCTACCCATGACCTGGATAGAATTCAAATTCCCTTCGGTGCGCTGCACCAAATCATTCCTTAAATTTCTGTTTAGGGCCCGCTCTGATGAGCACTGTTTTCCCGAGGTATGTTGAGCGTCTTTTCATTGATTCAAGGCCTGTGCTCCATTGAGTACAGCTCGACCCCACCCCCCGCTCTTTTTCGACGAAAATTCCTTCCTCCTTTTTCAAAATTATGTGACTCAACAGACCTCGCTTGTGACTTGTCACAACCGAGATCGGATGAGCACCGCCAGGTTCTATTTTGAAATTTTCTCTCCTGTAACTTTTCCTTTTACTATTTCCCAGCTGACCCTTAGATTGGAGGTGAAAGGCAGCCTTCGGCTGACCTAGGTACTCCTTAATTGTGATCCTTGAATCCTTGTACAGGGCTTTGGTCGACTTCTTCGGCCAAGCTACGGTCGATTACAATTTGAGGGTTGGGGGTAGGCTCCTGTGTACGTCCAGTGAAAACAGATGAATAGTTTACTTTTTTGAAGACGACAGCAGTTTCAAATGAACGACCTTGATTCCCAGGTCTATACTGGGGGGTGGTTCCTAAGCTTTTTGAATACTGCTCAGAGTTATTGGTACGTTTAAGGGGGCGATTAGGCTTGGACGAATTGCCCGGATTTCTTGGGCAACCGCGCCAGTTAGCTGCATGCTGTCCACTGCAGTTGTAGCAAAGGACGTAGTCACCCTTGCAGTTAACGACGGAGTGGGATCCGCCTCATTTCAAGAATCTCAGCGACAATGTACAGACTGCAGAACTATGGAAATAGGACTGACAGCCATGACATTGGGAGGCAAAACCTTTCCTTCCTGTGTAGGGCTCCAACTTCACTTCCGTGCCTAATAAAGCTAATGGAATAAACATCTTCCAGGTTAGTCCCGGGTCTAAGTTGCAGGTAATAAAGGGGGAGTAGTTGCTTGCTGCCTCTTCGAGTCAATCGAACATTATTGAGGACAGTAAACCCCATTGCTTTCATTACTTGGTTGATCGCCTCAATGGATGTGACAACCGGAAGCCCTCTGATCACAACTTTAAGATGTCGGTCTTCTACTAGATTAAATGATTTAAACTGCACTCCGCTGCTTTTAAGAAAGTCCGTGCATTTCTAAATTCGTCTGAGTTGGCGACGTGCACCTTGAAAAATTTGCCCTCCAGTTTAGGAATGATTTTGGGCGCTATTACTTTAAGATTGTATAGAATTGAGGGCCATTCTGGTTGGCTGGCACTAATAAGCAAAGGCGGAGTCGCGAGTGGAAGTGGCTTCGGCAAGGTGGCTGGCTGGTCGCTCATTTCGAGTCCAGTACAGTTACTCTTCAAGGAGTTGAATTTGTTATTTAAGTTTGAGCTTGAGCTTTGGTTTTGCTTAGTAGCTAAGTTCTCCTTTGGGGAGGTTTGCGAGTTCTAACGACTCCTATTTTTCCTATTTACGGTAATCCATTCTCCTTCAGTTCCTGAATTTTCATCATGACTGTCGTTGCTTTCAACTCTGAACCTTTTTTAGAGGATTGATGATTAAAGTTAGCATTTGAGCTTAAGTTTTCATAATTTAGGCTACGCTGCTAGCGTTCAAATTTAGGTTGCTGACCTATACAGTTACGTCTTGAGTGGAGATATCATTAGGTGGCACATTAGGTGTTACCACGTGGTCGCTCTTGCTATCCGAATTGGTAGTGCACGAGTCTTTAAGAGACTCTTTAGAAGGCTCTTGAACAGGGGGGGTAGGGTGAGCAAAGTTGCAAAGTTAAAAATGCTCACCCAGCAGGCATCCGCCATCATAGAGAATCTCAAAAGAGGAATGAATGCAAAGCATTTCGTAGAGCGTCGTACAGGACAGAGCACCAGGCGCGAAGCCCCTTTAATCTCCAGTTTCAATATGTGGTTCTTATCGTCAAACTGTGACATTAATTCTGTGACCCTAATTGGAGGTTCGAGGTTTTTATTTACTACTTTTTATTATTTGTCCTAGCTCCTAATGTGGCAGTTTGTTGCACATTTTGAATTTAAGCAGTTTGGGGGGTTGATGCAGATCTAAGGGTTAACTCGCATTTTGGCAATTTTTGGAAATTTTTTTTATAAAATATTAGTCGCGAGTTTTATTTAATATAAGATGTTTGAGGTGGAATTTTTTAATTCCGATTATCGATGTTTAGAACAGCGCGGGGTCTCTTACGAGATTTGGCCTTGCGATGATCATAGTCATGCAGATTGAATAATAGTTCATTTGGAACGGATGGCAAATTTCTGTAAAATTTAAGCGCTAGCTTTTTAATTTGGGCTCTAACAGTTTTTATTTTGAAGTCATTCCTAATCACCGAGTTTCTTAAGTACCTGGGAGCTTTCCTAATAATCCGCAGGATTTTGTTTTGTTTTGTCTCTAGGAGGTCTATTGTAGTTTTACAGGCATATCCCCATACGCGTGTTGCATACAGCATTCCCGGGGGGATGACCGATTTATAAATTAGCAGTTTGTTTTGATGACTGAAATTTCCGTTTCCTATCATTGGGTATAAGGCTCCTGTAGTTATATACGCTTTTTTGATTAAGTTCGTTATGTGCTGTTTCCAGGTTAGGTGGGAATCTATCGTTACACCTAGGTATTTAATAGATTTTTCCGCCCGTAGGGCATGGTTGTTTATGTACAGTGGCGGCGGAGATTTACGTTTCCTCGAGAAATAAATCCAATGGCATTTTTTGGGGTTTAATTTTATTCGCCATTTTTCCAGCGAAGTTTGGAGTATGTCTAAGTGTTGTTGTAGCTGTCTGTACATTACTGAGACATAGGGGTGTTTTGCAAGTATCGCACTGTCATCTGCATAGAGTGACAGCTCTGTGTTTGGTGTCCTGGGGATGTCTTTCAGGTATATGTTAAAGAGTGTCGGGCCCAGGATAGAACCTTGCGGTACACTACTTTTAATAAGCTTGGGTGTAGATAAGTTACCTCCTACTCTGACTTGAAAGTGTCTGTTATTTAAGTTTGAGATTAAAAGTTTGACAAGAGCGTCAGGGACTTTTAAAGTGATCAATTTGTACGCTAATCCACAGTGCCATACTTTATCAAAGGCTTTTTGTATGTCCAGAAAAATCGCAGCTGTGGGTGTCTTGTTATTGAGACCAGAAGATATGTACTCTACCACTCTCAGCAATTGATGAGTGGTGGAGTGCTTTGGCCGAAATCCAAACTGCTCCGGAATGATAATGTCATTCTCACTAAGGTGAGTGTTCAGTCTCTTAAGAATAATTTTCTCAGTAATTTTACTAAGTGCCGGTAGCAAGCTAATTGGTCTGTAGTTGGCTGGAATTGTGGCATCCTCACCAGGCTTACGGATTGTTATAATTATCGCTTCCTTTCATTCTTTGGGGAAATAGTTTAGTTTTAATATTTTATTTATTAAGATAGTCAAGTAACATATTACGTTTAAGGGTAGGTTTTTAACCGCAATATTTCTGATTTTGTCGTGCCCTGGGCTTTTACGGTTTTTGAGATTTTTAATAAGTTCTACTATCTCCTGCGGGGTGGCTGGGTCAATCTCAGCCGTTACTGGGGAATTCCTGAAGTTATTTAAAGTTTGTCTAACCATTCTTAGGGTGTCCTGACACATTAGATCGTGGTTTGGTTGGAATTGTTTTTCATAATGCCTTGCGAGCGCCTCGGCTTTTTCCTCGTCTGAGTACGCGATTTTAGCACCATCTATTAGTGGCGGGAGCTTAATTTGAGGTTTCCTGAGTCTTTTTGCGAATTGCCAGAGCGATACGTCTTCTGGGCTAAGGGATTCGATTAGTTCTTTATACTGTTGCTGCTTTTCTGCGACAATTTTTTCCCTGACTTTGCACGTGAGTCTATTAAGCTCCCTTTTAAGGGCGGGGTCTCTGTTAGCCTGCCATGTCTTACGTATTCTATTTCTTTGCCTGACTAATTGTTTGACATGGTGGGAAAGTGTGGGCATTTTTGGAGACTCACGATGTGTGGTGGCAGAGGCAATTGCTCTCTTGATTTCTGTTGTGAGTGTGTGCGTGGCAGAGTCAATATCCGCCGTGCTCATTATGTTAGGTACTGCTAAGTGCGGCTCGAAGAGTGCTCTTTTGAATACTTCCCAGTTGACCCTCTCTTGTCCCAAAGAGGCTGGAAGAGGTGTGTTCAGGTCGAATGCCACCAGTATCGGCAGATGATCCGAGTCGAATTCATCCAGGGTACTAATAGTGTGAGCGTAATCTATGTTTCGCGTTAGGACAAAGTCTATAAATGAGCCGTTGGCGCCTGAGAAGCAGATTGGTGTCGACGGTACAATAATGTTAGTGTTTGTCGTGTTCAGCAGTCTGTGTATCTGTGTACCGCGTGAATTGGCTCTCCTACAGCCCCACGCTCGGTGGTGCGCGTTGAAGTCGCCTGCGAGTATCGTGTTTGGATATCGCGCGAAAAGCAGTTCCAGTTGCGCAGCTACATCTACTCTACTCATATTTTTGGCATATGTTGAGGTTAGGATAAATGGGCTAGTATTATTAATTTTAATTTTTATACTAGTATTTTCTATACCTTGAAGATTTATGTTGTTTAGTTCCTCGTGGGGAATATTTCTTTTAATGTATACTGCTGTTCCTCCATGAGGCGTTCTAGCATTAGTATTTGAGCTAAGATTATGATAGCATATGTAGTTGGCTATGTTTAGTTTTTTACTTTCTCTAACTTTAGTTTCCTGAATTAATAAGGCGTCTACGTCATTTTCATTTACATAGTTCCTAAGTTCATTTATTCTTGGAGATATGCCGTTCGCATTCCAAAATATTATTTTTAAGGATTCTTTTTGGGACCTAGCCATGACGGGTTTGATTCTCACTGTTACTTTTAAAGTCCGCGATTATTTTAAGGGCCTCAAAGACTATTACCATAGGATCGCTCTTTTTTTGTACTAACTCTGCGAACTGCATCAACAGATGTTTTATGTCGTCTAGATTGAACATGCTAATAAATCCTCTGATGAGGTTGAGGATATCCTCCATCTTTTCAGCATCAGATTTATCAGTCGGTTCAGTCTCAGCTTCCATTTCCTCAGCCTCAACCGCGGTTTGCACTTTTTTGTGAGTGTCCTTTTGGAACTCGATAGTTTTTTGCTTTTTTTCACCCGTTTTAACTAACAGCTGGGTTTGCGCGATCTCTTCATCCCTGACTCGTTTATTTTGTTTCCAATCCTCAACCTTCCTGTCAAGCCTATCCTTTGCCTGTCTGGCTTTTTCTATTTCCGATCTCTTTTTAATGGCAGCTGTAGCTGCTCTTACTGGATGCAAAGGAAGCCGAGGTGATGTAATAGCCGTGCAGGAGTGCCTAGCCCGAAGGCTTTTACCTCCAATCTGTGGATAATATCTGTGTATATTTTGCCATCATATGAGCTTATGAGATCTGAATATAACCTTTGACATGGACAGCCTTGTCCATACCTTCCTTATTGGAAGGGCAATTTGAAAACTTAGATGCAGCGGTGCTGCCATCTAGTGCCGAGTGGAGATACCACAAGCTGCCATATATCATTAGAATATATGACGGGGGGGAAATTTATTGATTAGATGCAGAAAATTTAAGTTGTATTAAAATATTTAATCCACTAAGTTTGCACAATAAGCAGAATGGGAAGACGAAATTAGAAGCAATGCTTAGGGTGGTTCATATAGAACTGCACGGGGACGCTTTTTGTTTGCCCGTGGGTCGTAGTCTTGTAAGCAAAACAGGGATTCATTTGGAATTTTAGGGATGTTTTTGAAAAAGTTTATTGACTGTTTTTTGATAGCATGTTTTATGGTTTTAATTTTAAAGTCTTTATGTATGATATCATTCCTGAGATAACGTGGTGCTTTCCTAATTATTCTTAAGATTCGATTTTGTTCAGTTTGTAATTTTTGTAAATTCGTTTTACATGCATACCCCCAAATTGGGCATGCATATAAAAGAATCGGTTGGATGATACTTTTGAAAAGCAGGATTTTATTGTTCATGTCCAAATGCTTGGAGAATAAAAGGTGATTTAGTGCACCTACGAGCTTCCTAGATTTTTTAACTACATATTCGAAGTGCACACGCCAAGTAAGTCGGCTGTCCAAGTGGACGCCGAGGTACTTGGCGGTGCGCTGGAATGGGATGGCCTGATTTTTGAACATTATGGGGGGGGGGGGGAAAGCGTGCGCCGGAGAGGAATACTGCCTGTGATTTGTTTGCATTTATTCTGATTTTCCAGTTTTCATAAAATTTGTCTAGAGTATTAATATGGTTTTGAATTTGGGAGTGCAGATAATTAATATTTTTATTTGATGAAATGATGCATGTGTCATCCGCGTATAAACAGAGGGTGGTATTTGGGGAGCGGGGGATGTCATTTACGTATAAATTGAAGAGAAGAGGCCCGAGGATGGATCCCTGGGGTACACCTGCCTGTATATTTTTGATATCTGAGAGTGTGTTGTGGGTGCGTACCTGATACTGTCTATTATAGAGATAAGAGTTTATAATTTTAATGATAGGGGGGGGTATGTTATACTGTATTAATTTATAAATTATTCCTATTATCCAAGTTTTATCAAACGCCTTCTCAACATCTAACAGGAGGGCACCTACATGATTTTTATTTTTTATGGCATTGGCTGTAAACTCAACAACACGGAGAAGCTGGTGGGAGGTAGAATGCAAGGGGCGGAAACCATGCTGTTCTGGGATAATTAAATCTTTTTCATTAATAATTTTATAAATTCTAGTTTGTATTACGCGTTCGGTTATTTTACTAAGTGACGGGAGGAGGGAGATGGGGCGATAAGACACAGGATTAGAGGGGTCAGAGCCGGGTTTAAGACAGGGTATTACAATGGCAGTTTTCCAACAGGATGGGAAGTGACAATGCTTTAAAATGGAATTTATCATAAGTACAATATAGAAAATGATATTAAGGGGGAGCGACTTTAGGGCCCTATTGGAGATTTTATCAATGCCAGGAGCTTTTTTATTTTTAAGTTTATGAATTATTTCTAAAATTTCGTCAACAGAAGTGGGTGGGATGGGGTGGGGGGGGAGGGAGGAGAGAAAGTTAGTGACTGTGGATTGTACATGATTATGGAATGCATTATTTGGGATATCAATCGCAAATTGCTTCTCATAGCAATTTGCGATAGCATTTGCTTTGTCCCGTTCTGAAAAAGCGGTGCCTGTAGATGAGAGGAGGGGGGGGGAGCTGTGCAAAGGGTTTCTTGATTCTTTTGATCTCTTTCCATATGCTTCTATCATCAGGGGACAGGGACTCTATATAATTTTTCCATTTGTTCTGATTGTATTTTTGAATTTCAAGCCGAATTTTCCTATTGACAGTGTTAAGGTGGGTTTTAGTTCTGGGGTCTCTTGTTACTTGCCAGATGCGGCGGACAAAATTTCGATAGACAATTTGAGTTTGAATGAAATGCGGGAGGGAGTTATAACGGGGGGGGGGGCGGGAGGACGATGCCTTAGCAAGGGAGCTCTGTATTTCATGCGTGATTTTACGGGCTGCCTCATCGATGTCGGCGGGGCAGTTGATTTTAGGCATGAGAAGGGTGGTATTACGTAAATTTGCTTTGAAGTTATTCCAGTCAATTGAAGAAGGGAGGCTAGAGACAGGCAGAAGGGAGTTTAACTGAATGGTGAGGAGGATGGGGAGGTGGTCTGAGCTTAATTCATTAAGGGTTTCTATTGTATACGGGAGATGGATGTTTTTAAGTAATCCTAAGTCTATGGTAGAAGGGTAAGGGGAATGGGAGTAATGAGTGGGCAGGGCAGGGACAGCAAGATGTATTCCACTATTAGTAATAAAATTTTGGAGGGCAGTTCCATAAGTGTTTCTTCTACGGCAGTTCCAGCGCGGGCTGTGGGCATTAAAATCACCAAGTAAGATGGCACGATGGTTAATATTGCATATGTTTTGGAGGTCCGGGGTAATGTCATTACGCTGCGCAGGTTTGATATAGATTGATCCTATGATGATGGGTGGGTAGTTTGGGAGGGAAAGCTGAATCATTTTATTTTCTATTATTGTAGTGTTAACAGGATTTAGCTCATGATGCGGAAGGTTACGTTTAATATACACAGAAACTCCACCAGCCTGGGTGGACCGCGGGTTGTTGTTAAAATTACGAAGTGCAGTATAGTTAGAATAATTTGCTATTTTAAGGGGGGGGGGACGGGGGCCAGGTCGGATTTCTTGTACAAGAATGATATCGATATTGTTATTTTGCGCAAAATTGCGCAGTTCGGTTATTTTGCCGCGGAGCCCATTGGCGTTCCACGACAGTATTTTTAGATGATTTATTTTATTACTCGTCATGATGGGGGAGGGGGGGGACTGTGCTAAATACCTCGCCGAGGGCCGATATGATGTTCAAAAGTTTGTCAAGTGGGTTTATTGGTTTGTTTATGGTGGATACTATTTGATTTATAAAATTTTTTATTTTGCTGAAGTTGATGTCAAGTTCAGTAAACATTTTTTTAATCTCTTGTATGGTCTGTATAATATCAGTGATTTGAGAAGTGGAGGTAGAAGTTTCATTATTATTTGTTTCCATCTGAGGTTCGTGGTTTTGGGGGGGGGGGGCAGGGGTAATGTACGAATGTACCGCAATTTGCTGGAGGGTTTGTTTACGGGCATTTTCAATGATCTGATTTCTGGGGAGAAGTTTAGGGATGGGGGGAGGGGGAGCTGAGTTATTTTGGACGGCATCTTTGCCGGTAGCAATTTCCGCAAATGTTTTGTTTTCGGTGCGTTTATCCTGGGTAGGGGCTTGACTTACATTGGAATTATTTACTTTTTGTGGGATAGTTTGTTTAGTTACAGTGGTTTGGAGGCGGGGAAAGTTTGAGGCCTGTAAATTAGCAGGGTTGCTTCTGGGAGGGGGGGGGGCAAGTACGGTTTCAGTGTTTAATGGCTGATTTTTATTTTGGGGGTTTGCAGGGCAATGCCTATAGTTGGCAGGGTGGGGTCCCTTACAATTTGCACATTGTGCCGGGGTATCCTTTGATTTGGTACATTCCAGGGTATGGTGATCATGTCCACATTTTAGACACCTGGGTGGTAGCCTGCAGCATTCGCTGGAGTGTCCGTGCCGCTGACAGCGGTAGCACATCTTTGTACCCCTAGACTCAAAGTTAGTGACCCTGATGGTCATGTCAAGCATGGATCTTACTTTCCAGATTTCTTCCCAATTTTTTGTGGGGTTTAAGTAAACGAGAAATATTGGCAAGGGGGCTTGATTAGTTAGGTCCCTTAATTGTGAGATACGGTGTACACTAAATCCACAAAGGGATAGTTCGGCTTTTATTTCGTTGATGTCTGAGTTTGTGGGCAGTCCTTTCAATAGTATTTTAACTGGTCTCTCTGCTTTGATGTTTATGGAGTGGAATTCCAAATTTTGCTCAATCAAGAATCGTTGTACTAATCGGAAATCGTCTAAGTTAAGGGGAAGAATTTTAATTAGGTCACCTGCAAGCTGTGCTTTTACATTGGAGGAGGTTTTGGAGTTTATAGCTTTTATTAGTTCTCGCCAGTTATGTGGGCAATTCACATAAAAAGGTTCGGGTTTATATGCATTAATTTCAGGTTGTTCAGTATTATTATCATTTACGGTACTTGAGTTAGCATTGTTAGAAGTTTCATTTTCCATGAGGGGGGGGGGATGTATCCATGTCGGCCAGCGAAAAAGGGTTCCGTGCAGTTTCTATGTTAGTACTAGGTTGGATGGTCATCATTCGGCAATGTCTTTTCGGGAATCTGAAGTCTTCCGAATCTCCTTGTGCTTCATTGTCATCAATTCTAGTGTTATTCTTACTTTTACTATTAAGATTATTATTATTACTGTTATTTGGT
This sequence comes from Amaurobius ferox, assembly GCA_951213105.1. Classification (NCBI taxonomy): domain Eukaryota; kingdom Metazoa; phylum Arthropoda; class Arachnida; order Araneae; family Amaurobiidae; genus Amaurobius; species Amaurobius ferox. Next base: position 141,402,000 of record OX578141.1, on the reverse strand, counting down.
TTACTTAAGTCATCAGAATTATTTTTCACATTAAATTGTCTAGATTGTACATTTAAGCCTATTGTATTTGAATTATTTTTAAGATCATTATTACTATTACAGTTTACGTCCTTATCAGTTACGTTAGGTAAATCAGTAAAATTCACAGAGTTAATTTTAACATTATCATTAGTCATGCACGTGGTTGGTCCAGTGCGTAGAATATATGCATCTATTTCATTCTTAAAGGGGGTCCTATCGTCAAAGGTATCAGTAAGCTCAAAATGATTTAACAAAGATATACACTTACCCATGAATTCTTCTTGAGATAAGAGGCCGTCTGTAGTCTTGTGATATTCTTGCAACAGGAAGTCGCCTATCTGCCTGAATGTCGTCATGTCGGAGAGATTGCCAAGTTCATTAGTGGAAGGGAGAGCCATGTTTCGAAATTTATCAATAATACCACTGATATCTGGTGGAATACCAGTGATGGAAGTCTGTAATGCTGGGTTGGACGCCATGTCCAGGCTGGAAAGTTCGATGTAGCAGGATAGCGAAGGCACGCTGTTGGTACGTTCCACGTGGAGAATCAGTAACAGGGAGAGAGCAGAAAACCGGTCCGCACTGTACGGAGTCTCGGAGGGGAAAATGTGGATGCAAAGGAAGATACAAAATGGATTATATACCCAAGACCTGGATTAATTCAGAGCCAATCAGAGAGCTTCATGAAGAATAGTCCAGCCAATCCGAAACAAGAAACAGCACAAGAAATTGGCATGCACCAAGACACAAGATTATCCCGACAAGTCAAGTCCTAGCAGGAATAAATTAGGCCCAAACAAGACGAAAAAAAGTTAAAACGACACCTAAGACCCCCAAAGGAATAGAACGAAGACATGGGGGTATTTTATAATGTAATCGTATGTTGCCCCATTCAACACCATATGCGAGACAGAATAGAGTAGATGCATTTTTTTCTACTTTATGGTTGACAAAGTTCACAAATAAGTGCGAATTTATCATTCTTTCTATTATAGCACATGAAATAATATGCCCACTTTTTACACTCAATACATAAAACCCAAACTTCATTTGAGGTTGAATAACTTGATTAAATACAAACATACTGCATCTTCATGTTTCTTGATTTTATTCACTTTCTCTACGTTTTTCTTCGTCTGTCTTAGTTTAAGTTTTTTACTCTTACATTTCTTTTCTTTATTTTTTCACCTAGAATTTATCTCCCTGTTCTATTTTCTTTCATTTCTTTAGCCTTCTGAGCTTTTTCTACTGATTCGTTTAGTTCGGCCTTGTATGGAAATGATATTAGAATTGCGGTTTTATTTCTCTTCTTTAATATTCATTTTTATCCCTGCTTCACTTTGGGAGTTGGAATGGCATTCTCCAGGGAAAGGGCTAGAAAACTTACCACACTAAAATTATTGATATGAACATCAGTCATCAAAGAACATTGAGATCTAGATTCTGGAGGGGTTCTTTTTTTATGGAGCGTTAATGGAAACATCAGTGCCATTCATCACCTCAGTGTTTCCATTGCAATATAGTGTTTGAGACAGAACGGGGTATAGCCATTTCCTTCCGAAGCATTATATACCCCTTTTGCTCAAAACACATTGATTAAAAAAGAAAATGCGACAGGATCACAGCCCTAATGGTCTTCTCGATTGTATCACGCAACTTAAAACATGCTGCATCAAAGGTATTTAAAACATGCTGTATTCAATGGGTTAAAAATTAATTGAGAAAAAACGTGACAAGTCTTGGTTCAAATTTTCAGATTATTACAATAACATGCAAAATTTAGCCACTTTTTCCTTTTTTTCGACCCAGATCATCTGACCTACCAGAAGGTGTTGGAAACCCAGGCCGTCCGGCTCGTCAACAAGGACTTGAGCATCCATTTGGACGGACGGCTACCAGAAGGTGTCGAAAGCCCAGACCATCCGGCTCGTCTGAAGACTTAGAGCAACAAGTTGAATGGCCGGCGCTACCAGAAGGTGTAAAGTTTCTGTTTGGATGGTCGAAAGCATGTCACCTAATTTCAACAGGAACCCAGTGGGGCCGACATACACAGGGACACTACCCATCTTCCTGTACCACTAATCTCTCGGCAGGACTACCCATCTTCGGCAGGACACTACCCATCTTCCCGTACCACTAATCTCTCGGCAGGACCCACAGATTTAACGTTCCCATACGGCGTAAACATGGGGATAGTGTGGACAGAGCTGAAAATCGAACTCGGGTGCTCCGAGTGCAATCCCTAAACACTAAACATTAGACTGTCGCACCTCGCGCTGTCAATCCTTTTTTTTCTTCGACCCAGACCGTCAGACCTACTCGAATACATAAGGTATCTGATTGGATGGCCGGGAAGTGACACCCAATTTAGACTTGAACCCAGTGGGGGAAGCATCCTCAGGGACCGTACCCTCCTTCCCCTACCACCAACCTCTCGGAAGGCGATGTCAATCCTTGTCAAATGTCATAATAAATCGCAACTAGAAAATCCCTTCGACTTAAATTCATGTTTTGTCACTACTTTAACTTTATAACGAAGCTGTAAAAATAATTCTACAACATTTCTCGTTGTGTAACAGCCAAATTTTAAAATATCGCCTGTACTGAAAGGTTTTATTCAAGTATTGCCAAATTCTAAATACTTAAGTACTGACCCTTTTAGTCCCACTTAACATTTAGTTAGTCTATGTTTCGAATTTCTAGAACCCGGGGTTTTCGAGGTAATAATAATAAAAAACCACACAATTAAAACTTCCATAGAAATAGCATCATGCAGCCATAACCACTGAGCTATTCCGCCCAGTCCGCATTTTTCGCAAAACTACATATATCAACTATGATCAGTATCAACACGTTCTTATTACATATTAACAAGTTCTTATTACGTATCTACCTGTTCTTTACGCAAAGTATGCAATTAACAAGTTTCAGAGGGAGCCAACTGACTACAGCACCTTTTGTAGGAAATAGGCCCAGTACCCTATTCCACTCTGGTCTCCCCTACTATATATATTGTAGTGAAAGTAAACAATTAACATTGTCACTAAATGGGGTATGTTAAAAATCATTAAGTCACATTAAATCTATAATCACCACATATATTATCACGGCATATATACATCATCATAACAAATGGGGTTATCAAATACTGTGAATAGCGCTTTCGTGTTTGACTGTCTTCAAATATACTTCCCCAGTGGCATTAAATCTATGCGCATGCATTGCATGATTGTAAAATAATAAAAAGTGGATTAGTGCGTTTATAAATAATTTCATAAAATAAATATTATATTAATATAATATTGTTTATAAAATTGTTTATCAGGCAAACTAACCCATTTGAGCCACGTTTTACAAAAAAAAAATTGGTACAACAATAGTAACAGGTATCTCGGTGTATACCTGAAAGCATTACTCCTCAGAAAACTTCTAAGCAATACACCTGCGGCAATACAGCTCTTACACATAATAGCCACTTTATCAGTTCTTTATTTGCAATATACACGTCAACAACGATCTTCTAGAATGTTAGCCCAGCATTCTTAAACAACCTTTTACAGCTGCTCTTTTGTTCGAGGCATGCGTTTCCGATCCTCGTCACTAATGATACGCCACAGATCGTCGATTAGGTTGAGATCGGAAGATTTCATCAGATTGACTTGCAGCACAACTAGAGGTGATCGGCAGTCTCATGAGATGGCTGCCCAGACTGTGAAACTAAGTATGATGGCCGTGTGCCACTCGACAACAAATGCGGGATCGAAACGTTGGACAGCCCTCCTCCACGCACGTATGAGGCGGTCATCAACATAGAGAGAAGCGGGATTTGTCGCTAGAACCAACATACCTCCAATCGGGCACTGTCTAGGCTGAACGAGCTCAGCACCAATCCAGCCGGCTCTGCTATATTGAGGGGGTCAGTGGTAGACGCTTTAATGGACGTCGACACCTAATCCCACTTTTTTCCAGCCGTCTCCGTATAGTATCATTTGATACAGGATACATGAAGGGCGACAAATGCCTTGGAATGTCTAATAGCGACGCCACTATAGATGTGATTCCTCTCCTGACTGCACGATCCTCTCGAGCAGCTGTCTGTTTGGGATGTTCTGAGACTCTGCGAAGGTTGCATGTGCCTTCAAATACACTGCAGCCAACACTGTGCAACTCAGACTATATCACTCAGACCAAACCACTTCCATTAGGTCTATGATGCGACATCTCTTTAAATCCAAAAATTGTTCGTAGCGCCGTCGAGTGTGTCTCAAAGGCATATTCGTAAAAAACTTGCAGTACCAAAGTATAAATTTCAGGTACAATTGCCCATGAGTGAGAACTATGAGTGAGAGTTTTAATGAGTGAGAGTTGCCCATGAGTGAGAGTTTTAAATGCTGCACGCTGCGTCTTTCTCATACGCGATGCATGAGCCCTATAACACCATTGGCGCTGACAGTTTGATCATTTGCATAACTCTTAAAACAACATTTGCATGCCGAGTTTCGCAGCGGTAGCTCAATTTTTTATGAGTGCACATACTTTTTGCAACCGAATATATTTCTTTACCACTACAAAATATGAGATCTGATGGATATTTGAGTTTATCTGAAGTTCTTATACTTATCTGAGCGATCAAGAAAAATAAAATAGATTTTAAATCTGTTTCGTTATCCCTCTAATATCTCACGGTTTTATATAAAGAGGAAAGTATAAAAGGTGCATAAGTAAAAGGCAGCCATATTCTCTTCATCAGGGAGTTAGTACCAGAACGTGAGCTGATAGATTTATGTTGCTGAAAAAGAAAACAAAAATTAGAATCTCTGAACCACCTACTGAACGTGAGTACTTAAGTAAAGCCTTAGCTCATCCACATGAATGAACGTAGGGCGCGGTAGCCCATTGGTTAGCGCGCTGGAGTTGCACTCGGTAGGCCCGGGTTCGATTCCAGCCGCTGCCAAAACTGCCGCCGTGTTCATGCGGAGTACGATCACGTTAAACATGTGGGTCCGAAAGTCCTTCCGAGAGGTTGGTGGTAGGGGAAGGAGGGTACGGTCCCTGTGGATGCCTCCCCCACTGGGTTCCGGTCTAAATTGGGTGGCACTTCCCGACCGTCCAAACAGTTACCTTACACCTTTCTGGTAGGTCGGACGGTCTGGGTTTCAACATCAACATCAACAACATGAATGAACGTAGCATTTTATCTTTCAGGATATTGTAGCCTCGACATGGTTCGTATGATCGGAAGTTATTGAAATAAGAAATACTGTAAAAACTGCCTCGAAATAATTATAAAGTAAATTAAAATATCACTAACATTTATTTATGAGTTTGTTTTCTAAATTTCTTCAAGTATATAGTAAACTAGTTAACATAAATGCTTCGTTAAAAGTAGCATGTAAAAAAAGAATTAACAGTTCGACCGTTTTTGAGGGCAAAAAAAGGGCCTCGTTTTTCAGGACACACAATAAGCGCAACCTTCAGTTGTTAGAGAAAGATCGGCGACTGATGAAAGAAGAGAAAACGTGGCACATGCAAGGAAAAGATGCTGCCAAGGGAAAGAGAAGAAAGGGAGTAAAAGAAACAGAAGATGAAGGACCAAGGGGTGGGACAGTCCAGTGGTTAGCGAGTATGAATTTGCACTCAGTTGACCCGAATTCGAATCTGGGCTCTACTAAAACAGCCTTCGTATTCACGCGGAGTACAGGAACGTTAAATATGTGGGTCAGTCAATCCTTCGGAGAGGTTGGTGGTAGGAGAAGGAGGGTACGGTACCTGTGGATGCCGCCCCCGCTGGATTTCAGTCTAAATTGGGTGTTACTTCCCGGTCGCCTAAACAGATACCCTAAACCTTCGGGTAGGTCGAACGGTCTGTGACGAAGAAGAGAATGGCACAAGAGGTGGGACACAATGAATGAATGGTAAAATACCAAAGAGGAAAGCAATCGTCCATTAAAGAATTCAAATATCTTGTTCATTTGGCCATAAAATGCCAATTAAATTAATAAATCAGGTCAAGGATAGACATTTCTGAAAAAAACGAAGGAAGCAAAGGAAATCAAAAAATTAAAGCAGAGATTTCGAACAGAAGAGCTTGCTTCCTTCTTATTTTTCGGAAATTTTCACTCTTGTCCTGTTTTTAACAATTTCCAACATAGTTTAACAGTGTTTATGACATTGGTCATTCTGTCTGTCGGTCTGTTTGTCCGTTCGCACGATAACTGCCGTAAAAATGACTTTATCAAAATGAAATTTTAGTATGTTCTTCAGACGGTCTGTGGGACATACGGGAATGTAAATGAATAATATCACACAAATAGTTTAGGATTGAACCCAGATTGAAAAAGTGAAATACATTGAACCCACCGGGACCCAATTTTTCAAAAATTTTTTAAGCAAATTTGAAATTCACAAATTGTTTTGAAAATTTTAGGAAAAATTTAAATTCTCCCATAAAATATATGAAAAACATTTGAGCAAAATATGTTCGGTAATTTTTTAAATAAAAATTAAAATAATAATTGCACCCATATTATATAAATAGATCACGTGACTCAATTCAAAATAAAATATGGCATCCATCTTTTTTCCCTGTGTCAAAATTGTGATTTTTAAAGTTCTTTTAAATTTATATTTAGTGTTGCATATGTCCTAAAACCGCTTTATTTTTGAGTAATTTCTGTGCATCTATATTTGCGCCAACGCAATTACAATATATTTCAGTTTAAACGATCATCAAATTTTGATTATTTCTGCTACGAAGCCTAATTTTCACGAATGGAGAATGTAAACACAACAAGCTGCAAGATGAGTTGTATAAGAATTACTGAGTTTTTTTCACGAAAAATTATTTAACTCTGGAGTCTGGAATAAAAGTGCATAAAAGAAATACTGACTGCTTTTACGTAGGGAGACAGACGATTTATATTTCGATGACGTCATTTGAATAAAGTTTGAATGAAGTTTTAAGCATGGAGTTAGAAAGTACTTTTACATCCATGGTTTTAAGTTTAAGTAAAATAAATTATTGTGGTACTGTGAGAATTTACAAAATATCGCCGATCAATGCATCGCAATTTAAAGATGTTTAAATACAATTGCATTGCAATTGGAAAGTGTTTCATAATCAATGCTTTATGCACGATTGATCTTTCTTATTTTATTAACACTTTACAACAAATTTGAAAAGTATTTATGACTTTGTTCATTCTGTCTGTCAGTCTGTCTGTCTATCCGCCAACACGATAACTGCCGTAAAAATGATTTAATCAAAATGAAATTTTAGTATGTTGTTCAGACGGTCTCTAGGACCTATGGGAATATAAATGAATAATATCACCCAATTAGTTTTGGATTGAACCCGGGTTGAAAAAATGAAATACATTAAGCTCTATGGAACCTAATTTTTCAAACATTTTTTAAGCGAATTTAAAATTCACAAATTGCTTCGAAAATTTTAGGTAATATTCAAATTGTTCCATAAAAGATATAAAAAAAATCAGCGAAATATATTTAGTAGTTTTTTAAATAAAAATAAAAATAAAAATAACACCTCTTATATGAAACAATCACGTGACCATGATATGAAAAGATCATGTGACCCACATCAAAATGATATATGGCATCCATCTTGTCTCAAAATCGTGATTTTTTAAGTTCTTTTTAATTCATATTGAGTGTTGTATCTATCCTAAAACCACTTTATTTTTTCTTAAATTATGTGTATCTACATACTGAAACAACGCAATTACAATATATTTGAGTTTAAATGCTCATCCAAATTTGATTATTTCTACAACGAAGCCTATTTTTCACCTATGTAAAATGTAAACAGCAAAATATGTAGAATGAGTTGTATTAGAATTGCTGTATTTCTTAACACAAAATCATTTAGTTCATGGAGTCTGATATGAATGAAATATTCATTGATTTTACAAAGAGAAGGACGATTTTTTTCGATGAAGTTTTACGCATAGAGTTTAATTACTTGTAGCTACATGGTCTTAATTTTTACATAAATTAAATTATTTAAGTATTGTGATGAGTGAGATGAATGGGAAATTACTTATGAATGAAATGCTACTTTTTAGAGAGAGCCAGGCTTGTTATTATTTCTATGACGTCATTTGAATGAATTTCAGTTGTTTTCGATGAAGTTTTCAAATATAATAAATTATCGTAGTATTATGATAATACTAAAATTATTACCGATGAATGTATCGCATTTTAGATATGTTTAAACCAGGCAATTTATATTTCAATGCCGTCATTTAAATGAAGTTCAATTTTTTCTATGAAGGTTTAAGTTTTTGAAATATAATAAATTAATGTAGTATTGTGATAAGTTTTAAAATATTACCGAGGAATGTATTGCATTTTAGACATGTTTAAATAAAATTGCATTGAAGTTGGAAAGTGTTTCATAGTCAATGCTTTAAGCATGATTGATCTTTCTTATTTAATTTAATTGGTCGTCTATGAACAACTGAACAAGTGATATGAATCTTTCGTTAGACGCTCGCTTTTCTCTTTGGTATTTTACCATTCATTCATTATGTTCAATTCTTGTTCTTTCCGGGTTTTGTGTCCCCTTTTTAACACTTTATAACAACGTTGAAAAGTGTTTATGACTTTGTTCATTCTGTCTGTCTGTCTGTCTGTCTGTCTGTCCGTCCGTTAGCATGATAAATGCCGTAAAAATGACTTAATCAAAATGAAATTTTAGTATGTTGTTCAGACGGTCTGTAGGACCTCTGGGAATATAAATCAATAATATCGCCCAATTAGTTTTGGATTGAACCCGGGTTGAAAAAATGAAATACATTGAGTCCTATGGGACCTAATTTTTCGAACATTTTTTAAGCGGATTTAAAATTCACAAATTGCTTCGAAAATTTTAGGTAATATTCGAATTGTTCCATAAAATATATAAAAAAATTCAGCGAAACGTATTCAGTAGCTTTTTAATAAAAATTAAAAAAATAATTACACCTCTTATATGAAACGATCACGTGACCATGAAATGAAAAAATCACATGACCCACTTCAAAATGATATATGGCATCTATCTTGTCTCAAAATCGTGACTTTTAAAGTTCTTTTTAATTCATATTGAGTGTTGCATCCGTCCTAAAACCACTTTATTTTTGCCTAAATTCTGTGCATCTACATACTGAAACAACGCAATTACAATATATTTGAGTTTACATGCTCATCCAAATTTGATTATTTCTACAACGAAGCCTACTTTTCACTTATGTAATATGTAAACAGCAAAATATGTAGAATGAGTTGTATTAGAATTGCTGAATTTCTTTAACACAAAATTATTTAGCTCATGGAGTCTGCATAGCTGATATGAATGAAATATTCATTGATTTTACAAAGAGAAGGACAATTTTTTTTCAATGAAGTTTTAAGCATTGAGTTTAATTACTTGTAGCTCCATAGTCTTAATTTTTAAATAAAATAAATTATTATAGTATTGTGATGAATGAAATAAATGGGAAATTGTTTATGAATGAAATGCTGCTTTTATAGAGAGAGCCAGGCGTGTTATTTTTTCTATGACGTCATTTGAATGAATTTAAGTTGTTTTCGATGAAGTTTACAAATATAATAAATTAACGTAGTATTATGATAATTCTAAAATTTTTACCGAGGAATGTATCGCATTTTAGAGATGTTTAAACCAGGCAATTTATATTTCAATGCCGTCATTTGAATGAAGTTCATTTTTTTCGATGAAATTTTAAGTTTTCAAATATAATAAATTAATCCAGTATTGTGATAAGTTTTAAAATATTACCGAGGAATGTATTGCATTTTAAAGATGTTTAAATAAAATTGCATTGAAGTTGGAAAGTGTTTTATTATCAATGCTTTAAGCATGATTGATCTTTCTTGTTTCTTCTATCACCGTTCGCAACGCATTTCTGTGCTTCTGCCATGTTTGCTGTTCTTGCATAATCCGCCTATCTTTCTCTGAACGAGTGAAGATTGCGCTTTTTGTGTGTCTTGACGAAGAGATATGTTTTTGCCTTCGAAACGATACTATTAATATTTTTATTATATGCTGCGTTATTTCTAATTATTTCAATTTCATTCTTTAGCAATAGTGTAAGCTGTAAGTACACAAGTTAGTATTTAATCCTTTTAAATCCAGATAAACACTCATAAAAATTAAAATGCAACTTTATTTTTAAAACAAAGTTCTATTTTGTTTTATAATCGCACTTAGAGTAAAAAACAGCCCTCTTATTCAAGAAAGCAGCAGTGACTTCAGTCCAATGGAGCCCAAACAGGTTTACGTGAACTATATAGTTCTGTGTGGGTGGTTTGTCTTTTTTGGCATATTTAAAATAGTGCAAAATATTAAAATATCGAAATTGGAACCATAATTTCTAAATAGTTCAAAATACTAAAATATCGAAGTTATAACCTCTATATATCGAAAAGTGATAACCTGATCCAGAATTCAATTGTATATCCTTGTAGATTTTTTAAAGGGCTATAAATTACTTGCAATCTGTTTCTAACTGACTCTTTTAGTTTTTGCTCGGACTTCAGACAAATACCGTGACCATAGACTTCACATAGAATATCAAATTATTCTACTAACTTGCTTAGTGGCATTTATACTAATACTAACAAGAATATTTATATTCCGGTGAATCTATAAATTTATCTAGCATAAATAATCACAAGAATTTCATAATATCAATTCCACACTCTAAACCTCATCACTCATTAAACATATTTAGAATCCTCAAGTTCACTTCACTTCCTAATTTAATTTCTTTAAAACAAAACAAAATAATCGCGTGCTTGTGTACCAATTTTTCAACAAGGAAGAAACATATTAAGATGAAACACTCACCATATAAGAAAAAGTTATATATATATATATATATATATATATATATATATATATATATACAGGGTGATTATAATTAAAGTTCCCAGTTTGAAAATGGATTCAAATAAAAAGCACTGGTCAGAATGATTTGAAATTTTGCGTGAACACTCGTAGAGCAATGGAATTTTGTTTGGTGAAGAAAAAAACAGTAGTTCAAAAAGTCCCCGCTAGGATAATAATTGGCGCTTTACTACTCTAGAATGCAATACAAAAGTAATAAACGTTGACTTACTCATTGGCTAATGACGTAATAAATGTTCAATATGCTGTCCTTCGCATTCTGAAACAAGCTGAAACCGCAAAATAGCGTGTTCAGCAACAGATTTGAGTGTTTCTGTAGAGATGTTGTAGATGTGATGCGTGATGCTAGCTTTAAGTTCCGCTAAATTGGTAATGTGCCTATTAAATACCACATTCTTCAGATGCCCCCAAAGCCAAAAATCACATAGATTGAGGTCAGAGGAACGTGCTGGCTATCTTACAGGAAAATGGAGGCTGATGATTCTGTCATCTCCAAAATGACTACGAAGTAGCCGCTTCACTGGTTGTGCCATATGTGGTGGAGCCCCATCCTGCATGAAAATAGTGTTTTCGATACACTAACGCTCTTGAAGTGTGGGTATAACGTGACTTTTCAAAAGACGTTCATATCGATGGCCATTGACAGAACAGGTGTCGGGGCCATGAGGACCAACTTCCTCAAAAAAGAAAGGCCCGATAATAAACGCTGCTGTAAATCCGCACCACACAGTGACTTTGGGGGAATGAAGAGGCACCTGGCGCAGTTCCTTTGGATTTTCGGTTGCCCAGATCTGCAATTTTGCGTATTAACAGTTCCGTGGAGATAGAAGTGTGCTTCGTCAGTCCATAAAACGTTCCAGGGCCATTCATCGTCCACTTGCATCCGAGCCAGGAATTGAAATGCGAACATTTCAGGTGCAACATTGTCCGCAGGTAGCAACTGTTGAACATGGGCCAGTTTGTAAAGTTAATATTTCAAAATGTGTTTCAAAATTTTTTACTCCGTACTGGAGGGTACGTCTAATAATCGGGGAATTCCACGTGCACTCGTAGATGCATTAGCGCTACGCTCTTTTTCAAACGCTCTTCTTCTACTATCTCTCCATCGACTGCTTTCCGTCCCCTGCCAGGTTTGATGTCCAAAAAGCCAGTCTCTTCAAATTTTAAAATCATTTTGCGCAAGCTTTTGCCACACAGAGGACCAGATTTTAACTTTTTCTGAACTTTCTAATAGCTACTAAACAAGAGCTGTTATTCCCATAAAACATTCTGACAAGAAGAGCACGATCTTTTAATGATAGAGTCATTGCGACACAACAATAGAGATTTTTCATTAAGTTATGAGAAACAAGTTCCGCTCTTCCTTTTTTATAGCAAACGTTTATTGCAACGTCACTGTCTTATGCAAATTTGTAGCAGCATTTGAAGAACAATTATACAAAACAAGTTAAATCCACATTTTGTGAAAGAAGGTAATGCTTACGTTTGCTTAGAATTTAACATTGTTTCAATGGATGAAATTTTTTTTCATTACTTGCATGCATATGATGATGAAAGATCGACTTTTAATTCAGTATTCTAATGACAGCATATTGAACATTTATTACGTCATTAGCCAATGAGTAAGTCAACGTTTATTACTTTTGCATTGTATTCTAGTAGTAAAGCGCTAATTATTCTCCTAGCGGCGACTTTTTGAACTACTATTTTTTCTTCACCAAACAAAATTCCATTGCTCTACGAGTGTTCACGCAACATTTCAAATCATTCTGACCAGTGCATTTTATTTAAGACCATTTTCAAACCGGGAGCTTTAATTATAATCACCTTGTATATTATATATATGTATATAGAAATAAGTAATAATAAAAATAATTAATTCAAGTAATCGTGAAATATTAACATCACCATAGAAGCAAAACCACTGCCATAATTCCGATAATAGAAAAGATCAGCACCGACCCAAATTCGAATATTACGAAGAATTAAATTCATCTTCAGGTCTGAGTATTTAATGCAAATTAACCCAAACAAATGCCTGTTTCAGATTGGACAATAGTACATTACTATAAATGTATGTCGAAACTCTGACTACAGGCAGCAAAAGATGAAAAAATGGAGATAAAAAACATTAGAAAAATGTGTATTGCCAAGTGGCAGGAACCCTTCTTCTTTATATATATATATATATCTATATATATACATATGGCCCTGTATATATCTATATATATACAGGGCCATATATAATAAATTACAAAGTTGGGTGTAAAAGGTACATAATTTTATGAAATCGATTAAAATTTTCAAGTGAATTAAATTTTAAGAAATACAAAATTTAAATTTTTATACGGCCGCCGTACAAAAGCATTTCCAATGAGTAAAATGTGCCCCATACACTAATAAGGTGATGTACAAAATTTCAACATTTTACCATTAAATTATTTTAAATTTTGTATTTCTTCAAATTTAATCCCCTGAAAATTTTTATCGATTTCATAATATTCTGCACCTTTTCTACGCAACTTTGTAATTTATTATATATGTCTAAAATCAATATCTGGGGAATAAAAACCGAGGTCAATATTTTGGGCCACCCTGTATATATATATATATATATATATATATATATATATATATATATATATATATATATATATATATATATATATATATATATATATATATATAAATATAAATTATTAAATCCAAAGTTAGAATGTATGTAGTAACTCATAATACACTATTCCAAAATTTTCTACAAAATACAAAGAAATAAAAGAAATTAGGACAAGAAGAGGAAATATATATATATATATATATATATATATATATATATATATATATATATATATATATATAAATATATATATATATATATATATATATATAAATTCCCAAATAGCACAAGTAGCAATGTACTCGTAAAATTTCTTGATAAGTGACGGAAGTAACGGCCGGGGGGAGTTGCGACCCCCAACACTCCGGTTAAAGCTTTTTTCCGCCATGGCAAACGTTCCCGGTAGCCGATACTCCCTACACTATTTTCTACATGACTCTTATAAAACCGTAAAAAATTACATACATACATATACACTTTCAATAACTTGTAAAAATCCAAATGTTTACTATAATACGCTAAAACAAACCAAAAAGGACACACTATAAAAATATAACAATTAATTTAAAATACTAATGTATGAAATCACTTCACACGTGGTTATTTAATATCCCAATATCAATATATTCAAAAAATAATGTTTGAAATACAAGTCAGAGTGGTTGTTTTTTTAAATATGGATACAAGACCTATTGACAGCATTATCGCCATATAAATACTGATGTATGAAATTACTTCGCTCATGGTAATTTAATACTTTAAAAACAATATATTCAAGACCAATGAAATCCAAGCCAGAGAAGTTATTTTTAAAAATTGGATACAAGACCTATTGGCATCATTATCGCCATATAAATCCTAATGTATGAAATTACTTCACACGTGATTATTTTATACTTTAAAATCAATATATTCAAGACTAATGGCATCCCAGTCAGAGAGGTTATATTTAAATATTGGATACAAGACCTATTGACAATATTATCACCATATAAATATTTAAACACATAAATACGCTATAGTCCAGACTCTTCGCAATACACCTTCCCATGGAACAACAGGTAACCTATTGATGTTATACCACTTTCACGTATAATCTCCCTAGTGAATATTAAAAGATCGTCCGATATTTCAGAAAACACTTATAATCCCGAACATATGAAACCCTTATAATCCCGAACATGATTGGTGATCAGGGATGCTTGAAACGTGCGCTCCCGTCGAAAACTCGAATTCGAATTTTCGACCCCGTCACAATACTTTCCTTATACACTATGTATAGAAGGAAAGTAATGCTACGAACTAGACTAAAACCCAAATATTAGCAGGTATTGAATGACATACGATAAAAATATATATCACACATTTGAATGTGGAATATGCATGTCACTTAGAAGGCATAGACATAACTACAATAAAACAACATAACGATAAACGAAATTAACAAATAATGTAAACTATAATAATAAACAAAAACTATAAAGGCAAGGAACAAGATGCAATATAATAAACAAAAAGGGTGGAAGGGATAGAAAACTATTAAAAATACAATCTAAACCTAAAAATGCAATTTGAAACTAAACTAAAAATGTAAAACGGCAGCACATGATATTCTGCACAAATTCATATTTATTTTTTTTTCATCAATTCTGTAATACGTTATGTTATGCTTTATCACCTAAAACAAAGACCAGATATGTATTTGAAATTATTTGCAGTCTTGAAACATTTTCCTGTGTCAATTGGCGTCTTAGCGGGTTTTAAAACGTCGTCAAGCCAAAGTGTCAGTCTATCCTAAAGTCAAATAAAATCTTATTAGTTTTGTTATCAAACAATATGCATGAAAAAATAATTTAAACAACAAAGATCAATCTTGGAAAAAGCATTGATTATGAAATACTTTCCAACTGAAATGCAATTTTATTTAAAGATCTCTAAAATGCAATATATTCAGCGGTGAACTTTTTAAAATTAGCACATTAATACAAAAATTTATTATATTTGAAAACATAAAACTTCATCGAAAACAAATGAACTTTATTCAAATGACGCCATTGAAGTCGAAATCGCCTGGCTCTCTATGTAAAAGCAGTGAATATTTCATTCATACACTTTTATTCCATTCCTTTTAATTCAGCAGTGATATTTTTAGAATTATCACAATACTACAATAATTTATTTTACTTTAAAATTTAAAACTATGGAAGTAAAAGTACTTTCTAACTCCATGCTTAAACTTCATCAAAAAAAGCAATGAACTAAAATCGTCTGCTTCTCTATGTAAAATCAATGAATGAATAGCATTCATATCAGCTATATTCCAGGCTCCAGAGCTAAATAATTTTGCGTAAAAAAATTCAGCAATTTTTATACAACTCATCTTACAGCTTGATGTGTTTACATTCAGCATACATTAAAATTAGGATTCGTTGTAGAAATAATCAAAGTTTGATGATCGTTTAAACTCAAAAATACTGTAATTGCGTTGGCGCAGAATATAAATGCACAGAAAATGCGCAAAATTATAGCTGTTTTAGGAGTGATGCAACACTAAATATAAATAAAAATGAACTTTTAAAATCACGATTTGGCACCAGGAAAAAGATGGATGCCATATTTTATTTTGAAGTGGATCTCTTTATAGAATACGGGTGTAATTAATATTTTAATTTTTATTTAAAAAACTACCGAATATATTTTGCTGAAATTTTTTTTATACATTTTATGGGATAATTTGAATATTTCCTAAACCTTTCGAAGCAATTTATGAATTCGCTTAAAAATGTTTAAAAAATTAGGTCAAATAGGGTTCAATGTATTTCTTTTTTTCAACCCGGGTTCAATCCAAAACTAATTGGGTGATATTATTCATATACTTTCCCATGTGTCTCACAGACAGTTTCTTCCAAATTGTACTAAAATTTAATCAGCACCCGTGTATCTAATAAATTGCCTAACTACTAAATATCATTAAATTTCGTTAAAAAGATTTCAAGTTAGAGTAGATAAATTCCACAAATACACAGACAGTGGGGCATAGAACGAGTAGATTTAGCGAAAGCTCGTATTCAAGATTTTGATCTGTTCAAATACTTTCATTTTACAGTGCCATATATAACAAGAAAGATCAATCTAGCTTAAAGCATTGATTATGAAACACTTTCGAACTTCAATGCAATTTTATTTAAAAAAGTCTAAAATGCAATACATTCCTCGGTAATATTTTAAAACTTATCACAATACTACATTAATTTATTATATTTGAAAACTTAAATCTTCATTGAAAAAAATGAACTTCATTCAAATGACGGAATTGAAATATAAATTGCCTGGTTTAAATATCTCTAAAATGCGATACATTCCACGGTAATATTTTTAAAACTATCATAATACTACGATAATTTATTATATTTGAAAACTTCATCGAAAACAACTGAAATTAATTCAAATGACGTCAAAAAAAATAACACGCCTGGATCTCTCTATAAAAACAGCATTTCATTCATAACTTTCTCCCATTCATTTCATTCATCACAATACTATAATAATTTATTTTATTTAAAAATTAAGACCATGGAGCTACAAGTAATTAAACTCTATGCTTAAAACTTCATCGAAAAAAATCGTCCTTCTCTTTATAAAATCAATTAATATTTCACTCATATCAGCCATGCAGACTCCATGGGCTAAATTATTTTGTGTTAAAGAAATACAGCAATTCTAATACAACTCATTCTACATATTTTGCTGTTTACATTTTACATAAGTTAGAAATAAGCTTCGTTGTAGAAATAATCGAATTTGGATGATCATTTAAACTGAAAGATATTGTATTAGCGTTGTTTCAGTATGTAGATGCACAGAATTTAAGCAAAAATAAAGTAGTTTTAGGACGGATACAACACTCAATATGAATTAAAAAGAACTTAAAAAATCACGAATTTGAAACAAGATGGATGCCATATATCATTTTAAAGTGGGTCATGTGATCTTTTCATTTCATGGTCACGTGATCGTTTCATATAAGAGGTGTAATTATTTTTTTAATTTTTATTAAAAAACTACTGAATACATTTCGCTGAATTTTTTTTTATATATTTTATGGAACAAATTGAATATTACCTAAAATTTTCGAAGCAATTTGTGAATTTTAAATCCGCTTAAAAAATGTTTGAAAAATTAGGTCCCATAGGGCTCAATGTATTTCATTTTTTCAACCCAGGTTCAATCCAAAACTAATGGGGTGATATTATTTATTTATATTCCCATAGGTCCTACAGAACAACATACTAAAATTTCATTTTGATTAAGTCATTTTTACGGCAGTTATCGTGCTAACGGACAGCCAGACAGACAGAATGAACAAAGTCATAAACACTTTTCAACTTTGTTGTAACGTGTTAAAAAAAAAAGAATGCAATAACAGGGGTTTATTCAATGCCAAAAGCATTGCTCGGTGGATCTTGTACATCATTATTTCGCTGTTAAAGAAGTAAATTCATTATTTTATGTAATGAAAGTCACATGCTTTTACTTTCCCTATATAGATAGTAAAATTTATAGCGAAAGTATAGTGACTGGATCGAAAATTTAATTTCGAATTTTCAGCGAAGGAGCACGTTCCGAGCATTCCTGATCTAGAATCGAATGTTTTTGAAATTGTGTGTGTGTATGTGTGTGTGTGTGTGTGTACTATATCACACGAACGAATGG
The DNA here is from genome assembly GCA_951213105.1 of Amaurobius ferox. Taxonomy (NCBI): domain Eukaryota; kingdom Metazoa; phylum Arthropoda; class Arachnida; order Araneae; family Amaurobiidae; genus Amaurobius; species Amaurobius ferox. The sequence goes on along the minus strand of OX578141.1, from coordinate 141,383,716 downwards.
AGCGTTTCGAATGAAATTTGGTACAAATGTTACAGTCGCTGAATACCGGAAGGTTATTGATTTTAAACGCAATCGAATGTACAAAAGACCCCAAAAATTTGAAATAAAAGTTTGAAAAATCATTAAAATATCAGATATTTCAATAATGTTACGTAAATGATCATTTCTTATGTAAATTTTTATTAGAAAAGAATGGCATAAACTTTTAAACGATAGCTTTTGAACTTTATATATATATAAGAAATGTTCTTCTCTTCATATGTCTGTGAGGCTTGACGATGAAGTCTGTTAATTAAATATTCGTATAGAGAAATATAACCAACTCAGTCTAATTTCACTCAAAACTGACAAAATCATTGCCAAAATTTAAATAAAAAGTTAAATATAAGAAAATAATGCCAAATTAATGAATAAATTATTAAAATATTTTAATGTATGAAATATATTGCTTGTTGCAGATGTTATCAATATTGATAATTGTTAATTTAGAGCTATACACTACCCAACACAGAAAATGCAACTCCATGAAAGTGCGAATAGAGTGTGATGATAACAGACACACAGACAGAAATGGCATATATAAATAAGGGATGTTAGTTCCAGAAGGATAATGTAATACAGTAATGGCATAGACAAGGTTATTAGTAGGCAGTAGGATCACCTCTTGCAGTGATACAAACAGCAACCCATCAAGGAACATATGCAATAAGTGTGCGGATAGTTTCCTGATGGATGGATGCTTTCAACTGTCCTCCACAGGTCATCCGCTGTTTGAGGCTGGTGCAGGGCAGTCAAATGACGGCCAATCACGTACCATACATGCTTGATGGGTGAGAGATATGGTGACAGCTGATGACAAAGAAGCCCCTGGATACGTTGCAAGGCTTGTCTGCTGATGGTTGCTGTGTGTGGTCGCTCATTATCTTGCTGGAAAACAACATTTTGCAACCGCTGAAGGTAGAACAGTGCAGCACCTCATCCACATATCATCGTGCCGTCATTGTGCCTCTGATATGAACCAAAGATAACCGGCTATCGAAGCCGGCATTGTCAGCAACTGTCATTCGACAACCAGAACTGTGATTCGCCACTGAACACTACCCTGTCCCATTCAGTCATCCAACGGATTCGGCCCGACACCATTGCAATCTATCACGTCGGTGTCTTGTCGCCAATGGCTGTCTTCGTAAAAAACTATTTGTGTGCAATCCGCTTTCGACCAATCGGCGAGAAACTGTACTCGCTGATATTGGAACATCCAATATACCCTGCAAATTCTGCAGAATGTCAACAGTCGTCGTTTGTGGGGCCTCTACCTTCGAATGCGTCGATCAACGCGTGCTGACTTACGTCTGGATGGACCTGCACAACTTCGACGATTCACATACCCTTCTTTAATCTATCTTCTCCAACTCCCTTCCACAGTGGACGCATTCACGCGTGTTTTGTTCGCGCGATACGCCGTTACGACCACCCAGTCGTACGTCGGTCTAAAATAAATCCCCTCGCACGATCGTTCAAATGCAGAAACGGATTTCGGCGGCATCAGCCAGTCATCTCTTTAACAACACGTGTCTTTTCAAACGAACAATAGTTCGGAAACCGAGTTTCCGTAGGCGACAAATAGTAGAAACTGTTGCCTCCTCTGCCGTTTCCATCCCTTTCATCCCGCACTCTAATCGCATGACCTACTTGCATTTCAGTTCATTTGCATACATCGGCTGGCTGCGTTTGTCTAGTAATTTGCATAATCATACGGCCAAAATTTCATGGTGTTACATTTTCAATGTCGGGTATTTTATATTAAAGCGAAATATAAGTTAATTGGGTACTTCAAAGAAATTGTACATATTGTCATGCCAGGACTACCAGATGTACAATTCAATCTTTAAAATATCGTGCCGTGGCATTTATATATCATTTTTTCACTGTGAAAGGAATAATTAGTTACGTTATATAGGAAAAGTCACGTGATGCTACAGAGTTTTTTACGTTATTATACTGTCCCAACACAAAGTACTTCCGTATATAATTTCACCAACGACAATTATTTCATTATCGCAATGCCTGAGTGAAAGTTATTAAATTTAGCGCAATTAATCGTACTTCTTGATGGCACACGCAACTATTCACCCTTTAAACTTGGCAGTCATGCTTTAGATATATTTATCACAACATGCTGTTTGAAATGAGTTTCTAGATAGTAGCGTTATTAAGTAATTAGTGACTGAAATCGGGATGAATACTTAACGACTTATTAATGAGAATGACAAGAACAGATGACAAGCATTATGAATCTTTTACGTCTATGCGCCAGAAATAGGAATGTGTTTGACTTCCCGCAACAATAAAGAGATGAAAAGTTCGCATGCATTCCTAAATTTCAAAAATACGAAGAAAGATGGATAGATTCAAAATATTCCCCCTCTAAAAAGTTTTCTCAAGTTTTGTTCCGAATGGTATTAAATTGAAGTTAACGATTTATACTTTTATAAATCAAGAGTCACACTTGAGTAATTCGTAAAAATAATTGTTACTTATTGGAGCAAACAATTTTAATAGAAATATGATTTGGAAAAATATTATATAGGCGATATATGATTTTTCCTACATACTCAAATTCACTTTATCTTTCATAATGCAATGAATTTAATTGCGCAGAATTGTATAGATACTTATTTAAAATTACACAGAATTCGCAGATGAATTTCAATTTGTATTTCTATTTGGAGACTGGTTTTCAAATAACTGTGTTACAAAGATGTCACAAAAATTTGAAAAATTTCAAAAACGTTTAATCTGGAGCTGGTATTCTTTCCTTCACAAAAAATTTCGTATAAAAACAGCATTTAATCAAAACATCTAAGCGTTAGTTTTTCATTTTCCGCACGATACAGGGTAATGTATAAGGAAAGTATTGGAATCATGTAGAAAATAGGAATTCGAGTTGTTGACGGATCTATACTTTTCGAACAATCTAGAAGCCGAAAAAACTATATTTAGCGTAACGTCTGTGTGTATTTGTGCCTGTTTGTCTGTGCAATGTATAAATCCACTCTAGCTCATAAACTATTCAACAAAATTTCACAAAATTTGGCAGAAAAATATCTTGTAGGTTACCCTGGTGCTGATTAGATTTTGACAAAGAGAGGTGCAGAGAGCATGACTTTTTTACGAAACGGCGCGCAGAAATCGTCAAAATCTAAAATAAAAACTATAAAAAAACAAAAAATCTAAAATAAAAAATATAATAAAAATAAACAATCTTCAAAATCTAAAATAAAAAATATCAAAATCTACTTATCTTTAGGAAAAGTACGGAGTCCATTTAGACGATAAGAGCTTGTAATTCCGTTTCTGTAGCCCAAAGGTAGAGGGTCGACTGGACAGTACGAAGATCCTATTCCTGATTGGGGTAGCAAGAATCTTTACACTGGCGACCGAGCAAATCAACCCGGCTGGTTAGCGTATTGATGTCTGTGGTCTGAAAATGACTCCACTATGACTAGCATGAATTCCGTGGACTCTGGTATATTGCATACCGATTTCAAATCGAAAGATCAGAGACACACAGGAAGCTCACCTGGGAGACAAAAATAACAGCATGAAGATAACTTATGTAAATAATAGCAGGAGGTGCTCAGTCAGACTGTCAGATGCACATCAATCTGACATTAGAAGGTGGAGAATGCATAGTTTGCAAATATAAGAGCTTGTAATTCCGTCTCAGTAGCTCAACGATAAAGCTTTGGCTGGTCAGAACAAAGATCTGCAGTTCCATTTCCGGTTAGGGCAGCAAGGTTCTTTACAAAAGTCATGTATTGGGCATATCAGATTTGTATTTTCTTTTATCTCTATATCGTTATATATACAAGCAAGATATAATATGTTGTAGGTTTAGTAAATTCTGATTTTTTGTTTACTTCGCTGATGTGTAATTCTGTGTATTACAGGAAAAAAAATCCGATGTGGGCAGCACATGGCTTTCTTTATATAAGGCAATGATTTTACTCCTTTTGCAGTGAAAAAATAATGTATAAGATCCACGGTACTGTGTTTTTAACGTTGAATTGTACATTTGGCACTTTTCCTTTGGAGATTTGTACATTTAGCGATGACAACATGTAAAACTATTTCAAAGTACCCAATTAACTTATATTTCGAGCAATTCTAAATAAACAATTATCAATATTGATAGCATCCTCAATAAGCAACATAGTTCATATATTAGAATATTTTAATAACTAATTCATCAATTAGGCGTAATTTTCAATAATTTAGCGTCATTTTTGCAATTTTGACGATATTTTCGTCAATCTGGTGTGAAATATTGCCAAATTGGGAATACTTTGCTAGATTATTCACCAAATTCGCTAAATGCATCAGAAAATATTACTGACAAACGGAGAGAAAAGCATTTATTATATAGAGAGGGTATGTCCGTCAAATGACGGAAATCAGAATTTTCGAAACATTACTTCCAATTTGGCGTCATTATTATTAATTTGGCGATATTTTTGTCACCATGGCAACATTTAAAATAGTCGCCAAGTTAGCGAAATCCCGTTAAATTTCTCGCCAAACTTTAGGGACGGTCGGATAAATGGGTTATTATTTTAGTCTACTCTTACTTTCTTTAAGATAATGAACTCAATTAGTCATCATTTCATTGATTTAACGTCGGATTCATCAATTTGGCAAATTTTTATAAATTGAGCGACATTTTCGTCAATTTGGCAACATTTAAGAAGCTAGAAAAGTTGGGAGATATTCAAACAAATTCGTCACCAAAACTTTGCCAAACATTACGGTTGGAAAAATAGGTTACGCTTATAGTAGATACTTATATTCTTTCCAAGATATTGAATTTTCGTCAATTAGTCGTAATTTTTATTGAGTTAGCGCTATTTTTTTAATTTGGCGACATTTTCTTTAATTTGGCAACATTTAAAAAAGTCGCCAAGTTGGCGACATTTCACCAAATTTGTAGCCAAAATCTCGTCAAGCGTAATGGACGGAGAAATAAGTTATTCTTATAGTAGATAAATGGCTATTGGCGTTCAAATACAAAAGTATTGCCCAAAGTATATTTTTTTATGAATGGAACGACCTAGATCCACGAGAACGATGTCACTAAATTTATCGCATGATATTACATATGAAAAGTGAACATATTTCACAATAGTTAATATTTTTTTTTATTTTATATGATTTTTTGATACATTTATTTGAAAAATGTGAAACATGTCGAGAACGATTCATGCTAGCATTTTAAAGTTTATGTCAATCGTTTTCTCAGGAAAAATTACATAACAAATAACTATTTACGTAACTTTATAAAAGGTTGTGATCTTTTGATGATTTTTCAAAATTTCACCCGAAGGGTTTCTGAACATTCGATTGCTTTTAAAAACAATTATTTTTTGTACCAAATTTCGTTCGAATCGCTCCATTCATTCTTGAGTTATCTTCTCCAAAGTCTCACTGACACACACACACACAGACATCACCTCAAAAACGTTTTATTGGTATTCAGGGATGCTTGAAATGTGCACTCCACTCGAAAACTCAAATTCGAATTTTCGACCCCGTCACAATACTTTCCTTATACATTATACTATCTATATAAGGAAAGTAATTATACTAGGCACTGTTATGATTCTAGATAAATGGGCACTATCTTAAAATCCAAACAATTTAAAATGTAATTTGTCAAACAATTTCTTTATTTGAAATAATTAAGATGATTGAACACCCAAATGTTTACTAACAACAAAATTATTTTCGAAATTACTTTAATGCTTTCACTGAACACTCTTCTATCTAAATCCGAAAATGGCTTTTAACACTTTACAACAAAGTTGAAAAGTGTTTATGACTTTGTTCATTCTGTCTGTCTGTCTATCTGTCCGTCTGTCTGTCTGTCCGTTAGCACGATAACCGCCGGAAAAATGACTTAATCAAAATGAAATTTTAGTATGTTGTTCAGACGGTCTGTGGGTCCTATGGGAATATAAATGAATAATATCACCCAATTAGTTTTGGAATGAACCCGGGTTGAAAAAATGAAATACATTGAACCCTATGGGACCTAATTTTTCAAACATTTTTTAAGCGGATTTAAAATTCACTAATTGCTTCAAAAATTTTAGGTAATATTCAAATTATCCCATAAAATATATAAAAAAAATTCAGCAAAATATATTCAGTATTTTTTTTTAAATAAAACTTAAAATAATAATTACACCTCTTATATGAAGCGATCACGTGACCCACTTCAAAATGAAATATGTCATCCATCTTGTTTCAAAATCGTGATTTTTAAAGTTCTTTTTAATTCATATTGAGTATTGTACCCGTCCTAAAACCGCTTTATTTTTGCTTAAATTCTGTGCATCTACATACTGAAACAACGCAATTACAATATATTTGAGTTTAAATGATCATCCAAATTTGATTATGTCTACAACGAAGCCTATTTTTCACTTATGTAAAATGTAAAAAGCAAAATATGTAGAATGAGTTGTATAAGAATTGCTGTATTTCTTTAACGCAAAATTATTCAGCTCATGGGGTCTGCATAGCTGATATGAATGAAATAATCATTGATTATACAGAGAGTAGGACGATTCTTTTGGATGATGTTTTAAGCATAGAGTTGAGTTACCTGTAACTCCATGGTCTTAAGTTTTTAAATAAAATAAATTATGATAGTATTGTGATGAATGAAATGAATGGGAAAATGCTAATGAATGAAAGGCTGCTTTTATAGAGAGAGCCAGGCGTGTTATATTTCGATGGCGCCATTTGAATAAATTTCAGTTGTTTTTATGAAGTTTTCAAATATAATAAATTATTGAAGTATAATGATAATGTTACAAACATTACCGCGGAGCCAGGCGATTTATATTTAATTGACGTCATTTGAATGAAATTCATTTTTTTTTTCGAAGAACTTTTAAGTTTTCAAATATAATAAATTATTGTAGTATAATGATAATGTTACAAACATTACCGCGGAGCCATGCGATTTATATTTAATTGACGTCATTTGAATGAAATTCATTTTTTTTTTCGAAGAATTTTTAAGTTTTCAAATATAATAAATTAATGAAGTATAGTGATATTTTTTAAAATATTACAGAGGAATGTATCGCATTTTAGAGATGTTTAAATAAAATTGCATTGAAGTTGGAAAGTGTTTCATGATCAATGCTTTATGAATGGTTGATCTTTCTTGTTATATTTGTGTATTATTAATAAATCCAGAAGCATTTTTCGAATGCACCGTAGTCCTTTTTAACACTTTACAACAAAGTTGAAAAGTGTTTATTACTTTGTTCATTCTGTCTGTCTGTCTGTCTGTCTGTCCGTTAGCACGATAACTGCCGTAAAATTGACTTAATCAAAATGAAGTTGTATAGAAATTGCTGTAAATGAGTTGTATAGAAATTGCTGTAAAATCAGTTGTATAGAAATTGCTGTATTTTTTTAACGCAAAAGAATTTAACTCATGGAGTCTGCATAGCTGATATGAAAGAAATATTCATTGACTTTACCGAGAGAAGGAAGATTTTTTGCGATGAAGTTTTAAGCATAGAGTTAAATTACTTGTAGCTCCATGGTCTTATTAACACTTTACGACAAAGTTGAAAAGTGTTTATGACTTCGTTCTTTCTGTCTGTCTGTCTGTCTGTCTGTCCGTTAGCACGATAACTGCCGTAAAAATGACTTAATCAAAATGAAATTTTAGTATGTTGTTCAGACGGTCTGTAGGACCTATGGGAATATAAATGAATAATATCACTTAATTAGTTTTGGATTGAACCCGGGTTGAAAAAATGAAATACATTGAACCCTATGAGACCTAATTTTTCAAACATTTTTTAAGCGGATTTAAAATTCACAAATTGCTTCGAAATTTTTAGGTAATATTCAAATTGTTCCATAAAATATATAAAAAAAAATTCAGCGAAATATATTCCGTAGTTTTTTATATAAAAATTAAAATAATACTAACACCTCCTATATGAAACGATCACGTGACCATGATATGAAAGTATCACGTGATCCACTTCAAAATGATAGATGGCATCCATCTTGTCTCAAAATCGTGATTTTTAAAGTTCTTTTTATTTCATATTGAGCGTTGAATCCGTCCTAAAACCACTTTATTTTGGTTTAAATTCTGTGCATCTACATACTAAATCAACGCAATTACAATATATATGAGTTTAAATGCTCATCCAAATTTGATTATTTCTGTAACGAAGCCTATTTTTACTTATGTAAAATGTAAACAGCAAAATATGTAGGATGAGTTGTATAGAAATTGCTGTATTTTTTTAACTCAAAAGAATTTAGCTCATGGAGTCTGCATAGTTGATATGAAAGAAATATTCATTGACTTTACCGACAGAAGGACGATTTTTTGCGATGAAGTTTTAAGCATAGAGTTAAATTACTTGTAGCTCCATGGTCTTAATTTTTAAATAAAATAAATTATTATAGTATTGTGATGAATGACATGAATGGGAAATTATTTATGAATGAAATGCTGCTTTTTCAGAGATAGCCAGGCGTGTTATTTTTTCTATGACGTTATTTGAATGAATTTCAGTTGCTTTCGATGATGTTTTTAAATATAATAAATTATCGTGGTATTATGATAATTCTAAAATTATTGTCGAGTAATATATCACATTTTAGAGATGTTTAAACCAGGCAATTTATATTTCAATGCCGTCATTTGAATGAAGTTCATTTTTTGCGATGAAGATTTAAGTTTTCCAATATAATAAATCAATGTAGAATTGTGAGAAGTTTCAAAATATTACCAAGGAATGTATTGCATTTTAGACATGTTTAAATAAAATTGCATTGCTGTTGGAAAGTGTTTCATAATCAATGCTCTAAGCATGATTGATCTTTCTTGTATAAATATTCAATGTTCAACTATTTATAGCTAGATAGCACTTTTTGATTTTTGCCCGTTTTCATCTAAATACTCCGATCATAGAAGTTTCCGAAATATCAAATTATTTTACTATTTTTCTTGTCTGTATGCAAATTAAACTTATACAATATATCTGACGAGATTTCACATTCATATTAACCTATAGCCTTGTCATAAATACGTACTTGAGTACGTCATTGAATACGTCTATTTCCATATATTCTGTTCAAGCCTCACCAAACAATCTTGAAAATCCCAAATTCATTTAACACACTAAAATTTTAATGCAATATAAAACATCTCGTGCTTGTGGACTAATATTTCACCAAACAGTAAGTAAACACATTAAGTTACAACAACCATGGAATATTTCAACTTTTCCACAAATTGGAAAATCTAGGTTAAAATACTAAAATATCGAAACTATAACTACTATACATCAAAACGTAAAATCTCGATCCAAAATACAATTATATATAGACTTAAAGGACTTTCAAAGAGCTGGAAATTCTTGCTTACTGTTCACTTTTAACACTTTACAACATAAAAAGTGTTTATGGCTTTGTTCATTCTGTCTGTCTGTCTGCCTGTCCGTTCGCACGATAACTGCCGTAAAAATGACTTTATCAAAATGAAATTTTAATACGTTCCCCAGACGGTCTGTGGGACCTATGGGACTATAAATGCATAATATCACCCAATTAGTTTTGGATTGTATCCGGGTTGAAAAAATGAAATACATTGAAGCCTATAGGACCTATTTTTCAAACATTTTTAAGCGAATTTAAAGTTCACAAATTGCTTCGAAAGTTTTAGAAAATATTTAAATTACCCCATAAAAAATATAAAAAAAATTCAGCAAAATACATACGGTAGTTTCTTAAATAAAAATTAAAATAATAATTATACCCATATCATTTGAAGAGATCACGTGACCCATTTTAAAATAAAATATGGCATCCATCTTGCGTCAAAATCGTGATTTTTAAAGTTTCTTTTAATTTATATTTAGTGTTGCATCCGTCGTAACACCGCTTTATTTTTGGTTAATTTCTGTGCATCTATATTCTGAAACAACACAATTACAATATATTTGAGTTTAAATAATCATCAATCTTTGATTATTTCTTCCACGGAGACTAATTTCCACTTATGGAGAATGAAAACACATCAAGCTGTAAGATGAATTGTATAAGAATTGCTGAGTTTCTTTAACTCAAAATTATTTAACTTTGGAGTCTGCAATATAGTTGATATGAATGAAACATTAATCGATTTTACATAGAGAAGCAGACGATTTTACAGCAAACTTTTTCGATGAAGTTTTAAGCATAAAGTTAAATTACTTTTACCGCCATAGTTTGAAGTTTTTAAGTAAAATAAATTATTATAGTATTGTGATGAATGAAATATTTACTGCTTTTTCACAGAGAGACAGGCTATGTATATTTCAATAACTTCATTTGAATAAAGTTCATTTTTTTCGAAGAAGTTTTCAAATATAATAAATTACTTTAGTATTGTGATAATTTTTAAAATATCACCGCTGAATGTGTCGCATTTTAGAGATGTTGCAATTGGAAAGTGTTTGATAATCAATGCTTTATGCATGATTGATCTTTCGTGTTGCTTATTGTTTTTGCTTAGTTTTTATAGATATAAGCACAAGAAACTTGAACAAGAAATATCAATCCTTCATAAAGCATTGATTATGAAACACTTTCCAACTGAAATGCAATTTTATTTAAACATCTCTGATATACGATACATTCAGCTGTGATATTACTTTTCTTATATACATAGTATAATGTATAAAGAAAGTATAGTGACGGGGTCGAAAATTCGAATTCCAGTTTTCGACGGGAGAGCACGTTTCAAGCATCCCTGAACACGGATCAAATGTTTTTTGAGGTAATGTCGCTGTGTGTGTGTGTTAGTGAGACTCTGAAGTCGATGTTTCACAAACGAATGGAGCGATTCGAACGAAATTTGGTACAAAAATTACAATCCGTGAAGACTGGAAGTCTATTGCTATTGAACGCAATCGAATATTCAAAACCCTATGAAATTTTCAAGTGAAATTTTGAAAAAATTACCAAAAAATCAAAACCTTTCAAAAAGTTAAGCAATAATTATTTCTTGTGTAATTTTTTATCAGAAAACGATTGACACATATTTTAGAATACTAGCATAAACCGTTCTTGAAATATTGCACAATTTTCAAATACATGTATTAAAAAATCACATAAATTAAAAAGTAAATATTAACGATTGTCAAAAATGTTCACTTTTCATACGTAATACCATGCGATAAATTTGTTGACATCATTCTCGTGGATTTAGCTCGTTCCATTCATGGGGGAATGAATATACTTTGGATAATACTTTTGTAGTTGGACGCCAATAGTCATTTATCTCCTATAAAAATAACTTATTTCTCCGTTCATAACGATTGGCGAAATTTTGACGACAAATTTGGCGAAATGTCGCCAACATGGCGACGTTTTCACATACTAACAAATTAACGAAAATGTTGCCAAATTAATAAAAATGACTCTAAATCAATGAAAATGACGACTAATTAATGAAAATTCAATTTCTTGGAAAGAATATAAGAATCTACGAGTACTATAAGTATAATCTATTTATCTGTCCGTATCGTTTGGATAAAATTTTGGCGATGAATTTTTCGGAATATCTCTAACTTGGTAACTTCTTCAATGTTGCCAATTTGGCGAAAATGTCACCCAATTGATAAAAATTCGCCAAATTTATGAAATTCATCCTGAATCAATGAAATGACTACTAATTGATGAAAGTTCAATATTTTAGAAAGAACATAAGAATGGATTATAAGAATAACTCATTTCTCCATTCGTCCATCCGTCCATCCGTAACGCTTAGCGACAAATTTAGCGTTACGTCGCCAACTTCGAGACTTTTTTAAATGTTGTCAAATTGGCAAAATGCCGTGAAATTGATAAAAATGACGCCAAATGAGATGTAATGTTCCGAAAATTCTGATTTTCGTCATATGTCGGGCATACATTCTAGAATGTAAGAAATGCTCTTCTCTCCGTTTGCCTGCAACACTTGGTGATGTATTTAGCAAACTTAAGAATATTCTAGTAAAGTATTGCTAACTTGGTGATGTTTTGCTCCAGATTGGCGAAAATATCGTCAAAATTTCAAAATGACGCTAAATTAAAGAAATCGATTCCCAGTTAATGAATTAATTATTAAAATATTTTAATATATGGACTATATCGCTTATTGAGGATATTATCAATATTGACAATTGTTCATTTAGAGTTGCGTGAAATATAATTTAATTGGGTACGAAATAGCTTCACATGTTGCAGACGGAAAAGCGCCAAATGTACAATTCACGTTAAAATCACAATACCGTGGATCTTATACATATATAAATTTTTGACTGTAAAAGGAAGAAATTCATTGCATTATATTAGGAAAATCATGTGTTGACTACATCAGAATTTTTTTTTAATTATCACAAACCTATAATAATTTATTTTACTTGAAAAATATAAACCTTCGTCGAAAAAAATGAACTTTATTGAAATGACGGCATTGAAATATAAATCGTCTTGCTCTCTATGTAAAAGCACTGAATATTTCATATATAGACTTTTATTCCAGACTCCAGAGTTAAATAATTTTGCCTAAAAATTCAGCAATTCTTATACAACCCATCTTGCAAACATTTGTTTACATTGTGCATCCATTAAAATTAGGCTTCGTTGTAGAAATAATCAAAGTTTGATGATCATCTAAAATCTGAAATATTGTAATTGCGGTTGTGCAGAATATAGATACACAGAAAATACGCACAAATAAAGCGGTTTTAGGACTGATGCAACAATAAATATAAATTTAAAAGAACTTTAAAAATCACGATTTTTACTATGGGTGAAAAAAGTGGATGATATATTTTATTTTGAAGCGAATCACGTGATCTCTTCATATTAGATGGGTGTAATTATTATTTTACTTTTTATTCAAAAAAACAACCAAACATATTTTGCGCTGATTTTTTTTATATATTTTATGGGATAATTTATATATTTCATAAATTTTCGAAGCAATTTGTGAATTTTTACTTTGCTTAAAAAATATTTGAAAAATTGGGTCCCATTGAGTTTAATGTATTTCATTTTTTCAACCCGGGTTCAATTCAAAACTAATTGGGTGATATTATTCATTTACACACATTCTCATATGCCCCCACACACCGTCTCAACAACATACTAAAATTTCATTTGATAAAGTCATTGTGCGGCAGTTATCGTGCGAACGGACAGACAGACAGACAGAATGAACAAAGTCATAAACACTTTTCCACTATGTTGTAAAGTGTTGAAAACGGAAAATTGTCGGTCTTCTTCATCTTGACAAAACAATTACTCGAAAACTATAAGAGCTTTTTTAAAAGTGAATATAGATTTAGAAACTAAATTTTCTGATACATATCTTTGTTGCGTACTCTTTATATATATCTTTTGACGTTTAGAAGATATTTCGAGTGAAAGTAAGAAAACTGAAATACACTCATGTGCACCGATACATTTTACGTTTTTCAACAAAAAGTTCAAAATATTAAAATAATGATTTATTTTTATATATTCATAATCTGGAGCCAATTTCCTACAAAAGAAAAAGTATTTCCATTCTTTCCATTAGATTCGGAGGTATAAGCGTTTAAATTGTTTACATCATTCATAAATTTCCGATTTACGCCACAAACGCCCTAAGCATTGCTGTTTTTCCCATCAAAATATTCATTACAACCTGCATTCGTAATAGCCGACAAAAAGATTAGATATGAAACAATAAGAATGACGTATTTGATTGCTTATTTTGAACAAAAAGTCATAATTATAAGATTGAAATTCAATGTATTTATTGCTCGTTTATTTACGTTGAAAAACACCTACGACTTTATTTTGATTATTTGAATTTACAATACATTTGTATAGCACTTTTCCTATTGCACTTTTCCTACGATTAGGGCTGTGAACTTTGAAATAATCACTCAAATTTTGGATGTTATCGCCCCTCTGTTTTAATCAAATGTGTTATTAGCAGCTGTATCAATAATGGTCTTATCGATATCTTGTGCTTCTGTTTCAAAACCATCATCGCTTGCAGCATGATCGTTAGAAGTCAGATCTGCTGGCAAAACTTTTTTCTAGTAATCTCCATATTCAACTATCTTCATATACAGGATCAGAAATGACGAATTGTTGATTTCTCCTAAAACTCCAGCAGTTTTCTCTATTTGCATGAACGTATGGCCCCCAATAGTCATCTAAAAATTCGCAAACAAATTTCATGTGTTTAGGCAATCTTCATGTGTTTAGGCTATCTTCATGAGTTTAGGCAATCTTCATGTACTTAGGCTATCTTCATGCGTTTAGATTATCGCCATGTGTTTAAGCTATCTCCATATGTTTAAGCTATCTTCACGTGTTTAGGCAATCTCCATGTGCTTAGGCTATCTTCATGTGTTTAAGCTATCTTCGTGTGTTTAGGCTATCTCCATATGTTTAGGCTAATTTGTGGATCATTTCTATTAAACATAAATGACCGATTTATGAAGCATTATGTAGTAATCCGATTTTCTATTAATTCTGTATTGCTCGTTAAAGTGTAGGATTTATTTAGGAATATTGAAAGGATTTATTATCAATAAATATATCAAATAATCTCTATATATATAAAATTGAAAATCTGTCTGTTTGTCCTATCATCACGGGAGAACGGCTGAAACGATTTTGACGAAATTTTGTGGGTAACCTGGAAATAGTCTCACTTAAAATGTATTCTATGTTTGGAGTTTCTACGATTAGTGGTTCTCGAGATATTAGTAAAAAACGAAATTTTTGTTTGCCTCATCATGACGGGAGAACGGCTTAACAGAATTTGACGAAATTGTGTAGATGGCCTTGAAATAGCCCCCCATAAATTTTGCCCAAGTTTTAGGTATCTAAGACTAAGGGTTGTCGAGATATTAATGAAAAACGAAACATTTTCCTAGGAGTTCTACTCTCTAACTCCGTGATTTATCCAAACGAAAAGCTTGAAAATCTTTTGATAGTGAAATAAAATTTAATCTCTCTGTTTGATAGGAGATTTTTTGAACTAATTAGCCACTTTCTGAAAACATGAATTGTTTGAAACATGATTTAAATGGGAAATCTATCTCCATGGTTTATTTTAAACAAGCTTTTACTGAACAATGAAAAGTATAAAGAAATCAAAATGGTTATTTAATTTCGCAGTTTATGAGGAAGATTCTATCTTATATCATGTTACTCAGAAACGCAATTAAATTAAATCTGTCTGTTAATTTTAATAATTATTTTTTCGATTTGAATAATAAATAAATGGATATAAAAATATATTTTAGAAAAGAACGATTTGATTTTTCTTATAGCATTTTTGACTGGATAATATCAATTACGGTCTTCAGGTTTAAACATTATTATTATTGATATTTTAGGGGATTATTGATTTAGGGATTATTGATATTTTCAAGTTATTATGCAATTTTTTTATTATGACAAAAATTGTTTAAACTCGTGTATTATACGTTGTACGAGTAATCTTCTACAAATACATGGGTATATCTTTTTATCTACGAGAATATAAGTAGTACAGGTATATTGGCATATGTTTTGTTATATATTGGAATATATTGGAATCAATTACGACCTTCTGGTATAAAAAGTACGGGGATTATTGATATTTTCAATTTATTGCGTCATTTCTTTTATTTTGGCAAATATTTTTGAGACTTATATTGTAATACGGATAATCTTCTACTAACACACTGGCATATCTTCTAATCTGTGACAATATAAGTAGTACGGGGTTGCATATATATTGATTCAATTCTTTTTTTTTTTTTTTGTAAATTTGCTTACAAAAGGGGCCAGGATGTTTTATTCTTCAGATCTACCCGTGAAGACAATTTTGCATAGTGAGAACATATATTCTTAAACTTCTCTTTAGGAGCAATAAATTTAATATTTTAACAGAATTTGCACATGATTGCGAATTATAATTTTTTTTATATTATATACTCCGTACGAAGAACGGGTATGCTGCTAGTGTTTTATATAATCTATAACTTTAAAAAAATGCAGTACTTTCATAATATCAACGTATATCGGGATGTGTTTAGGGTTAACGTATCTGGGGATGTATTTAGGCTCAATATATCTGGGGGGGAGTAGACTTAACATATCTGGCAATGAATTTTTGTTACCGAACTAATTCTGCTTTTACTCCAAGAAGTTCAATGAAAATAATTTTTTTCTTCATCTCTCCCATACTAGAAACTTCTAAATATCCAACCTACAGGTTTCTAATAGTTCGCTACAGGCGTTATGTTTAACATTATGAAAGTACTGCATATCTTAAAGCTATAGATTATATAAAATCTTATTTGACATATTTATTGACATTAAATCCTTTCAATATTCCTAAATAAATCCTACACTTTAGCGAGTAATACAGAATTAATAGAAAATCGGATTACTACATAATGCTTCACAAAACGGTCATTTATGTTTGACAGAAATGATCCGTGGTTGCATTAGAGCTGATAGCTTTGAGGGGAAAATATTTTCAAATACATTTAGTTATTATTTCCTTTATATATAAAAATTGTTACAGAATATTCTCAAAACGATACAGTTGTGCTCAGCTTTTATGATCTGAGTCAGAGATTGAGTACAGATAAAGTTATACAAATCTGATATGGACAGCACATAACTTCCCCTATATACTGCAATGAAACAAATTCTTTCACAGTGAGATAATGATGTGTAAAATCTGTTTAATATTTGCAATGTTTAATATTTAATTATACATTTAGTGCTTTTCTGAGTTACATCATGCTATTTCGAAATACCTAATTCACTTATATTTCAAGCAACTTTAAATTGAAAATTATCAATACTGATGGCATCCGAAATAAGCAATAAACTCCATATATTAAAATATTTTAACTATTAATTCATCAATTTGGCTTCATTTTCATTAACGAAGTCATTTTTTCAATTTTAACGATATTTTTGTTAATCTGGGTGAAATACCGTCAAGTTGACCATATTCAGCTTAATAAGTCTCCAAGTTTGCTAATTCATCGTTAAATGTTACAGACAAACGCAAAGAAGAGCATTTCCTACATAAAAATGGCTATTAGCGAATTGTTAGGCGTTAAAACACAAAACTATCGCACAAAGTATCTTTTCTCGTAAATGGAACTATATCCACAAGAAGCCGACGCGGTGGTCGAGCGGTCAAGGCAAGCTTTTCCTAGCGATCGTTCGGCTTCCGGGTTGTGGGTTCGAGTCCCACCTCCAGGCATGAATGTTGTGTCGTTGGCCGCGGTGTGGTCTTACCCCCACTGGTGCGCTGGGGCAACGTCATGTGACGGCTAAAAGGTTCACGGTTCTGACCGGTGTATAGGCGAATGATGAAATATCAATTGCCTGGCCAATGGGAAAAAAATATCCACAAGAATGAAGTTAAGTAATTTATAGTATAATACTACATATGAAGAGTAAGCATATTTTACAATGGTTAATACATTTTTCATTTTTATGTAATTTTTTTTTATAAATTTATTTTAAAATGTGCAATATCTCGAGAATGGTTCATGCTAGCGTTTTAACTATATGACAATCGTTTCTAATAAAATATTATATCAGAAATGTTTATTTACGTAACATTATTGAAGTGATTTTTTGATGATTTTCTCCCAATTCCATTCCAAAATTTGCGCGTCTTCCAAATATTCGACTGTGTTTAAAATCAATAGGTTTCCAGTATGCACTGATTGTAGTAGTTTTACTACATTTTGTTCGAAATGCGCCATTCGTTTGTGATATCGTTTCCACAGACTGACGAACACACACACACACACACACAGACACTATCGTAAACTCGAATTCGAATTTTCAGCCCCGTCACAATATTTTCTCTATACATTATATTATGTATAAGTAATTAGAGACAAATTTCTGCTCCTCGAGTTAAAAGAAGAGGGTTTTATTCGATGCAATAGTGTAAGTAAAGGAAAAATAATGCTATGTATCCAGAAATCCGACTATCGGTATTTGATTAATCTACACATTTTGAGCCGATCCGGTGGTCGAGTGGTCAGGGGCATGCGTTTCTATCTGATTGACGGGTTGCGGGTTCGAATCCTGCCAGCGGGCATGGATGTTGTCATGTCGAAGCCAAGTCAGACTTTCACCATTCGGGGGGATTCTATAAAAAGTGAAGCTTCAAATCTCCTCCGCTTCGCCATGGGGCACCTGGACGGTCTTGTGGACGTGATGCGTAGGCGCCTCTTCACCACGGGGGAATTAGCCTGGGGCTTTCACACACATTTTGTGCATCTTTTATGCAAATGAACCATTTTCCAATGATGCCTGTGTATGTGTATGTTTATGTTTCTGTCTGTGAGACGAAATATTTCAATCAAAATGAAATACGAGAATGAAATTTGGCATGATTATTTCAATTGATGGACGTGTCAGAAGCTGTTTCCCAGATGGTCGGAACAGGGGAAGTTTTTTGAAATTTTCTTTCGGAAATAAAAAATTACATTAAAAAAATATGTTATAAATATCTTTCAGAAATAGTTATTTTATATGGACTTCTTATTTGATAACGAATAATATAACATGCAGAAAGTTAACTTGTTAACTACTTTTCGAGCTTTTGTTAGCGAAAATCATTCATTTCAATATTGTAAAAAATCTGATGTGGGCAACACATGACTTTCCTTATATAATGCAATGAATTTACTACTTTTACAGTTAAAAAAATGTTATTCTTATAGGAGATACTTATATTCTTTCCAAGATATTGAATTTTCTTCCATAAGTAGTCATTTTCATTAATTTAGCGTCATTTTTATCAATTTGGCAAGATTTTTGTTAATTTGGCAACAATTAAAAATGTCGCCAAGTTGGCGACATTCCGCCAAATTCGTGACCAAAATCTCGCCAAGGTTATGGACGGAGAAATAAGTTATTCTTACAGCAGATAACTGACTATTGGCGATCAAATACAAAAGTATTACTCAAAGTATCTTTTTACATGAATGGAACGAGCTAGATCCACAAGAATGATGTCACCAAATTTATCGCATGGTATTACACATGAAAAGTGAACATGTTTCTCAAAAGGAAATATTTTCTTTTATTTTATATAACTTTTTGATAATTTTTTTGAAAAATGTGCAATATCTCGAGAACGGTTCATGTTAGGGTTCTATTTATGTCAATCGTTTTCTAATGAAAATTTACATAGGAAATGTCTATTTGAGTAACTTTATTAGCGATTTTGATTTTTTGACGATTTTTTCAAAATTTCACTCAAAAATTTAGGGGGTTCTGAACATTCGATTGCGTATAAAAACAATAGGCTTCCAGTGTTTACGGATTGTGATTTTTGTACCAAATTTCGTTCAAATCGGTCCATTCGTTCGTCAGTTATCGTCTCCACAGATTCACTGACACACACATACACACACATACTTTCACACACACAGACATCACTTTCAAAAATGTTTGATTCGTGATCAGGGATGCTTGAAACGTGCTCTCCCGTCGAAAACTCGAAATCGAATTTTCTGCCCCTTCACAATACTTTCCTTATACATTATGTATATAAGGAATGTAAAAATAATTACGTTATCATTTAAAGAAATAACCATCTTCATATATAATTTTTATTTAAAGCGAATGGCATATTTTACCGATAACACGCATCATACTCAAGATATTGCACGGTTTTCATTTGAAATAAAAAAATCATAAAATATTTAATTTTCTTCACTATAATAGAATGAGTAAATGTTTTGTAAGTGGTTTTATTTAGAAATAAACGAGCACCATTGTTTAGCAATTATTACTAGCTGTTCTTGAGATATTAGAAATTTTATATTTTCCCGAAGAGAAAATATTTCTTGACATCTGCAATCGAATTCTGAATTTTCTGTTTTAATACTGTAAGTTGTGCACAAAGATGACTTTGAGACGTACTCAACGACGCTACGAACACTTGTCGGATATAGAGAAAGGTCGTATCATAGGCCTAAGGGAAGCTGGTTGGTCCAACAGACGTATCACTCGCCATCCTAGTCAGAGGGATATGATAGTTGCCCGGTGTTGGCAACAGTGGATGCGAAAAAGCACATATAACCATCGCAGAGGCTCCAGACGCCCCAGATAGACAACACCTCAAGAGGATCGTACAAGCGATAAAAATGAATACCATCTTAGTAAGGGGTTATGTCTGTTGCCCCGAAGCCTACAGGGGAAGTATTTGCAGTTTATCATATAAACCCCTTTAAAAAGGTATCAAAAAATTTAACAGCAATCAATACCAGAAATGACGAAACTCATAAATGGAAGGAAATAAGTTATTGTCAAAAAATGTATCATGAGGGTCTCTAACACAGTAACGCCCGCAATGCTTGTCAAAGTACGTGTAATATTCTTTCCAGAATTCAAATAACCATTGTATCTAACGACTCTGTGATGCCAGAATATATACAGATTCATTGCGAAACTTAGAAGTGTTATTGTTGAGACCCAGACCGTCCGACCTACTAGAAAGGTGTGAAAGCCCCAGGCCGTCCGACTCGTCCACACTAGAAAGGTGTTGAAAACCCAGGCCGTCCGGCTCGTCAACAAGGACTTGAGCATCCATTTGGACGGCCGGACACTAGAAAGGTGTAAGGTAACTGTTTGGACGGCCGGGAAGAGCCACCCAATTTAGACCGGAACCCACTGGGGTAGGCATCCACAGGGACTGTACCCTCCTTCCCTACCACCAACCTCTCGGAAGGACTTAAGGACCCACATGTTTAATGTGATCGTACTCCGCGTGAACACGTCGGCAGATATGGCAGCGAAGGGAATCGACCCCGGGCCTACAGGGTGCAATTCCCGCTGGGCTACCGCGCCCTAAGTTTAGAAGTGTGTCATTGTATAGTGATAAGTGCTCCAACTGAAATATAATTCCGACAGAAATCAGACAATATTATTACCCATATTTATGGCGACTTCAATAATAAATTAGATTTTGTAGACAGCCACGTAATAAGCTACCCTGCATTGGGTGGAGAGAGAAAATGCTTATTTTTTTATTTTTTTACTTTGCCAAAATTTTTCAGAGATACACGTGACCTAGAAAAGATGATGGATCTGTTGTAGCTGATGTCGGCAATACCAAAAATTGTGGAACATCCGCAAAGAAACAGGAGCAAAAAGAACTAGTGTTTGCATTATGTTCCATTGTAGAGTAGACAGGTTCGGCACTAAATGCGCAGGCGAAAAATTAACAATAGTGTAATGTACCTTAGCAGATTTGTTATCGTGAGGTGATATTTCAAAATAAACAAGAAAGATCAATCATACATAAAGCATTGATTATGAAACACTTTCCAACTTCAATGCAATTTTATACAAACATCTCTCAAATGCGATACATTCCTTGATAATATTTTTAAAATTATCATAACACTACAATAACTTATTATATTTGAAAACTCCATCGAAAACAAATGAACTTTATTCAAATGACGTCATCGAAATATAAATCGCCTCTATATAAAAGCAGCATTTCATTTATAATCATTTTCCAATCGTTTAATTCATCACAATACTATAATAATTTATTTTATTTAAAAATTGAAAAAATTGTTATCTTCCATATTTATTTTAAAATGTGAAACCTTTCTCATATATAAAGTAATTAAAATCTTGGAAAGATATTTATTATATAATATATCTCTTTTTTGTTTTCTGGAGGATATAACGAGAGTCAGAATTTAATTGAATTTGTTTTTCTCCCTTTATTAAATATTTTTTTATTTAAAAAACTGCCTAACATATTTTACTGAAATTTTTTTATATATTTTATGGGATAATTTAAATATTTTTTTAATTTTTCAAAGCAATTTGTGAATTTTAAATTCGCTAAAAAAATGTTTGAAACATTAGGTACCATAGGATTCAATGTATTTAATTTTTTCAATCCGGGTTCAATAAAAAACTAATTTGGTGATATTATTCATTTATATTCCCATAGGTTCAACAGACCGTCTGAAAAACATACTAAAATTTCATTTTGATAAAGCCATTTTTACGGCAGTTATCGTGCTAACGGACAGACAGACAGACAGACCGACAGAATGAACAAAGTCATAAACACTTTCAACTATGTTGTAAAGTGTTAAAAATCTGATGTGAGCAGCACGTGACTTTCTCTGCAGACTCAAATTCATTGCCTCTTTGTTTCGTTAATAATGTATTACATTGACTTTAATTGCACTAAATAAGACGCATAATTAATTGAAATTACAATGAATTTAAACTTGTAATTCGGCTTTCGTTTTCATTTGGTAACTGAACTTATTCTCAAAACCGGCATAGCAAAAATGCAGAAAAACTAAAATATCTCGAGAACGGCTAATCCTAGAGTAATGGAGTTTGATGTTATCCTTTTCATCGTCTACGTATAAAACAAGCATTTAATTTATATATCTGAGCAAACGTAGTCACTTATTATAGATTTTGACGGTTTTAGAGAACCATTTCGCAAAAAAGGCAGGTTCTTTTTTTTTTCGAATCATACCAAAATCGAGTCAGCACCAGGGTAACCCGCAAGTGACTCATCTACCAAATTTTATGAAATTCGGTCCATTAGTTTCTCAGGTAGAGTGGATACATTCACTTCATAATCAGACAGACAGACACACAGACACACACAAACGTTACGCTAAAATCGTGTTTTCGTATTCTAAAGGTTCCAAAACATGTTGATCCGTCAAAAACTCAAGTTGAGATTTTTGGTAATTCGCTGTATTGCAAAAGTAAAATTTGGCTACTCTAATGGTATCACATAATCTCCGGCATTTTGATAAATTGATTAAATATTCCATGATTATAATAAATGATTTAGTTTAGATATGAATAGTTTCTGACCTCCTCAGTAATAAAATTTATATAAAAAAAACAGCTTTTTTGTTTAAAAACAGGACAATGTCGCCTTAATTTACATATGAGAAAATATAAATTAATATCACATAATATTTACGATCATTCAACATTTATTACCACAAGCTCTATACTAGATTTCTATCCATATGAATGTCTCTTCATTAGATTTCTATCCATGTCAGGCTTTACACTATATTTCTGTCCGTGTAAGGTTCTACCCTACATTTATGTCCATATATAAAGCTCTATACTAGATTTATGTGCATATATAAAGCTCTATACTAGATTTATGTTCATATATAAAGCTCTATACTAGATTTATGTCCATATATAAAGCCCTATACTAGATTTTTCTCCATATATAAAGCTCTATACTAGATTTATATCGATATATAAAGCTCTATACTAGATTTATGTCCATATATAAAGCTCTATACTAGATTTATGTCCATGTAAAAATCTTTTCTTTTGATTTCTATCCATGTAAGGCTTTACACTAGATTTATGTTCATGTAAATGCTGTTTAATCCCAAATAGGACAGGAATTATCCAATAACCCTATTGTGTGAAATAAATGCCTTGTGTAGCAGTTTAATTAGACAATATTCTATAACTCTATAATAGGCTTTTCTCATATATCAGGTTTCGTTGCCGAACACTTATCCTAACTTTATAAGTTCTCCGCTTGAGGCACTGCAATCATTTTTATTCGATCGGGTATGGGGACTCTACTGTAAATAAACATGGATTTTTCCTTGTTATAGGAGGGCTTAAATATTTTCCTAGGAAGCCTATATATATCCAGCTGCTATTTACTATTATTTTTTGATTAAAACAAAGTTTAGAAATATTGCATTTTTAACACTTTACAACAAAGTTGAAAAGTGTTTGACTTTGTTCATTCTGTCTGTCTGTCTGTCCGTTTGCACGATTACTGTCGTAAAAATGACTTAATCAAAATGAAATTTTAGTATGTTGTTCAGACGGTCTGTAGGACCTATGGGAATATAAATGAATAATATCACCCAATTAATTTTGGATTGAACCCGGGTTGAAAAAATGAAATACATTGAGCCCTATGGGACCTAATTTTTCAAACATTTTTCAAGTGGATTTAAAATTCACAAATTGCTTCGAAAATTTTAGGTAATATTCAAATTGTTCCATAAAATATATAAAAAAATTCAGCGAAATATATTCAGTAGTTCTTAAATAAAAATTTAAATAATAATTACACCTCTTATATGAAGCGATCACGTGACCATGATATGAAAAGATCACATAACCCACTTCAAAATGATATATGGCATCCATCTTGTCTCAAAATCGTGATTTTTCAAGTTCTTTTTAATTCATATTGAGTGTTGTATCCGTCCTAAAACCACTTTATGTTTGCTTAAATTATGTGCATCTACATACTGAAACAACGGAATTACAATATATTTGAGTTTAAATGATCATTCCAATTTGATTATTTCTACAACGAAGCCTATTTTTCACTTATGTAAAATGTAAACAGCAAAATATGTAGAATGAGTTGTATTAGAATTGCTGTATTTCTTTAACACAAAATTATTTAGCCCATGGAGTCTGCATAGCTGATATGAATGAAATATTCATTGATTTTACAAAGAGAAGAACGACTTTTTTCGATGAAGTTTTAAGCATAGAGTTTAATTACTTGTAGCTCCATGGTCTTAATTTTTAAATAAAATAAATTATTATAGTATTGTGATGAATGAAATGAATGGGAAAATGTTATGAATGAAATGCTGTTTTTGTAGAGAGGTCCAGGCGTGTTATTTTTTCTATGACGTCATTTGAATGAATTTCAGTTGTTTTCGATAAAGTTTTCGAATATAATAAATTACCGTAGTATTATGATAATTTTAAAAACATTACCGTGGAATGTATCGTATTTTAGAGATGTTTAAACCAGGCAATTTATATTTCAATGCCGTCATTTGAATGAAGTTCATTTTTTTCGAGGAATGTGTTGCATTTTAGAGATGTTTAAATAAAATTGCATTGAAGTTGGAAAGTGTTTCATAATCAATGATTTAAGCAAGATTGATCTTTCTTGTTTAGTTTTTTATTGAGTTATTTAAATTTATTTGCCCTTTTCCTTCTAGTTGTACATTTTTTCAGAGTTTGTTACATATGCTGAATAAATTATGAATACAGATAGAAATTTTATCAATATGAAATCAAATCAAGCAAGATTAAATTCATATTCCTGCAATGTAATAGTTACGAATCTGAAAACGCAAGTGTTGATAAATTGAAACAGACAGATTAATTTATACGATCTTGTAAACTGCACGTCTCCTGATATCATATGTAAATATATTCTTACGACTTTAGTGTCGCCACACTGTGTGTCGTTGACACTGATTTTGATCATTTCAATACAGAATACTTCGGCATTTAAAAATTTATAGGCCAGTATTAAATGCTTTCTTGTTTGCAATAAAAGTTTTAGTTTCTTCATAAACCTCTATTGAAAAACATCTGAATGTATATGTGGCCCCGCAAGGTGATCTTCTAAGTCAAAATATTTTGACGTTACATTTGAGTTACATTTACAATACTAAACTTTTGATCTACAGACGTTTGAATAAATTATTTGAATCATTTGAGCTGACATGAATTTATTAAAACAATTTAAAGTTTTTTAAGGTTCTTAAAAAAATCCTTAAGAACTCCAATACATTTGTTTGGTGCGTATGGAAATGTGCATGAGAATACACGTTAGAACTATTTATAGTAAAGACAGATGCTCAATTGAATAAAAATAATTGTATCATCCCAAGCGGAGAATTTAAAAATATACGATAACGTTGGTGGGGAGGGGGGGGCATAAAGAAAACGAGATAGATGAACGGTTTGTCATCCAGAACAGAGCACCAGCTGCAAAGTACTTTTAATCTCCAGTCTCACGATGTGGTACTTATCATCATGCTTTGACATTATTTCATTTACCATTATTTCATTTGACATTATTTCATTATTATATGGAAGCTCGTTGTTTTTATTAACACTTTACAACAAAGTTGAAAAGTGTTTATGACTTTGTTCATTCTGTTTGTCTGTCTGTCCCATAGCACGATAACTGCCGTAAAAATGACTTTATCAAAATGAAATTATAGTATGTTGTTCAAACGGTCTATGGGACCTATGGGAATATAAATGAATAATATTACCGAATTAGTTTTGGATTGAACCCGGGTTGAAAAAATGAAATACATTGAACCCTATGAGACCTAATTTTTCAAACATTTTTTAAGCGGATTTAAAATTCACAAATTGCTTCGAAAGCTTTAGAAAATATTCAAATTATCCCATAAAATATATAAAAAAAATTCAGCAAAATATATTCAGTAGTATTTTAAATAAAAATTAAAATAATAATTACACTTTTTATATGAAGCGATCACGTGACCATTATATGAAGAGAGCACGTGACCCACTTCAAAATAAAATATGGCATCCATCTTGTGTCAAAATCCTGATTTTTAAAGTTCTTTTTAATTCATATTTAGTGTTGTATCCGTCCTAACACCGCTTTATTTTTGCTTAAATTCTGTGAATCTACATACAGAAACAACACAATTACAATATATTTGAGTTTAAATGATCATCCAAATGTGATTATTTCTACAACGAAGCCTACTTTTCACTAATGGAAAATGTAAACAGCAAAATATGTAGAATGAGTTGTATAAGAATTGCTGCATTTCTTTAACGCAAAATTATTTAGCTCATGGAGTCTGCAATATAGCTGATATGGATAAAATATTCATTGATTTTACAGAGAGAAGGACGATTTTTTCCATGAAGTTTTAAGTATAGTGTTTAATTATTTGTACCTCCATGGTCTTAAGTTTTTAAATAAAATAAATTATTATGGTATTGTGATGAACGAAATGAATGGAAAAATGATTATGAATGAAATGCTGCTTTTATAGAGAGAGCCAGGCGTGTCATATTTCGATGACGTCATTTAAATAAATTTCAGTTCTTTTCGATGAAGTTTTCAAATATAATAAATTATTTTAGTATTATGATAATTTTAAAAATATTACCGTGGAATGTATCGTATTTTAGAGATGTTTAAACCAGGCAATTTATATTTCAATGCCGTCATTTGAATGAAGTTCATTTTTTTCGATGAAGTTTTAAGTTTTCAAATATAATAAATTAATATAGTATTGTGATACTTTTTAAAATATTACCGAGGAATGTATCGCATTTTAGAGATGTTTAAATAAAACTGCATTAAAGTTGGAAAGTGTTTCATAATCAATGCTTTATGCATGATTGATCTTTTTTGTTTATTATATTTTATTTGGACTTGGCTCCTAATGTGGTATTTTATTGCACATTTGGAATTAGTAAGTTTTGGGGGGTGGGGCAATTAGTAAGTACATTTAGTAAGTTGGGAATTAGTAAGTTTTGGCAGTTAAGGGATGATTTAGGGCTCTTTTAAAGTTTTAAAATGTTGATCGCGGGTTTTATTTAATTTCACTTACTAGAAAAGGATATACCTAATCTCTCTCTGTCGGTCACTAGGTTTAGTTCTGCACGGGGTCTCTTACGAGATCTGGCCAGCGAGACAGACGAAAAAGCCAATTGCAAAGTTATACAGTATCTTCCAATGCAACTTTCTCCAACAGGTTCCTACACTGTGTTTCATGTAATTTAAAAAAAAAAAAGTTAAATTTAAATGAATAATTTGGACTACTCTGTATTTAGTTCCGCGACAGTATTTCGTTTTATTTTTTAAAATAAAACAAGAAAGATCAATCATGCTTAAAGCATTGATTATGAAATACTTTCCAACTTAAATGCAATTTTATTTTAAAAAGTCTAAAATGCAATACATTCCTCGGTAATATTTTAAAACTTAACACAATACTACATTAATTTATTATATGTGAAAACTTAAACCTTCATTGAAAAAAATGAACTTCATTCAAATGACGACATTGAAATATCTCTAAAATGCAATACATTCCACGGTAATATTTTTAAAACTATGATAATACTACGATAATTTATTATATTTGAAAACTTCATCGAAAACAACTGAAATTAATTCAAATGACGTCATAGAAAAAATAACACGCCTGGATCTCTCTATAAAAGCAGGATTTCATTCATAACTTTCACCCATTCATTTCATTCATCACAATATTATAATAATTTATTTTATTTAAAAATTAAGACCATGGAGCTACAAGTAATTAAACTCTATGCTTAAAACTTCATCGAAAAAAATCGTCCTTCTCTTTATAAAATCAATTAATATTTCATTCATATCAGCCATGCAGACTCCATGGGCTAATTAATTTTGTGTTAAAGAAATACAGCAATTCTAATACAACTCATTCTACATATTTTGCTGTTTACATTTTACATAAGTTAAAAATAGGTTTCGTTGTAGAAATAATCAAATTTGGATAATCATTTAAACTCAAATATATTGTATTTGCGTTGTTTCAGTATGTAGATGCACAGAATTTAAGCAAAAATAAAGTAGTTTTAGTAGCAAAAATAAAGTAGTTTAGTTACAACACTCAATATGAATTAAAAAAAGCTTAAAAACTCACGATTTTGAAACAAGGTGTATGCCATATATCATTTTGAAGTGGGTCATGTGATCTCTTCATATCATGGTCACGTGATCGTTTCATATAAGAGGTGTAATTATTATTTTAATTTTTATTTAAAAAACTACTGAATATATTTCGCTGAATTTTTTTTTATATTTTTTATGGAACAATTTGAATATTACCTAAAATTTTCGAAGCAATTTGTGAATTTTAAATCCACTTAAAAAATGTTTGAAAAATTAGGTCCCATAGGGCTCAATGTATTTCATTTTATCAACCCGAGTTCAATCCAAAACTAACTGGGTGATATTATTCATTTATATTCCCATAGGTTCTACAGGCCGTCTGAACAACATACTAAAATTTCATTTTGATTAAGTCATTTTTACGGCAGTTATCGTGCTAACGGACAGACAGACAGACAGACAGACAGAATGAACAAAGTCATAAACACTTTTCAACTTTGTTGTAAAGTGTTAAAAAACAAGTCCAATTTGAATGAATAGGGAGGAATGAATTTGTATGAATTTGGAGGGATTTTTTTCTCATTTTGAGGTTCGGCCATCAAATTAAATTTCAACAAGAAAGATCAATCATGCATAAAGCATTGATTATGAAACATTTTCCAAATGCAATGCAAATTTATTTAAACATATCTTAAATGCGATACATTCAACGGTGATATTTTTAAAACTAACACAAAACTACAGTAATTTATTATATTTGAAAACTTCATCGAAACCAAAGGAACTTCATTCAAATAACGTCATCGAAATATAAATCGCCTGGCTTTATATAAAATCAGTGAATATTTCATTCATAAACTTTTTCCATTCCTTTCATTCAGCGACGATATTTTTTAAATTATCACAATACTACAATGATTTATTTTACTTAAAATCTTAAAACCATAGAGGTAAAAGTATTTTCTAACCCCCTGCTCAAAACTTTATCGAAAACCGCAATACTGTGGAATCGTCTGCGTCTCTATGTAAAATCAATGAATATTTCATTCATGTCAGCGATATTGCAGACTCCAGAGATAATTAATTTTGCATTAAAGAAATTCAGAAATTCTTATACAACTAATCTTACAGCTTGATGTGTTCACATTCTCTATACGTGAAATTTAGGCTTCGTTGTAGAAATAATCAAAGTTTGATGATCATTTAAACTCAGATATATTGTAATTGCGTTGACGCAGTATATAGATGCACAGAAACAATAAAAAGGTTTTAGGACGGATGCAACACTAAATATAAATTAAAAAGAACTTTAAAAATCACGATTTTGACACAAGATGGATGCCATATTTTATTTTGAAGTGGGTCAAGTGATCTCCTCTGTATAATATGGGTGCAATTGCTATTTTAATTTTTATTTAAAAAACTACCTACCATATAAACTTTTCCTAAACTTTTCGAATCAATTTGTGAATTTTAAATTTGCTTAAAAAATGTTTGAAAAATTATGTCCCATAGGTTTCAATGTATTTCACTTTTTCAACCCGAGTTCAATAATAACTAATTGGGTGATATTATTCATTTACATTTCCATGGGTCCTACAGACCATCTGAACAACATATAGTAAAATTTAATTTTAATAAAGTCTTTTTTACGGCAGTTATCGTGCGAACGAACAGACAGACAGAATAAGCAAAGTTATAAACACTTTTCAACTAATAGATTAGTAATAGATTAATTTCAAGCAAGGGCTCGCGAAATGATTAAAACTACAGGCAGTACAAACAATAAGAACTTTGATAACTTATCAAAGCAATTAGATTAGATTAAGATTTTTAGCAATTAAAATACATTAACTTCAAATCAGGCCAAGGAGGCCGCGAAAGCTGTAATAATAGCACTAGCAAATCAACATTAGAGATACAAAGCACAAGTTCAAGGGTTGGTATTAGAACAAGTGAACTCAGTTCATATGAAAACGAGAAAAGTCACTCACAAATGTTGCCATCACATGCAACTTCAAAGTCACAGAAGTTGCACAATCAGAATAATCATTACTGAATAATACAGTAAACAACACTTACATAAGCAGAAGTCTAGTGTAGAGCCGTTTGACGAACTTTGCAATTCAGTATCTACGCGTAGTATGGAAACGTTTAATATCTGGGTCCGAGAGTCCAACCAAGAAGGATGGTGTGGCCCCTGAGGTTGCCACCCACATTGCGGTTGGTTTTAAATTGCATGGCGCTGATTCAAATAATTCTAATAATTACCATTCTAATAATTACCTTACACTTTCCGGTAGGTCGGACTGTCTGAAGGACTGTGAAAGTAGCATTGTAAGTGTTACTTTGTTAGAGGCCCAGATGATACAACTTTTTGACATGTATTTAATGCCTTTGGTATATGAGTTTCATTCGTTTCTGGTACGATTTCTACTAATTAGACAATACTCTACAACTTTGCAATAGGTTTTTTAACACTTTACAACAAAGTTGAAAAGTGTTTATGACTTTGTTCATTCTGTCTGACTGTCTGTCTGTATGTCTGTCTGTCTATCTGTCTGTCCGTTAGCACGATAACTGCCGTAAAAATGACTTAATCAAAATGAAATTTTAGTATGTTGTTCAGACGGTCTGTAGGACCTATGGGAATATAAATGAATAATATCACCCAATTAGTTTTGGATTGAACCCGGGTTGAAAAAATGAATTACATTGAGCCCTATGGGACCTAATTTTTCAAACATTTTTTAAGCGGATTTAAAATTCACAAATTGCTTCGAAAATTTTAGGTAATAGTCAAATTGTTCCATAAAATATATAAAAAAAATTCAGCGAAATATATTCAGTAGTTTTTTAAATAAAAATTAAAATAATAATTACACATCTTATATGAAACGATCACGTGACCATGATATGAAACGATCACATGACCCACTTCAAAATGATATATGGCATCCATCTTGTTTCAAAATTGTGATTTTTTAAAGTTCTTTTTAATTCATATTGAGTGTTGTATCCGTCCTAAAACTACTTTATTTTTGCTTAAATTCTGCGCAACTACATACTAAAACAACACAATGACAATATATTTGAGTTTAAATTCACATTCAAATTTGATTATTTCTACAACTAAGCCTATTTTTCACCTATGTAAAATGTAAACAGCAAAATATGTAGAATGAGTTGTATTAGAATTACTGTATTTTTTTAACACAAAATAATTCAGTCCATGGAGTCTGCATGGCTGATATGAATGAAATATTAATTGATTTTATAAACAGAAGGACGATTTTTTTCGATGAAGTTTTAAGCATAAAGTTTATGAATTGTAGCTCCATGGTATTAATTTTTAAATAAAATATATTATTATAGTATTGTGATGAATGAAATGGAGAAAGTTATGAATGAAATCCTGCTTTTATAGAGATATCCAGGCGTGTTATTTTTTCTATGACGTCATTTGAATTTATTTCATTTGTTTTCGCTGAAGTTTTCAAATATAATAAATTATCGTAGTATTATGATAGTTTTAAAAATATTACCGTGGAATGTATTGCATTTTAGAGATATTTAAACCAGGCAATTTATATTTCAATGCCGTCATTTGAATGAAGTTCTTTTTTTCAATGAAGTTTTAAGTTTTCAAATATAATAATAAATTAATGTAGTATTGTGATAAGTTTTAAAATATTACCGAGGAATGTATTGCATTTTCGACTTTTTTAAATAAAATTGCATTGAAGTTGGAAAGTGTTTCATAATCAATGCTTTAAGCATGATTGATCTTTCTTGTTCATCTATCTCGCTTTGTAACCAAGTTTATTATGCTAGTTTGTAAAATTGTCCGCTAGAGATGCTGCAATCACTTTTACTCAATCGAGAAGGGTGACTTTACTGTTGATAGACCTAACTTGTGCAGTCATGGACCTTTCATTGCAAAATTACTGGGGTGCTTATATACATTCCTAGATACCTTGCATTGACTTTTTACTACGAAAAATAATTTTATCTAGCCATATCCTTCTTTATCAAATAAACACGAATACTTTTTCTTTGTTCAGCTGAAATCGTTACAATTTTCTACAATGTTATTTGTTTTGTATCAATCACTAAATATAAAAAATGAAATTTTTACAACACCTAATTTCTACTTATGTCTGCCATTTGGCGACAGATTTTGCCAACTCGGAGATAGATTTGGAGAAATTTTCCCAACTTGGCGGCTTTTGTAAATTTTAACCAAGTTGGTGATAATTTATAATATCTCTGAAAATGAAAAATTTAATTTCTTTGATAATCCCAAATGCTACATTTAAGTTGTATAATCATTGATGGATTGACAATTGATCGATTGAAATGCATGCTTCCTGTTTTGGGGTTTTAGGAGAACAAGTCCTGCAGGCGAGAGGATAGAGGGAAATATTTTGAACTTTATACATCATTACATATAAAGAGCTTCACAATTACTTTTATATTAAATTAGTAGTAGATGGATTGCTGTTCTCTATATTTTCTAAAGACAAATGACAAATGTGCATTCGAGAGCTCGTCTCCAATTTCCCAATACGATTTCCCAATAAAAGGAATTAAATGAAATTGAAATCCCTTCCACAAAAATACAAAAGATGTCATTAAATACCTCGTGAAGATAAATAAGATAAAATAAAGAATTTTCTTCCTCAGCAAAGTATTACTTCATTTCAAAGACAACATAGAAACAAAATTGCACGCTGTTTTTCTTTTTTAGTTTTATCGGAAGCAAACGTGAAATAGTTTTCACACGATGGCATGTGACGAGATAAAGTAAGCTATTCCTTTCTCCTCTCAACATTTCATCTATTCTGAAAAGATATAAAATTCTTCGAAGCAAAATTGTTCGAAATTATTTTTGATCTCACAGTATTTTGTAACAAGATGTTTTTTTTTTAATTTGTAGGGCAGTATTTCGTTTAGAATAAAGAATGATTCATATAATCTAGTATATAAAAGGGGAAATGCCAATCCATCCTTCTAGCTTAAATATCTTCTAAAGCACGCAAATAATTTTTACTTTCCCTATAATACATGTTAGTGTATAAGGGAAGTATTAAAATCATGTCTAAAATCAGAACTCAAGTTTTCGACGGATTTGCACATTTTAATACACGAAAAAACTATTTTTAATGGGATGTCTGTCTATATATGTCTGCTTGTAAGTGTGTCTATGCAAAGCATGTATCCACTCTAGCTCAAAAACTAATTGACCAAATTGTATTGATTAAATGCATTGATTAAATGTTTGTTTTAGAACTAAATTTCGACGAAGAGACGATTAAGAGAAACCCAATTACTTTAACATGAACCGTTCTCGGTACATTTAAGTTTTGTTGAATTTCGTGCAGCTTGTAAAGACCTAATGCCTCTTTATCCTCTATAGAGGTCGTTCTCGAGGATGGATCTTCTATATGTTAATAGTGACCTAACTCTAACTTAAAGTACTTGATATTCAGACCTTTTGGTCCAAGGGCAATAACGCAGAACTACACTGATTTAAATCAAACTAAGTTTATTGTGTACTTCACAGAAATAACAGCAGCTGGCTGTCTAAAGCAACTGCTGACATAGCCGGCACTTATTATTGCACACGAATAAATTACAAACACATAAAATACTATCATTAACTGGCCTGGTGATAATTCTTAAATAGAGACGCGTTCTACAACTTATATGCTTACCACTGGCATTCTGTTACCTCGCCCCGTATTGCGATCACACCCCGAATACTAGACGCTCCTTAGTCATTGTTGTATCGAATTGGGTTCCTTCCACTGGACTGTTGGCCACATTCCGAACTCATCCAAATCTATCATATGCTTCACTCTGGCTCACTCACGTCCACACTCTTACTAGAATCCTTCATCTTCCTATTAGATCTCTCACGCTCCGAAACTTATTCCTATTTCAACTTAGAAAAGCAGAAAATGCTGATTAGCTCGATGATTGATCTAACAACCGAAACAGTTAGAATAGTTAGTTAAAAAAACATAAATTATAATGCAAACTGAAGGAAATAATAATCGAAAGGTTATTTTGACCTCACAAGCTGGCGATGTTAGTTCAAAATTATTCAATGAAATTTCTTAAAATTTGGTAATTAAGTTATGTGTGGGATTTTATGGCGCAGAATAGATTTTGGTACGATTCGGAAAGCAAAACAAATTTTTTTTCGCGAAATGGCACATAAAAAGTTTCATAATCTGAAATAAAAGACTAAATATGCTGAAATGCATTAATTTAATGTTTATTTCATATGTAACGTTGACGACAAAACGAATAAGATCAAGCCCATGATTCTAGGAAGAACCGTTCTTGAGATATTTATGTTGTGTGAAATTTTGATGCGTTGGTGATGTTTTACAGTACATAAAGCTATCAAATGAGAATGTATAGGAAAAGCATTGAAATAGTGCTGAACTCGAGTTTTTGACGGTTCTACAAGTTTCGCACGTGATAGAACATAAAAAACTTATTTTTAGCGTGGCGTCTGTGTGAGTCTATCTGTCGGTGTGTCTGCGTAAAGCATGTAACCATTGTAGTTCAAAAACTATTCGACGGAATTTTTAAAACTTGACAGATACACTAGTGTATAACCTTGGCGATGATTAGATTTTGGTATGATTCGGAAAAGTAAAATTATCCTTTAAGAGAAATGGCCCGCAGAAATCATCAAAAGCAAAAATAAACAGGAAAGATCAATCATGCGTAAAGCATTGATTATAAAACACTTTCCAACTACAATGCAATTTTATTTAATCATCTCTACTGTACATTCAGAGGTAATATTTTTGAAATTATCACAATACTACAATAATTTATTATATTTGAAAACTTAAAACGTCATCGAAAAAAATGAAATTTATTCAAATTACGTCATGGAAATATAAATCGCCTAGCTCTCTATGTAAAAGCAGTAAATATTTCATTCATCATCTTTTTTCCATTCCTTTCATTCATCCCAATACTATAATTCAGTTTACTTAAAAACTTAAAACCATGGAGGTAAAAGTACTTTAACTCTATGCTTAAAACTTCATCGAAAAAGTCTGCTATAAAATCATCTGCGTCTTTATGTAAAATCAATGAATGTGTCATTCATATCAGCTATATTGCAGACCCCAGAGCTAAATAATTTTGCATTAAAGAAATTAAGCAATTTCTGTACAACTCATCTTACAGTTTGATGTGCTTGCAGTCTCCATAAGTGAAAAATAGGTTTTGTTATAGAAATAATCAAAGTTTGATGATCATTTAAACTCAAATATATTGTAATTGCGTTGTTTCAGAATATAGATGCACAGAAATTAAGCAAAAAAAAGCGGTTTTAGAACGGATACAACACAGAATATAAATTAAAAATAACTTTAAAAATCACGATTATGACACAAGATGGGTGGCTTTGATCATTTAAATTCAAATATATTGTAATTGCGTTATATCAGCATATAGATGCACAGAAATTAAGCAAAAATAAAGCGGTTTTAGGACGGATACGTCACTAAATATAAATTAAAAGGAACTTTAAAAATCCCGAATTTAATGTAAGATGGATGATATATTTTATTTTGAAGTGAGTTACGTGTTATCTTCATATAATATGAATGTAATTATAATTTTTATTTTTATTTAAAAAACTACCAAATGTATTTTGCTGAAAATTTTTTCATTTTTTATAGAATAATTTGAATGTTTCCTAATACTTTTGAAGCAATTTGCGAATTTCAGGTTCGTTCAAAAAATGTTTGAAAAATGAGGTCCCATAGGGTTCAGTGTATTTCTTTTCTTCAACCCAGGTTCAATCCAAAACTAATTGGATGATATTATTCATTTTTATTGCCATATGTTCCACAAACCATCTGAATAACAAACTAAAATTTCATTTTGATAAAGTCATTTTTACGGCAGTTATCGTGCGAATAAATAACAGACAGAATGAACAAAGTCATAAACACTTTTCTACTATGTTGTAAAGTGTTAAAAATTAAATATGCTCAAAAATATTAAGTAAACGTTTGTTTCATGCGTAATGATCTCGCCTTATTAATTTATCTTAGCGACCTGAATGGACTTACTTGTCCCTGGACAGCATTGTTACAAATTGTGTGTTATGTGTTTGTGTTGTGTTTTTCTGTCTGTTGTTATGATTGTCTTGTTTTTGTTTTCTGAATTTTATTTTATTTTATTTTTGATGACAAAAGGAATGGAATCAATCTCAATTCTCTAGGTCGAACCAAGTTAATTTTGAGGATCAGATGACATTTTTCAATGTAATTAAAACCATTCGATGCAATTTCTTAAAATGTGATAGTTAAGTCACAGGCAGGTTTCCCTGGTGCTGATTCCTGGTGATATTTTTGGAATTCTAAGGAACTGGACGCATGGAATTTATATGTATTAAAACTGAAAATGGATATAAAATAAGTATCCGTATCAGTTCGTATAATTAAGCTAAATTTACTAATTATGAAAGTGAAAATAAATTTGAGTCAGCAAAGTCATTTGCCTCCTACGTTATATATTATTTTCAAACAATAAAGTTGAGTCTAGAAAATAATCTGATGTAAGTTTTGCAGCCATGCAGCGAAGTTTTAACAACAATTCAAAACCCGTCTGTCTATCATATCCACTAATAAGTCGAGAAAGGCTGAACGTATTTAAATGCTTTTATCACTCATTTGTTAATCTCAATAAGTAGCTGATTTATGGCTAAAACGTTGTAGATTTTGTACCACGTTAATATATAAATTTAGAGTTCGAAAATAAGCTTCTAAGCTAAATATCTCCTGAAATATGTGATCAATTTTAATAAAAGTTTTTTTCCAATGTGTCTGAGTTCAGGTTGTGTTTTGATTCGTTTTATATCTACATTCTTCCGCAGAAAAAAGCGAATTAAAATATTTGTGTTTTCCTACCTGTAGTTGTGAAACCCTGCCTAGTAAAATTACAAGAATTATGCAATAAATTGTATTGTGTATCACAGATTGAAATTGCTCAACTAGACTAATGAAGTACAGAAATAACAATGAAAGCGGAAGGCTGGACTGTGTTAAGCAGTTGCTTATTGGAATATTTATGGAAGTGCAAATATTAACAAAATTCCCCACTATTTGCATTTGCCTCTGGGATTGTCTGACGTGTTGCGATCACGCAACTTACGTAACTCGACGGTCGGTTCAACCAGAGTTGGAGCAGGAGCCCTAGCCTTCGAGTAAAAGAAGACGGAGCTACGGAGCCTGGAAAACACCCATGTCAAGAATATATTCTTCAAGGAGATGGTGATCAGCAGTCTCAGGAAATGACTCATAACACAACGCAATGGTTTTATAAATCTTAATGTTTACAATACCCCTCTAAATAATTATTAATATAATTTTTCCCTCTCTACATTTATCATTATTAACGCCACAGTAATACCCATAACTCGAGTATGATTTAACAGTCAAGGAATTTGTATACTTTTTCACCTGAATTATTAAACGTTTTTGAGAGCAGATATATAGTAAACACATTTCAGATCGCACAACGCGTTAATTTTGCTTAAATATTATCCTAGATAATGTCAAGTCTGTCTGCTAGTGTAAAATGTGAGTATTTATTATTTAATATTGCTATGACACAATCCATTTTCTTTCTACTCATAGAAAGTGAAATAATGTTCTTTAAACGCTGTTTTACTCGATATAATAAATTAAATCAATAAATTGAACTGTCAATGTGCTCTGCAAACTTACATCATACAAAAGGAAAATTGAATAGTCAGTAACTTGGTTATAATTTCTTACATGTCCTTTACCATCTGTTAAGATCCTTTAATTTATTTTATGAAGGTTAAACCAGTTGATTTCATCAACTACATACGATGAATAAGTACTTTTTATTTTTGCAGATTAAGCCGAATATTTTATATTTTAAAATGTTATATACCATAGAAGTGAATCACTTGAGTTCCAACTTTATCAATAATTTAATCATGGCAGAATATATTAAAAAAGAAGTAGGATGATTAGCCATAATTGCTAGCTAGCATGCATATAACGTAAAAACGTAAATACATCTAAAAGGAAATCTATTGCAGACAAGAAATATATCAAGCTTAAAGATATCCCAAGTCTTTTCAGCGTATTTATTTGGGATAATTTAATGTTATGGTTGTTAATATAGACTTACACATTCCTGCTAATAAAATGAGCGGTTATCTCCCTTAAATAGTGTTCATTCAAAACATTTTGAAAAGTTTTGTTACATAACGTTAAACATTATTATTTTTCAACTTATATTTATAAAACGTATGAAAAGTCTTTAACAAAAAATTCATGACGTCTTCATATGGTAGCAAATAATGTATACACTTTATTTCTGAGGGAACTATAAGGCATCTTTATTCTCCTTTGCTTGCATATTTCGTACAGTTATGCGAATGTTTAGAAAAACAAGGAAGTGACATCTCCAGAACCGGTAGTGGAAATATCTAGTGAATCCCCCTAACAATCTGTAATTCAATGTTAAATCCATATCAGTCATCAAGCTCTTATAGCCAATACTGCGAAATAGATGTTTCAAGGATATTTTTGAGCTGGAAGTGAAAATTGTACAAACCTCTTCTGGCTGAATTCATGTCAGTCATCATTTCAACTCCAACTATAACCAAATTTGAGAAACCGGTGTTTCAAAAATATTTTTGAGCTGGAAGTAAAAAATGAACGGAAGCTGCTGAACTAACCATCATCTAATATCTATCTATAGCAGATTTTGAGAAATAGATGCTTCATGGAAAAACTTTTTGTAAAAACAATATAATGACAACATGCTTGCCACCAATAAATATGCTGAATATACATGATTTCTAATTCATAAAAAAAATTCCTCAAATTGTGTTTTATATTTTACTGAGGAATATTGTAGGTTTCTGTCCTGTCTATCTATTATCACAAAATAATGTTCCTTTTCTACATATATTTACCCACAAACACAAATACTTGTGTTGTAGGAAATAGAAAGAAATATCGAATTGTAGGTTTCTACAAACCCTATTAACGATTGTCACAAATAATGAACCTTATCTACATCTATTTGCTCACAAATACAAGTTACTGTGTCTTTGGAAAGAGAAAAAAAATCGAGTTGTGAGTTTTTACAAACCCTATTAATCTATCATCACAAATAATGGGCATTTT
The DNA here is from genome assembly GCA_951213105.1 of Amaurobius ferox. NCBI lineage: Eukaryota > Metazoa > Arthropoda > Arachnida > Araneae > Amaurobiidae > Amaurobius > Amaurobius ferox. Next base: position 141,343,915 of record OX578141.1, on the reverse strand, counting down.
CTACTTCTATTCACCCACAAACACGAATAAATGTTGTTATTGAAAATAGAAAAAGAGATCAAATTGTGGGTTTGTACAATCCCTATTAATCTATTGTCCTAAATGATGGGCCTTTTCTACATCTCTCTCTCTCTCTCTCTACTTACTCAGAAACACAAATAATTGTGCGATTCAAAGTAAAGAGAGAAATCGAATAGTTTCCATTTTAATGAAAGCTAATTTTAGAAATGAATGAAATGCTTAGATTTTAAACACAGAAAATAATTTTCGCTAGACGTAATGCAAGTTTTATGCATGCATTTCAAGTAATCAACTCTGAACATTTATACCTCAGTAAGTCATCAAAGCTTAAGGGAAACAAAATGCTATTATTTCGTTTAGGTGTGTGTATGTGGACAAAAGAAGCAGATGAACAAATAAGTTGGAATCAAGGAAAATATCATTTTTAAATATCCTAATTCATCAGCACTGTTAGCATACGGCTACCTAAGTATTAATTATTTTATAAACAGTTTGTTTTAATTTTTCTTTACCGAGAGAAGTTTTATATTTGCAAAAATTTAGCAATTCTAAATAAATTATTTTATATTATTTGTTTCAACGCGTATATTATTTGTTTTGTATTAATTCAGTTTCACCGCCTATAATACATCATTTGATTACTTTCCCTAATGTGCAAAGCATTGCAAAAGCAATGTATTACTCGGAAGACACCCCTATTACAGATACCAGTATGCATGGACCGGTTTCATATTTATTCTGCGCTCGTCAGCATAGAATAACAGATATTAACAATGGCAGCAAAAAAACTATAAACCATAACTTTTTGTAAGTTTTATGGGAACTGACAATTTCACTCCTTTTACGTGATCTGCAGCTTCCACGTATCATTGCAGATACCGGTTATTCGATGCTGACGACAGCATAATAAACGCAAAACCGAACTATGAATACTGATATCTGCAACGGGAGTGTCTTCCGAATTTAGGGAACGTCTTTTATAGGCAGGTTTTGTGCTTATGAACTTGATCTTTGCAGCATCATGTGGCCTGAACTAAAATGTAAATGAATCGTCTACCGGCCACGTGGAAGAGTTGAAATTGTCAGTTCCCGCAGAAGTTCGTAAAATATTGTGGCTTACAACAAGTTCCTGACTGCTATTGCATATATCGGTTATTCCATTGACATGCCCATAATAAGCGCAAAACCGGTTCATAGATACTGGTATCTGCAATAATAGTGTCTTCCGAATTTAGGGAACGTCCCTTATAGGCAGGTTTTGTGCATCTTATGAACTTGAGCTTTGCAGCATCGTATGCCTTGAACTAAAATGTAAATGAATCTTCTACCGGCCACGTGGAAGAGCTGAAATTGTCCGTTCCCACAGAAGTCCATAAAATATTGTGGCTTACAACAAGTTTCATACTGTTATTCCATATGCCGGTTATTCCATTGACAAGCGCATAATAAGCACAAAACCGGTTCATAGATACTGGTATCTGCAATAAGAGTGTCTTCCGAATTTAGGGAACGTCTCTTATAGGCAGGTTTTGTGCTTCTTATGAACTTGATCTTTGCAACATCGTGTGGCCTGAACTAAAATTAAATGAATCTTCTACCGGCCACGTGGAAGAGCTGAAATTGTCAGTTCCGGCAGAAGTTCGTAAAATATTGTGGCTTACAACAAGTTTCTTACTACTATAGCATATATCGGTTATTCCATTGACATGCGCATAATAATCACGAAACTGTTTCATAGATACTGGTATCTGCAATCGGAGTGTTCCGAATTTTGGAAACTCTCCTTATATGCGGGATTTGTGTTTATGAAAAGTATTGTGATGGGATAAAAAATCCGGCCCTCGGATTTGAAAAATCAGTAGATATCCTATATGTTATCTACAGGTATCTACGAATATCTCTTTAGGATATCTACGGGAAAATCTACACACGTTTCGAGCATATCTAAATGCGACTCAACCAGTTATTTAATGTCTGTGTGTCTGTCTGTGAACGCGGTATCTTTTAAGGAAACATAGATAAACTCCAATGAAATTTAGTATAATTATTTCAAGTAGTATAAGTTAGTTTACTGATTTTTGAAGTAAATAGACCAAAGGAAGGATCTTAATTTTTCAAACTTGTTTTTGACAATCGAAAAAATGTTAAGATATAATAACGTATACAAATGTTATAAAAATAGACATTTAATATATAATATTTTATGAAAAGCTGATGTCATTATTTGCTATTTTACAGTTATTTCATGTTGTTGATCTAAACTGGAAAATTCATAAAAAATGAATAAAATTACTATTATTAAATAATAAATCAATATTTTGTAAATACTTGTATCCCGTAAGTATGGAACACCATTATTTAGAAATTATCACGAGCCATTTTGGAAATATTAAAATTTTTATATTTTCTTCATATGAAGCGCAATATCTCTTGCACAAATTGAGCATATCGAATATCATTTGGGGCGATTTTTCCAATCAATAAATCGTAGAAGTAGTTTTATTATTCGTGAGCTCAAACAAGGAAAATACCTTTCATTATATCTACCCAGACCTACCCAAAAGTGTGGTTCAACAGTCGAAAAAGTTTCTCATAATAAGGACCGTACTATCATCGAATGAAAAAATTCTAATGGAATGTTGTACAATTATTTCAATCAATAAAAATTAGATGCTTATTGATTTTAAAGGTAAACTAACCTCAAATTTTCAAAGTTTTGCCGAAAATCGAAAAACCGTTATAAAAATATATTTGCGTTTTAATATGTTATAAAAATAAGTATTTGACATGAGATTGTCAATTTAACAGCAAATTCCATCTTTAAAATGCTATGAATTCGTTAACATTCCCCGTTCTTAGATATTTTACGTTTTTTCCCCCTATTAAAATGCAAAAATAACGAAACATAAATTAAAGGTACTCACAATTGTCTAATGAGTGCATATACGTATATCATGATTATTTTTAATCAGAAGTAAATAGACACCTTCGTTCGAGAAACTCGCCTCAGGAGAATATCTTTAGTTTTAGATTTCATATATTTATTTATATATTTTTAAACTGACAGAATTTATAAAAAATAACAATGTCAAAATATTTTAATGAACAGTAATACTTGAAGTAATTGTTTTATTTTAAAGCAAATAGCATCATTTATAGGGCAATTACAGTTGTATTTGTAGTTATTTCATATTTCAAATCTTTAAAAATATTAAAGACTTTTTCTTTAGTAACCTTATTTCTGACATACTTGTCACTATTCTTTGACACATGTCTTGAAAATATTACTTCGAAAAATTCTCGATTAATTAGATATTGCTTGTTAAGAAAGGGTACTAATTCACACAAATGTCATTCAAATTATTCAAATATTTTAGCTTGTACAAAAGTAACACATAATCGCATAAATTATTCAAATGAATTTTACGAAGTTGATAAATAAATGTATTTTGCTATCTTTTCCAAAACTTTCAATAGAATAATTAAAAATATTTACAATATTTAATTAGTTCAGCGAATTGCAATATCTAATCAATAATATTATAGTTTCATTTTCAGAAGAGAATGGACTTAAATTTCATTTGATATTGTTAATTATTGATATTGTTTTTTTTATATTGTTTTGCAGATAGTTTTACCTTCATTTCAATTGCCACTCAAATAAGAATTCAGAAATAAATAATAACTCAATGAAGAGTTGAAGAAAATGGTAGTTTAAAAAAAAGGCGAAAATGCCGTTTAAAATAATTATTTATGCTATAATTATTTCTATTGTGTTAAAAAAAATCAACAAATATTTCAATTTTATAAAAATATTTTGCAAAAATTCATCAGGAAAAAATTGTATAGTTTATAAAATATTTTATTTATTTTTTCTGATGAAAGGTATCCAAAATAAAGAAATTATGGATAAGTTTTTAATATAGATATTTCTGGTTTGCACCATTATGACAGGAAAATGCCAAAGTTTTTTCTTACTATAATTGTCTTAATGAATTTCAATGTTGGCACCCTTAGTAAAGACAAAAATTCAGACGGTAAATTAATAATCAAAATGCGCGATGATAGTTATTTCACGTTACTTAAAGCATGTTCGGTGTAACTGTAGCAACACCGTCTGTAGACTGTAAAGTGCTGAATATTGTTAATCTTGATCTGTGATAGTCAATGTTTTTTGCATAACCCTATACAGAAAAATCGATGGTGGTTTCCAGTTCGATGGAGTTAAAATAGCTTTACGTGAATAACATTTTGTAAAATAAAATTCAACTTTTGAAATATCTGAAAAAAACGTGCTCGATCCAAAATCTGATTATATACACTTATAGGGCTTTCAGATAGCTACAAATTCTTGCTTACTGTTTACAACTATCGCTTTCAGTTTTTAAGATATAAGCATTACAAATTTGAAAAAGTAAAATTTTCATACTTCTTTAACAAGACTCGAAAACTATAAAAGCTTTTTTGTTACAAATAAATATAGATTTAAAAAATAAATTTCCTTATACATATTTTGTCTCTTACTAGTATTTATATCTATCGAAGAAAAAAGTTTAAGACATTAAAATTGTTTTTATAAATTCATAACCTGGTCCCTATTTCCGACGAAACAAGAAACATTATTTACAATTTTATTATTACAAGTGTCCAAAGTGTCAACATTTTTCATAACGCTCCTTTTTCCGCCACAGAAACAACTACTATAAATGTCATTTACATCAAATAACCCAGCTGTGTTAAATCCTGTACTAAGCTTTGTACTGCAGCTAGCTTGCGAATACACGTTAGAGGGTACCATTTGTTGGCGAATGCACTCGAGCGGGTACTAATCGTTGGCAAATTCGCGTGAGCGAGTACTAGTTGTTGGCGAATGCGCGCGAGCAGGTACCAGTTGTTAGCGAATGCTCGCGAGCGAGTACCACTTGTTGGCGAATGCGCGCGGTTCGGGCAACAAAGTGAGACAGACGAACAAAGCCAATTACAAAGTTATTTAGCATTGCTTTATTAGTAGAAATCGACACCAGGAATGCATGAAACAAGTATATGAAAGACAATAATTAGCTGTTATACTCCAACAGTTGCTAATTGCACAACGACTAACCTAACAAAGGAAGATGTCTGCTAGCGCGAGTGTGTGTGTTCAGTCTCTAGCGAGACATATAAACGTTGTTCGGCCATGGAATTTAGTACACAAGAGACACCTCGGAAGTACACACCTCAGAACACTTTAGTACACACCTCAGAACCCGAATAGGGGCACCCTTGGCGTTATTTTTTTCAATTTCGGATTAATTTTTAAGATATTTTACGTTTTAGCTCGATTTACAATGATTCTGGGCGATATTCGCGCAAATCGATTCCTTAGCTACCTCAAATATTTTCACAGAGTCTTGACGTCAACTTGACGTCAAGATAAGAAAATTCTTTTTCAGCAAACTTTGAACGGAATCCATGCGATTAATAGAAAAATATTAAGAAATTTTTAAATATACTATATATTCTATATATTAAAATATATATACCGATTTTTATATAACGATATAAAATTTTGACCTTACATCCAACGTTTATATATTAACAGCAGCTCCTAAATATGTCGCAAACTACTCCAGAAAACAATAATTTCATAAACACACCCGTCATAATTAATAACTCATCCGAATATGTCCATTTCATAAACTTTTCAAATTAAAAGCATTAAATAACAAAATGATGCTTTCGTAAGATAGTTGATGGTATAGTTATATACTACAGTAATCAATTTAACACAGAGCTAGTGCATTCCAAGGTTAAAGAGTTCGGACCTTTTCTGTAAAGCTTCTAATGCATAATCGGCATTACATATAAGACATAATACGTACAGCTCAAACTTCTGCTAAAGAATAAAAAAAAAATAACTTTATTAGAAGCAGCATAAAATGCAATATAAATAGTATCGACGGGTTTTGAAGGCAAAAACAGTCTTCTTGTCAGGATACACAAGAAGCGCAATCTTCGACTGAAGCAACAACATAACCGAAGCTAAAATTGTATTAACTCCAAATACTATTTTTAAATTGGACTTTATTGAAAATTTCTCGATTGTTTCTTAATCACAATCCCTTATTAATGATAATTATCCTTTTTCTCGTCTATTTAATATTTGTTTTCATTTTTGGATATCGTTTTTCTTCCTTCGTATTTCGGAAATATTCATTCTTTTCCTGTTTTTAACACTTTACAATATAGTTGAAAAGTGTTTATGACTTTGTTCATTCTGTCTGTCTGTCAGTTCGCACGATAACTGCCGTAAAAATGAATTTATCAAAATGAAATTTTAGTATGTTGTTGAGACGGTCTATGGAACATATGGGAATGTAAACGAATAATATCACCCAATTAGTTTTGGATTGAACCCGGGTTGAGAAAAATGAAATACATTGAACCCCATGGGACCTAATTTTTCAAACATTTTTTAAGCGAATTTAAAATTCACAAATTACTTCAAAAGTTATAGGAAATATTCAAATTATCCAGTAAAATATATAAAAAAATTTCAGCAAAATATGTCAAGTACTTTATAAATAAACATTAAAATAATAATTGCATCCATATCATATGAAAATATCACGTGACCCACTTCAAACTAAAATATGGCATCCATCTTGTGTCAAAATCGCGATTTTAAAGTTATTCTTAATTTATATTTAGTGTTGCATCCGTCCTAAAACCGCTTTATTTTTTTTTCTGTGTATCTATATACAGCGTCGCTGTAATTATAATATTTGGAGTTTAAATAATCATCAAATTTTGCCCATTCCTACAACGAAGCCTAACTTTCACGTATGGAGAATGTAAAGACATCAATCTGTAAGATGAGTTGTATAAAATGAGTTGAATTTGTTGTTGAGTGAGTTTTGTTGAATGAGTTGTATAAAATGAGTTGTATAAATTGAACGCAAAATTATTTAGCTCTGGAGTCTGAAATATAGCTTATATGGATGAAACATTCATTAATTTTAGATAGAGAAGCAGACGATTCCATATTATTGCTTTTTTATGAAGTTTTAAGCATGTAATTAGAAAGTAATTTTACCCCCATGGTTTTACGTTTTTAAGTAAATTTAATTATTGTAGTATTGAGATAATTTTAAAAATATCGCCGCTGAATGAAAAGAATAGAAAAAAGTGTATGAATGAAATATTCACTGCTTTTATATAGAGAGCCATGCGATTTATATTTCGATGACGTTATTTAAATAAGGTTCCTTTGTTTTCGATGAAGATTTCAAATATAATATATAATCAAGTATTGTAGTATTTTGATAATTTTTAAAATATCAATACTGAATGTATCGCATTTTAGAGATGTTTAAATAAAATTGCATTTCAGTTGGAAGGTGTTTCATAATCAATGCTTTGTGCATGATTCCTTTCTTGTTTTAATTTAATTAGGCTTTTATGAACAACTGAACAAGTGATTTGAATCCCTTATTATATATTTACTTTCCTCTTTAGTATTTTACCGTTCATTCATTATGTCCCACCGCCTGTTCCTTCATTCTGGATTTTTTACCACCCTTTTGTTACAGTGTCAAGAAGTAACTTACTTCTAGACACTGTACCCTTACTATGCTCCTGTTACGTTTGGCATTCTCCGATCTTTCTCTGATGAGTGAAGATTGCGCTTTTTATGTGTCCTGACGAAGAAGACTGTTAATACTATTCATTATGTATTTCATGCTGTTTTTAACGAAGTTATTTTAATCTTAAAATGCAACAGTTTTAACCCAAATATTTGCAAAGAAACTTGCTGTCCCATCCCAACAGGGAATCGAACCACGGATCTTCGTACTGGCCAGCCAACACTCTACCTTTAAGATACTGGGACGGAATTACAAGCTCTTATCGTCGAAGTAAACTTGCATTCTCCACCCTCTAATTGAAAAGAACTTTGCTGCCCCAACCGGGAATCAAACCACGGATCTTCGTGCTGACTGCTCTACCGTTGAGCTACTGGGACGGAATTGCAAGATTTTATCATCGAAGTGCATATTTCAGAGCAATATCTCAACGTAAATTTGTAACTTTAACGTTGCCGATATGATTACAAAAGAATTTAATAAAAGATGCATTACATTTAATCTAGGGTGCCATTTTCTAATTTTGTGTTCATGCCTTAATTAGTAAAATGTTATTTGATATTAAACATTCAATTTTCTAGTTTACATACAAGGGAATTACCATCCTGTAAACAAATCATTTGTTAATCGAAATTCTGGCCAAACGTATCCGGGAAGAAATTAATCTTAGGTTTGAAATAAGTAAAAAAGTAAAATGTTCTCTGTTATCCGCTGCACTGACTAATCTCCTCGTATGTGCAGCGATTAGAATGCGAAGCAGGAGTTTTTGTGCTTAATACAATTTATGTTTTCTGTTTCCAGGTATTTCATTAAAAGCGCTGTGGAATCGATTGCTTGCCCCCTCCTACGTCGTAATGATACGTAGTTAACGGATTATCGTAAAAACTGCATCTTTTTTTCCTGCTGCTCTTTCCACGAAAAGTTTAAAGTAATTAAGAAATGCATTTTCCCTTGCCATGCATTTAATTATTTGCTTGAATGAAGCTCGAATAAGTTGAAATTACTTCATCAATAACAAGTTTCTAACATTTTTACTTGCTTAGCCTCTGTTTTTTGCTATGTTTTTCATCTGCCATCTTTCGACGTAGTTTTATTGACAGAAGTTTAATTTTTTCATTCATTTAATCTCAGGTAATTAGACAGCGTTAAAAATGTAGACTTTCAATTAAACTCGCATCGGTTAAGAAAACAGCCAGGACAGCTTCGTCCACTCTCGAAAAGCGCAACAAAATAATTAAATAATTACATCAAATATTAAGAAAAAATTAAATTAAACGGATTAGCAGCCATTAAGGTATAGCAGCTCTTCTGATCATTGTTCTTATCTCGTAGCAATTTGAAAGAAGCATTAATTATTTGTACTACTTTGCTTAATTATGGAAATGAATGCCATCAAAATAATGCTCTGAAATCCAAGAAGAGATTAAAGTAATTTTCGGAGTTTTGAAAAGTAATGAACTTATAAATATTCGATGCTTATGAGTGAGTTCGTTGGAAAAAGTTTTCTGCATTTTTAAAATTGTATCTTTCAATCTCACCTTTATAATCCTAAATATTCAATTCTTCCTTTTCTTGGTATTTATGAAAAGAAGAAAACAGAACAATCGTACTCTTGAGAGTAAAACATTTTAGTCAATGAATTTTGAAGTACTTCATGTTCATATATAATGAATTCATGATCCTTGTTACTTTTCCTACATGCATAGTAATACATAGGGAAAGCATTATGATGGCGTAGAAGGTAAGTATACAAAGTAAAACTATTTTAAGCCACTGGAGGATTACTTGAGATTCTAGAAAAGTATTTAAAAAAATCATAATCTCTTCCCAGGGAGTACTGATAATTCAACAGCGTTAGGGGCTGTTCGATGATCAATATTATAAATGCGCAGAGATTGAGCCTTCTAGGTCATCAGGGAGACTTCTGCAGAGTTTAAAAAATATTTTAAAAAACACATTTCTCCGCCCTTGGGATGTAAATCGACTATTAAGTCCGATATTTGATACTACATATAAATATCCAAAGAGGACACACACATATATATATATATATATATATATATATATATATATATATATATATATATATATATATATATATATATATATATATATATATATATATATATATATATATATATATATATATATATATATATATATATATATATATATATATATATATATATATATATAACATATTTTTAATAGTCAAATCATATCAGAAGTTGTAAATTCCGTTTCGCAAAATCATCATGTTCGAGTCTGTATCTAGCAATATACTTGACAATCCCGATTTTCAGGGGTCTGTACCTCAATCCGCAAAACAGCTGCAAACTTGATTCTTCTTTTTTTTCTGTAATACACTTACAAAGCTTCAAAAAACAAAGTACAAATAATTACAATTGATACGGTAGAACTGGCAAAAGAAACAGAATTTTAAGTGAAAAAAGAACTTTAAGTGAAAAAAGAACTTTAAACTCGCAGTTTTTATTATTGTCATTCCGGCTTTTATATTTCTTCAGTGCTGACGGACCTACAGTTTTATCTACTTTAACGATTTTAATCATTTTAATAGGCTAATTTAGAATTGAAAAATTGAAAAAAAATTAAAAAATAGGGCTCAGTCATAAAGTACAAGTTGAAAAGCCTGCTATAACATTGTTTCTCATTTATATTGGTAGCTATTTCTCATACAAACATGTCTTAATTGTAAAAAGACTTCCCGTATGTTATACAAAACAAACACCTCCTTCCAAAAAGGTTATGAAATCTCAAATAGATTTTACGAGAAGTTTTTTCAAGACCGAAGCTGTACTTTCAAGTCTAAGGTTCCATGCTGTAAGAGCTTAACCCTCTTACAAATCACAACCCTCTTTAATCACAGTCATTTTCTTTTCATTTATTTTTCTTTTCTTTTTTTTTTCATAAAAATCGTTTGATCTTTTTAAGTGATATTGTATCCATGCAAAGCTTTCTGAAAACATTAAATTCACATTCATAGATGCTGAAAACGTGTGGAATAAAGTCAAATATATGAAATTTTGCCTCCACTACAATACCGTTTCAAACTTTACTGTGTATTAAAAGTAAAGATGCACCCTATAATTATTTTACACATACGATGACTATAGATAACAGGCCACAGTTAAAATTGTATTCCAAGTCAATAAAAATCTGATGTGGGCAGCACATGACTTTCCCTGCAGACTTATATCCATGTTCTCTTTATTTTAATTAAATTTATTTCACTTTTAATTCAATTTTCGTTCTCATTCGGTAACCGGACTTATTTTCAAAGGTGGCGTAGAGAAAATACGAAAAACTAAAATATCTCGAGAACGGCTAGTCCTAATGTAATGGGGTTGGTCTTATTCTTTTCTTCGCTAAAAATTACGTAATAAACAAGTATTCAATGGATATATTTGAGCATACGTAGTTCTTTAGTTTAGATTTGGACGATTTTTGCGGGCCATTCTGCAAAAAAAGGCAGGTTATTTTTTTCTGAATCGTACCAAAATCTAATCAGCACCAGGGTGACCTATACGTGACTTATCTACCGAATTTTATGAAATTCGGTCCATTAGTTCTTCAGCTACAGTGGATACAAGCTTTTGCGGGCCATTTCACAAAAAAGGCGGGTTCTTTTATTCCGAATCGTACCCAAAACTAATCAGCACCAGCCCCGCCCACAAGTGACTTACCTACAAAATTTTGTGAAATTCGGTCCATTAGTTTTTTAGTTAGAGTGGATACAAAATCTGCACAGACAGACACACAGACACACAGACAGACAGACACACAGACACACAGACAGACAGACACACAGACACACAGACAGACAGACACACACACAGACGTCACGCTAAAAATGGTTTTTTCGTATTCTAGAGGTCTCGAAACGTGTAGATCCGTCGAAAACTCGAGTTGCGATTTTCGGCATGATTCCAATACTTTCCCTATACATTACCATGTATTGCAGGGAAAGTAAAAATATATGCATAATGAGGCATGTCTTTAAACCCGTTAATTTAATTCACAAACAGTGCAGCACATGACTTTCCTTATATCCATATAAATAAAATTGAAATTCTGTCTGTCTGTTTGTCTCATCGTCACGGGAGAACGGCTGAACCGAATGTGATGAAATTTTGTAGGTAGCCTAAAAATAGCCCCACTTAAAATTTACAGGATGAAAGCATATTACAAACAGCAGTTTTTAAGCGGCACAAGCTCTTCAAAGATGGCCGAGAGAGTGTGCAGCACGAGCCTCGCGCTGGACGGCCGTCGACGTCAAGAACCGACGACAGCGCTCAACGTGGGCGTGAAGTGCTGAATTCAGACCGTCGTTTAAATGTGCGAATGGTCGCAGATGAAATTGGCATTGATAAGATGACAGTGCACAGCATTATCACTGAAAATTTGGCGATGCGAAAGATCTGCGCAGAACTCGTCCCGAAGGTCTTGACGGACAAGCAAAAGCAGAGGCGAGTATCTGCTTGCGAAGACCTTCTGCAACGCGTTGAAGAAGACCCTTGCTTTTTGGACATCATCATCACGGGAGGCGAGACTTGGATATTTGAATACGACCCGGAAACAAAGCGGCAAAGTTCGGAATGGCACACTGTGGGATCACCTTGTCCAAAAAAGGCTCGAATGAGCAAATCCAAAGTTAAAGCCATGCTGATCGTTTTCTTCGACGCAAAGGGGGTCGTCCACTACGAATTTGTTCCTGAGGGGCAGACAGTGAATGGTGTTTTTTATCTAGAAGACTGAAGAGAAGGGTCAACCGGGTAAGGCCAGCCATCGCCGGAAATTGGAAATTGCATTACGACAATGCAACCAGACACACCTGCTTCAAGGTGACCGAATTCCTAACGGACAAACGGCATCGCGACGGTTTCCCAACCCCCGTACACTCCCAACTTGGCACTAGCAGACTTTTTCCTTTTCCCAAAAGTGAAATCCTCCCTCAAAGGACACCATCATGGGACCCTAAGTGCCGTTAAAGAAGCTTGCACGTGTGCCCTTAAGGACCTTCAGGAATCCGCCTACCAGGGAGCCTTCGAGTAGTGGAAAAGCCGTTGGCAATAGTGCTGTTGTTGAGACCCAAACCGTCCGACCTACCAGAAAGGTGTAAGGTAACTGTTTGGACGGTCGAGAAGTGCCACCCAATTTAGACCGGAACCCAGTGGGGGAGGCATCCACAGGGACCGTTCCCTCCTTCCCCTATCACCAACCTCTCGGAAGGACTTACGGATCCACATGTTTAATGTGATCGTACTCCGCGTGAACACGGCGGCAGTTTTGGCAGTGGCTGGAATCGAACCCGGACCAACCGAGTGCAACTCCAGCGCGCTAACCACTAGGCTACCGCGCCCGGTGGCAATAGTGGGTCGACGCTGTCGACGCTCAAGGGATGTACTTTGAAGACTTTTGAAGTATTGTAGCAATATCTGTAATAAATCTATTTTCCGAAATTTTTCCCGATACTTTTTATACGAACCCTGTAGTCTATGTTTTAAGTTTCTACGACCAGTGATTCTCGAGATATTAGTAAAAAACGAAACTTTCGTTTGTCTCATCATCACGAGAGATCGGCTAAATCGAATTTAATGAAATTTTGTGGGTCGCCTTGAAATAGCCCTTCATAAGTTTTGTCCAAGTTTAGAGTTTTTAAGACCAAGGGTTGTCGAGAAATAATTGAAAAACGGAACTTTTTCCTAGTAGTTCTACTCCCGAACTCCGTGGTTTATCCAAACGGAATGGGTAAAAATCGTTTGTTTAGAACGATACTTAAACCGGTAATTGTTTGTTTAAAACTTTATTTCTGAGTTTGGTGCAGAATTTTTGCTCTAATTAGTCACTATCTGAAAGCTTGAATTGTTTGAAACATGAATTTAAATGGAAAATCTAACTACATGGTTTATTTTTCACAAGCATTTACTCAACAATGAAAAGTACAAAGAAATCAAAATGGTTATTTAATTTCGCATTTTATGAAGAAGATTCTATCTTATATCATGTTGCTCAGCAACGTAATTAAATTAAATGTGTTTGTTAATATTTATTATTTTTTTTTCTATTTAAATAATAAATAAATAGATGTAAAAATATATTTTGTAAATGAACTGTTTGATTACTCTTTTAATTATATTAATTACGGACTGTGTACATCCCTTTCCTTTATTTTGGAAGAATTTCCAAGCTTATATATTGTGTTTAGCTAATAAACTTATATATTGTGTTTAGCTAATAAACTCATATATTGTGTTTACCCAATAAATTCATTTACCGATTGTTAAAACAGACAAGGAGTAGGACGGGTATATTTTCTAATACAATTTTAGTGTTTTCATTTAGTATATATAAACGGGATCAGGATGTTTTATTCTTCAGATCTGCAAATTCAGAACTACGAATTTCGCGGAATATCGCTAACTCGGCAACTTTTCTTAAACGTTGCCAAATTGACGGAAATGTCGCAAATTGATAAAAACGACGCAAACCAATGAAATTAAATTTGTTTTTTTTTTAGAAGCGAGTACTGAAACGATGTGTAGGTAGCATTTGTAGGCTAGTCCATCCATCCTACTTAGTAACATATTTAGCGAAATTTCAAAATGTCACAAAATTGATCAAATGTTTACAAATCCATAAAAATATCATGAAATTGGTCAAATTGCTATAATTATTCAGACGATAAGGTTTCCATCAATTTATTTGAAGCAAATGATATCATGTCGTTTAGCAACGGATGTAAATCCTATGTGTTTATGCGGCATACTATTTTTATTAAATCTTTTCCGATTTGAATAATAAAGATATGTATATAAAATAAATTTCATTGACATTGCATTTTTGACTAGATACTATCAATTACGATCTTCAGGTCTAAACATTATTCTTATTGATATTTTCGGGGACTGTTGATTCAGGGATTATTGATATTTTCATGTTAATATACCATAGTTCTATTATAAAAAAAATGTTGAAGCTCATATATTGTATGTTGTACGAGTAATCTTCTACAAGTGCACGGGTATATCTTCTAATCCACGAGTATAGAAGTAGTACAGGTATATTGGCATATATTCTGATATATATTGGCATATATTGTAATCAATTACGACCTTCTGGTATAAAGATTACGGGGATTATTGATATTTTCAATTTATTAAGTCATCTGTTTTATTTTGGCAAAGATTTTTTAGACTAATATTGTAATATGGACAATCTTCTACTAACACACAGGCATATTTCTAATCTGCGACAATATAAGTAGTACGGGGATATATATATATATACATATATATATATATATATATATACATATATATATATATATATATATATATATATATATATATATATATATATATATATATATATATATATATATATATATATATATATATGTATATATATATATATATATATATGTATATATATATATATATATATATGTATATATATATATATATATATATGTATATATATATATATATAATTTACAAATGTAAAGTATTCTGAGATAGCTACATGAAAAAAATTTCTCATACATAAAATATGCAAACATGGCGCTAAGCTGCCCTTGTACACATTTACAGATATATTTTCCAAAAAGAATATCTAAGTACAGAAAAGCAAAAGATGAATGTGAAAAACGAAAAGTATCACAAGTGGCCGGGGGGAGTTGTGACCCCCACTCTCCGGTTAAGCAATGCTTTATGCCATGGCGACACTCCCGGTAGCCGATACTTATACATGGAATGGCCTTAATACCATCAATTACCGAACAGCAAAAACCCACAGCAAAAATTCAAAAACACTATTTGGATGACACACGAAAAAACTATTCAATTCACTCAATGTGCCTACAAATGAACGTGCCGATATAACCCGTCTCAACAAATTCCAAAAATCTTACCAAAACTGTCCGATGTATAAAACTCCAACTTGTAGTCCACTTCACAAGTAACCATACTCAATACTCGCGAGTCGTCGCTATTCAATGACAATGCTTCAACTGTTTAAATATTTGCCCTTACATTCAGTTACAGTTAACCCAGTGAATTCTGAAAGTATTTTAATTACAAAACCCATGGGGCAACCGTGTTTTACAGCTTCATTTATAATCTCTGTATCGTGATGCTTTTGATCATACTCTCTACTATTCAAACGTTTATTTCTAGTTAATTGGTTATTGATAATATTACGAAAAACATTTTCATGTAAATTACTTGACCAAGGTGTAATGAAGTTTATTTTAAATTTAAAATCTTTTCTTTTATCAAAAATTCTGAAATAAGTTTTATTATTGTCTTTAACTATACATAAGTCCATAAGTACATATAGTACATAAGTACATATATTGGAATCAATTACGGGTTTATTGATATTTTCAATTTATACATATAATCTACTAATACAGGTTATATCTTCTAATATTTGAGAATATAAGAGTAGTACGGGTCCCATACAATTTTAACGCTTTTATTTTGTATATATTGATTCAATTTCATATTTTTTGTATATTTGCTTTCAAAAGGGGCCAGGATGTTTTATTCTTCAGATCTGCCCGTGAAGATAATTTTGCATGGTGAGAAGAGATATTTTTAAACTTCTGTTTAGGAGCAATAAATTTAATATTTTAATATAATTTGTACATGATTGTAAATTATAAGTTTATATTATATACTCCGTACGGAGAACGGGTATGCTGCTAGTAATACGATGAATTTACTACTTTGATAGTGAAAAAATGATGTATAAGATCTACAATACAATGTTTTCAATGTTGCATTGTACATTGGGCTTTTTTCCGAATGACAAAATGTAAAAGTATTTTGAAGAACCCAATTAACTTATATTTCACGCAACTCTAAATTAACAATTATCAATATTAATAGTAACCTCAATAAACAATATAACCCATATATTAAAATATTTTAATAATTATTTCATCGATTAGGTGTCATCTTGATTACTTATTTTTGCAATTTTGACTATATTTTCATCAATCTGGATTGGCGATGTTTGGCTAGATTATTCACTAAGTTCGGCAGATGTATCGACTTAACATAATTTGGCACGATTATTCGATCCGTGAATACTAGTGCCCTGTTGATTTTAAGCGCGATCGAAGATTTGAAGACTTCCACATTTTACCATGAACTTTTGAAAAAATCATAAAAATATCAGGACATTCAATTATGTTAAACAAATAATCCTTTAACACGTACTTTTTTACTCTAAAACGAAGAGCATAAACTCCAGGAGCATAAACTCCATAAACTCCAGCTAGCTTGAACCGCTTTTGAGATATAGCTCGTTTTTAAAACAAACATATCTAAAAAACTTGGTGACCTTGTCGACTAATTTGACGAAATATAGCCAACTTTGCGATTTCTTTAATATGATGCAATTGACAAAAATATCCTCAAATTGGCAAAAATGACGCCATAGATAAGAACATAACGTCAAACTGATAAATTAATTATTAACATATTTTAATATAGGATTTATGGAGTACATTGTTTAGCAGATATTAGAAATATTTCCAATTTTCAAGTTATATTTTCACAAAATATAAGTTAATTTGGTACTTCAAAATAATGTTACATATTTTCATCCAGAAAAGAACCAAATGTTGGTGTACTTTTCAACGTTAAAAATATTGTGCTGTGCATCTTGTCTATCATTTTTAAGTATTGAAAGAAGTAAGAATTTCAGTAAG
Source organism: Amaurobius ferox (assembly GCA_951213105.1). Classification (NCBI taxonomy): domain Eukaryota; kingdom Metazoa; phylum Arthropoda; class Arachnida; order Araneae; family Amaurobiidae; genus Amaurobius; species Amaurobius ferox. The sequence goes on along the minus strand of OX578141.1, from coordinate 141,326,533 downwards.
TAGGGAAAGCAATGCTCTGCTCACATCAGATTTTTTAATATAAGAAAAGTCCTTCTCTCATTCCGTCTGTAATACTTGGCAATAAATCTGGGAACTTAGCAACTAATAAGGCGAAATATCGCGAACTTGGAGAAGATTTTATAATGGTGCCAAATTTACGGAAATATCCTCAAAATTGCAGACAGGACGTTAGGTTAACAAAAATTATGCAAAATCGATAATTTAATTATTAAAATATTTTAATATATTGACTATATTTTGTTTTACTCCGATACTATCAACATTGATAATTGTCAAGTTAGAGTAATGCAAAATATAAGTTAATTAGATACTTCGAAAAACTTTTGTATGTTTTCATCTGGAAAAGAGCCAAATATATAATTCAAAGTTAAAAGCATTGTTCCCTGAATCTAATACATTGTATTTTCACTGTGAAAAGGTATATTCACTTTCATTATGTAAAGAAAGTCATATACTGCCCACATCAGATTTTGTGCTCGAGAACGTCAAAACTATTTTAATCCGTCACCTTATGGGATTCTAAAAATGATCAAATTAAGCGACTGGCGGGATCAGCACATTGTAAGAACATTCGAATATGTCAAAATAGTGAGACAAGTTTATCGCATGGATATTTTACCAATGGTTTACTGTGGTTAACAGCTGTATGACGAAAGTAGACCCAAACGTGAAGAAATGTTTTAAAAGTCTGTAATATGTTTTAACCAAAAGTATATGTTCCCAATATTTGTTTCAAATGAAATATTATATATGTCAGTTTGACATAATTAATGCGCAGTCATAATTATGTCATTAATTATGTCAGTTTGACATAATTAATGACATAATTAAGTCGCGTTCACGCAGACGCCGGTGTTTTCATACACACACGCACAATAACGTATATACACACACACACAGACATCACCTCAGAAAAGTTTGATTCGAACTCAAAGCTGCTTGAAACGTGTTTTTCTGTCAGAAACTTGAAGTCGAATTTTCGACCCCGTCGTAATACTTTCCCTATGCATTATACTATGTATGTAGGGAAGTAAAAATAATAGTACTATAGTAGTATCATCCATAATTCTTTAAGAAACGCTAAATATAAAACACATGTGCTGACTAAAATAATCTTTAATTGTAGGAAACAACTCCTATCTAAAAATTTTTCAGAAAATTGGTCAGTCTCGTATATTGATAACATTTCAAAGGTATATGCTGTCAACGATGGACAATAACTGTTTAAAGTTTATAGATCAACAAAATAAAATGCAAGGGACAGCTAATTTGGCTAAGTGCCCAGAAAAATGGACGTTTACAGCCTATGCCAGATAAAGTTATTGTTTTGAGTCGAAATAAATTGAATTGATATTTGGTCTTTTAGATTGAAAACAATTTTTGTTTTATTGGAAGACATAAATCTAGTTTCTGAACACTTGGCAATTTACTTTCCTAAGCATAATGTTATTATTTTTTTCTAAAATTCCAGGAATGAAATACGTATTTCAAATGTAATATGCTTTTCAAGAAGAAAATAAAGGCGGTTAAAATGTTGGCGCGATCTGGTTCCCCTGATTGGAAATTACATAGTTACCAAGAAAATGTGACGAAATGAACGACAATATACACAACAACTAAACACAAACTGATGGAAATACTTTAAAATATTTTAACATATACTTTAAAATAATTATATAATATATTAATTACGTAATATACAATCTAAGACAAAAAAATCGACGCACCAAAAAAGAATTATCCAAATGAGACAAAATTTTTACGTGTAATGTGGATTTACAGAAAAAGAATTGATTAGAATTTCAAAACAATTGGTTGATTTATTGCACTGAAAGATCTACACAAAGTGAGCTCGTCAATATGGCGTTGGTCCACATGGCCTTGATACAAGCTGTTACTCGAAGTGGCATTGATGCATAAATTTGCCCGATGGTGTTCTGAGGGATGTCGTTCCAAATGGCGTCCAAGTGACGAGCTAATTCGTCTACATTCTAGGATAACCGTAGGCGACGCCCCATCTCAGCCCAAATGTGCTCAATAGGTGAGAGATCTGGGTATCTGGCTGGTGAAGTTTGTAGCAGCTGTTTGAGTGGCCAGGAGAAGGTCAAGGAAGTGTGTCGTAAGCACGCAGATAATCAATAGAGAGACGTGCTGTGTGTGGCCTGGCATTATCTTGCTGAAATGTTGGCCTGGGGTGTCGTGAAATGAATGGCAATACAACGGATCGTATAATATCGGCAACTTGCCGCTGTGCTGTGATGGTGCCACGGAGGACTATCAAAGGGGTCCGGCTATCAAACAAAATAACACCCTAGATCATAACTCCCTGTTGTCGAACCGTGTGACGTGTGACAGTAAGAGCAGGATCCTGACGATGTCCGGGCTGTCTCCAGACACGTCTGCGCTGGTCGTCGGGACTCAGTTCGAAACGGGACTCATCACACAGCAATGGCGCCGATGTAGAAGGTGTGTGTTTTTTTTAGTGGAAGTTTATTATGTATTATTGAATGTTTTGGAGGTAATTAATATATATATAGAATAAGTGTTTATATTTAAGGAATGTTCGGGTTACAAATTGGTGTAGTTTATTCTAAGTTCAATAGAAGTTAAGTTATACGTGTTTTTAGAATTTGCATGTTAAGCGATTTTGTATTCCCATGTAAAAATCAATGGCGACTTAAACTACGCATTTGAATTGGAACTTGATATTTTTCTGATGGTTTTCCTGTCCATTACGGAAGACCTAGAGGTCGATTGGAGTGATATTATGTATTGAAGTTTATATGGAAAATTACAGAATATTATAGAGAATAGATATGGTAAACGTTTGATGTCAAAATAGCGACTGGTTTTGTGCAATTAAAGTTTTGGGGATTTTCTGCGGGACAGTGTTTTTGCTCATCACTGAAGACAATTCGTACCCAATCCGAGCAATTCCACGTTGATCGGGCCCGGCACCATTGTAATCGCTGTTGACGGTGCATACTGATCAGTGGTAGGCGGCATAATGGGCGCCAAGAGTATAGAATCCTCTCCCGTAGTCTTCTATTAATGGTCCGGGTGGTCACTTCCGTGTTTGTCACACGTTGGATGGTTGACAACGACGAATGTCGTGCTGTCACAGCTGCTCTGATAATTGCTCTATTTTCCCGTTCTGTCGTCGCTCCAGGCCGTTCGTTGCCCGCTTGCCGCTGAAATCTGCCGTTCCGGACTCATTCCTGCCAACATGGTCTAATTGCTGCATCGCCCCCAACCAAATGCCGAGCGATTCGACGGTGTGCCCATCCAGCCTCATGCAGTTCGACCGCACGCACTCTTTCATACGCTCGCAGTGGCCGCGAATTCGCCGGCGAGGCATTGTTACAATCAAGGTACGTAAACGCAATCGAAATCCACTGTACATTTTGTTCCTGAAAATGAGGTTCGCTCCTTATATACACCACCGTGGTGCTCAGTTTCAATGCGCTGTAGGTCCGACTATTCATTCATTGACTGCGAATTTTTTATCATTTGCATATTCGGTCAGTTGCATATTCGGTATTTGTATGTAAAGTTTCATTACTATAGGATTTTTTTACGTGGTGCGTCGATTTTTTTTGTCTTAGAGTATATATATATATAATACTTAAAAAATACTTTGTTCACTTTTTTAGAATTTTTGTTTTAGAATTAAGCCCCCTTTACCATAATTTGAAAAAACAAAACATAACTCATTAAAAACCAACACTTTCAATTTAAGCAAATTAGCATCACTTATGATTATAATTAAAATATAATGATATTTTGTGTATTTATTAGGGTCATAACACTCCGGTACAAGACTGTCGGAAATGCGACATATGTCTTCTTTGTTTGGTCACAAGCACCAAAATCGGAAAATGGTGCCTACTGGTCTCACACGTTATTCAAATTAAATATAAAAATTCAAATTACTGAGTAATTTGAATTTTTAATATTTATATATACTTTTAAATAAATATGAAATATTTTAATATACTTTTAATGAATCATATTTCTCATATGTTTTGTTTATTTTAAAATTTTTGCTATGAAAATGATAGATTTCATGAAATCGCCAAATTTTTCCAACAGTAATTTTTAAGTTTGGAGACCAAAATTAAATGATCTCACATATTTTCTAGTTGACGTCACATAGATACATTCAGGTAAGAAACTAGGTGAATTGCATGATCGATATTTTCAAAATATTCAGATGAAATGCACGTAACCAAAACAATTATACAGGCATATGCCGCACATACGACACGCTAAGTTCCAAAACATTGTTGTGACTGGAAGAAATAGTAACAGGTAGAACCAATACCTTTCTTTGCTTATCTATGCACTAACATGTATTACCCGGCGTTGCAGGGTCCTAAATAAGTGGTCACTACTTATAAAAAATAAAAAGCGTTCGCTACTTAAATAACCAAGCTCTTAAATAATACACCCCAAATAAGTGGCCACTACTTATAAATAACTAAATAAGCTCTCTCTACTTAAATAATACTGTTACGCTTCAAATCGCATGTAATCGTTAAAAAATATATCCCGATATTGGAGAAACGGCTTATTAAATGTGTTTGCTAATAGATGGCGATAAAGGTTTAACCGTGAAGGAAGAAGAAAGAGGGTATGAACGCTCTGCTGATTTAAAACTTTTAAAAGAATTAGCTCGGTTAAAACTTTTATAATTAATCAACGGATGGGTTGAGGAAATTGTTTTTTATTCTGGAGTAGTCTATGATACTTTATTGAACTTCTGTTAAATTAATAACGTGGGATGTCTCGTCAATTTTTTCATACCTAATGTAAAAATTGAGGAGGTTTAAAACGCATGAAAAGTTATATTTTTTTTTATAAATTCACGAAAATGCGTCTATTTATTGTATAGACTCTATTCAAAGTTTGTTTAAAAGATAAGTTTTCGGTCTTTCCGATGGTGTCAAGATGGAAACTTTGTGATAGTATCTTAGGTTACTAAGGAATTGATTTGTATGAATATCACTCAAAATCATTGCAATTCAAGCTAAAACATAAAATAACTAAAATCTAATTCGACATAAAAAAAGTTAACGCCAAGGTACACCTATTCGAGTTCTAAAGTACATGTGTACCGCATTTCATTTCCGTACAACACTTAAATTTCCTGCTACAGACTGCACAGACAGACCCACAGACGTACACACAGACATCTCCCTGTATGTAAGATGTACTACACTGTAATTGTGAAAACATCATAACTTTCTTAAAAAACGCATTTAAAACTAAAATAGGGTTACCAGATGTGAAAATAAAATGTATTGCGAGAAATATATAAAGGAAAGATAATCTTGCATAATAATATATGTTTATCTACCGTTTGTATGTGTGTGTCGTCTGTAGAAGGAAATCGAAGCTTTGAAGCAGTTCAATTCGATGAAGAAATATGGTGATAAGACGCGGCACAGCAGAGAATTTTTTTTTTTAATTCGAATTAGTTTTTCATTTATTTTATGTTGGAGCATGATTTTGCCCAATGTTTACACTAATCAGTTATTTAGCAATCGAAAATGTTATCACAGAGTTTCCATCTTGACAACATCGGAAAGATTGGAAAACGTTATTTTTTAACGATCTTCGAACCGAGTCCTTATTACAATTCCTGCATATTTTTTTATTTATTGTTAAATACATGCTTCGTTTCTTCATTTTATTATTTCACCGCGTCCGAAAAAGGAAAAATAGCGTAATTCTCTTGTTTGGGAACAATACGAGTGTATATCTTCGCATTCTAACATAACACAATTTTTGAATTATTCTATTTTCTGATTTTCTGTTATTTTTCAACCAACAGCTGATTAAAAAACACAGAGCGTTTTAGAGAAAATATGTTTAAGAAACACAGTTGAAATTTGGTATGCTGAGTTTGTGGTGACAATCGTTAAAGGAACAATTACAAAATTCGAACTTTTCAATTGTTAAAGAACCCATATGGCTGGTCGAAATATGCATTTTCTCAAAATATGTCACTCATCATCAAAATTCCGCAGGGAATCTGTTTAAGTTAGACAATTTAAATTTGGTTGATTGTCATATAACTACCGTTATATAAATTAACTGAAGTGTGGTTCAACCAGACTTTCTGATACCAGAATCATTTACTTTTTCAAATTTTAAAAGAATAATTTTGAAAAATCGGTATCCAAATTATTACGACTATACCGTCTTACCCTTTATTTTAAAGGGCTTGAAAAAATATTTCGATTAAAACCGTACTTGATAATGTACACTCCGGGGGGATTAACATGTCCCCAAGGGGGGGGGGAGCTAATGACTTTATGAACAAAAAAATTGTATAGCGACTATTTTTCGAAACAATGATTGACATTATGAAGTCTCGTGATCATCGAACTATAAATAAACACTTTTATACGTGATTATATCAGATTTCGTAATATGCTGCCACGTTAAGAAAAAAAATTCGAATAAATTTAAAAGTTTTTGCTCGAATTTAAAACATTTCTATCTAGTTCTATATTTTTTGATAACAAAGCCTGATATAAAGTTTCGTAAAAATCCGTGGTTGCTATAGTATACACAAAAAATCGACCACAGGCATCAGACAGACGGACGTCACACCAAAAATAGTCGAAACGTGTTCAGGAGGCCTTAAAACATACATTGGCATCAAAATCTTGAATTCGAAAATTTTCGTGAAAACAATACTTTTTATACTATATTGCATATCATGATAAAGTAAAATATGCAAATTTTGACGATTTTAAATTTTAAGGTACTCTGATGACAGGTCAAAATCTTGAAAATGTCTTTATTTTTTCAAAAGTGGAATGCAGAACGCATGTTAACGAGAGACGCTTGTAATTCGATATGTTGAGTGTCTGACTGATTTAAGAGGTGTGCTGAAGAAAACACTAAAATCTGGAATAATAACTGATATCTCATCCCTATAACGAACTTATGGGAAATAACGCCGAGTTCTTCAGCTTTGTAAAAAGTGTCAGTCATAAAAATGATTGAGATGAAATCAGCTTTACAAAAGTGTCAGCCCTAAAATAATTAAGATGAATTCAGCTTTACAAAAGTGTCCATAAAATAATTGAGATGCAATCAGCTTTACAAAAGTGTCAACCATAAAATGACTCCAAATAGTTGCTCAAGTCCATTGGATGGGTCGGACGGTCTGGGTTTTCAACTGTAAAATGACTGAGATGAAATCAGCTTTCCATAAGTGTCAGTCATAAAATGATTGAGATGAAGAACTATCACCATGTTTATCAAATTTCATGATTGACAAATATAGAAAGGAAAATTTATTGCATGTATTTCGTAATAAACTTGGCAATTTATCTAATACCGATATACAGAGATGCAATGTATATGCAGTTCAGGTTTTATCACCCCAAATGCTTTCACTTTATTTTAGTTCATTGCAGCAAGAAAATGCTCTTGATCAAAGTGAAAATTTTGCTAAATTTAATAGATTCGTTAAATTTCCTTCCTATACTTTTTACCCATATGATAAACACTTTGAAAACTTGGTGATGGTTCTTTACCTCAATATTTTTATGGCTGAGACTTTTGTAAAGATTATTTCATGTAAATAATTTTTATGGTTGTTTTTATTTCTTTAGAATGTTGATGACCAAAAATTGTTTATGCATCGATAGGTTCGATATATTTACTTATTTTTATTTTCATTTTATTAAATCACTGCATAGAGGGCAAAATTAAGAGCTACAGTGTATTATAATACAACGTATTTAAATACAGAGTATTTAAAATTTTTAATAAATATTCGATGCTTATAACAAATACATTTTCCAACAATTTTCTAAAGTAAGATGCTCATTATTCTAGTAACATCATAAAGCTCATCCAAATGTTTACACAAACTTTTATTTTGTTTTACATTTACAAAAATAAAGGAAGTACATTGTAGGTGTTCAGCAACATCCGTTTATATGTGGAAGATTTAAAAGGTAATAAAGAAACTAATTTAAAGGATGAAACATGTAGATATGATAAAAAAAGGGTGTGATTAAAAGTTTCTTTGCTTAACAGGAAATTCAAATTTTAACCGCAGGCATGTTTTAATGATACTCTGGTATTTACTATCATTAAAAAATAATCTTACACAGGTAGATTACGTTTCTAAACGTGAAAAAAGTAACCAAGAAAGCTGCAAAAGAGGCTTTTAATTTATAATACTGTGCAAATGTAACATTAATTTGGAGAAAAGTATTCATTATTCACATATCTGAGGCAGATATGTTTAAAGCGTTAGAACATAAATTTTCCTATTTCGTCGCTGTAATTTGTGTTTAAAGCCGTAGAGTTCAAAAATGCGTATTCCATGTCTTAAATGCGATATTCAGGGAGTTTCTGCATAGTTTCCCTCGTGCTTCGGCAATAAGTTTCGAACACATATTTCCAATTTAAAAATTTGATAAAATTGAATTCGAAATCTTTTATATTTATATTTGGTGGGGGATATTTTGAAAACGAAATTGGAAAGTCTAAATTTGTGTGGGTCCTTTGAACAAAAAAAGTTCAATTAGAAAAATTTGTACTGCACGCAGTAACTAGACTAAAAGAAAAAACCCAGTACAACAATTTGAAATATTCGAGTTATTGCTTATTAAGAAATTAGGAAGTAGTTTTTCCCTACAAATATAAGGCAACTGTAAATATCAATGCACAAATACATTTTATGATAGGTCTGATTTCAATATGGAGTCCACCTCTGCAGCACGAATCAACGATCTAGGTAAAATCTTCGAATCGAGGAAAAATCCGATTCCAATTTTTCCTATTTTAGTAGTTTTTGCGTTACTTCTATTCTACATATATTAATATTGCATATAATTGAATCGAGCTTCTTTCTTTACCATTACCAGTGTAACTCAACTTTTAATCTTTGAATTTATTTTTCTTAGGGGACCATATAAAAAATTCAGATTCCCTATTTTTCTAAATATTCCCCCACCCCCAGACTGAAAAATATTATATTAAAGAAATTTCGTATTTTATTTAAACAAACTTTCAAATTGGAATTATGTGTATAATAAAACCAATTAAAATATTTTATGACCTAAAATATTTCAAAACCGTGCATTAGTGCTCTACCTCTTCGTAGGGACTGTGTACTTTTCAGGGCCTTGGCTATGTAGACATGAACCCCTTCTCCTAATCGGCATATAAATATAAGGAGTGATGTGTTGGTTGACCTCGGCATATCCGGACGAGAGCAATTTACCATGAACCGAACTCTTCCAGGTGGCGAGATAGAACTGATTAACTTGTAATCTAATTTTAAAACCGTCGGTGAGTGGGGTCTTGGCCTGGTTTCTTTTCGGACCCTACTCGGTGAATGTTTCGGTCAACCACGTAACCGCGAATGCGGCTTTGCTGAATTGGAGAAGAGAAAATGGGGCCCACATTTATTTCGACATAAGAATCGTGTTTGCCGAGGCGGATCCTTCTTCTAAACTGCCATTAATGCTCCGCCTTACCAATCCGTATATGTCGTATTCAAATTCTGGGTATGAGGCGAAAAGAGGGGGTAATGAATCGTGAGTGTACATGAATGTTTTGGAATGTACTTTAAACTGTAAGTCGCAATAACATTAGCCCTGGTGCTCAGAAAGCATCCGTAGAGCGACAAAGTTGTGTATTTAACGTTGTCAAATGAATCAATACCAAGGGATTCATCAACCCCATTAAAGATTGTATTTTAATCCCACATTCAGAAAGAACGCTTTTTATCAACATTAACGTTTTAAGGTTCCGTAAAGTACGCACCTCGATGATGACCACGGCTTAAGAAAAATTATAAAATCCGGCGTTGCTACACATTTCTTAACGTGGTTTTAGAAAACCAAAATTTCTATTTGGCATGGTCATGAACATAATGGAATGGTCTTTGGATGTGAACATCTATGCTTGGGGTATTTGTGGCCAAATCGAATAACGGACGGTCGATATGAGAGCATCAATGGCCTGCGGGACCTGCATATCGACGGAAAGGGCGACGGAAATGACCTGCGAGGCCGCCAACGCTTGGCGGCGGTTGCGGAGGTCCACGCGTGCTGACGTCGCTCTGGCCGTACCGGCACACCTCAATCGTGCCACATTCCCTTGTTCCAACCATCTTTGCCACAGCCGGTGCACCGTAAACGCGTGTAGGTGGCTGTTCACTGAGATTTGACGTATAGACGAACCTGCTCTTCTGAGTCCGATCATCATACCCCTCGTAAAATAGTTTGTCTGCTGGAGCTGCCTCGGTTGGCGGCGGCCTGACATTCTCTGCTACTACACGTTTCCTCTGAGACAAAAAAAAATTACAAAATGATTTTCCTGGCAGACAGATCGGCACAACTATTATCGATTCTACAGGTTCCTTCCCTTATATCTCCCTCAACGTGAGCGAGACAGCTGCGCATTTGGCATCATTTACATAACTCGGTGAGCTGTGTCTACCCTGCAATTTACATATTTTTCTGCCCACTCCTTTTTGGTGTCTCACTTTCACTGTCACGTAGTGTAAATTGAAAGATATCATTTCGATTCTCCTTTTTCCCATACGATGGAGGCAACATCTCGCATGTAGACATGGGGTACAGCAAGCAAAATCTGATTCATATACATTTTCTCTTCATTTCTTTAATAATTCATTAAATTGAGTTGAATTGCAAAAAATAACACGTATAATTAATAGAAATTACTTTGATTTTGCTTCAATTTTTGTTTTCATTTGGTAATTATACGTATTTTTAAAAACGGCGTAACAGAAAGGAAAAACAACTGAAATATCTCACGAACAACTAGCCCCAGAGTAATGGGGTTGGTCTGACTCTATTCATTGTCATATATTACATATAAAAAACCTTTAATTTATACATTTGAGCATATGTAGTCTTTGATTTTGGATTTTGATGATTTTTACGGATCATTTCCCAAAACAAATGCAGATTATTTTTTCCCGAATCATGCCCAAATCTAAGCAGCGCCCTGGTAACTAACTCACAAGTGACTTTTCTGCCAAATTTTATGAAAATTGGTCAATTAGTTTAGATAGAGTAGATACATACGATTTTTGCGGGCCATTTCGCAAAAAAAGCAGGTTCTCTTATCCCGAAATCGTACCAAAATTTAATCAGCACCAGCATAACCCACAAGTGACTTACCTATAGAATGTTATGAAATTTGGCCAATTAGTTTTTTAAGTTAGAATGAATACATACATTGCGCAGACAGACCACACACACACGCAGACAGAGAGACACACACAGATGTCACGCTAAAAACAGATTTTTCGTATTCTAGAGGTCCCAAATGTGTAAATCCTTCGAAAACTCGAGTTGTGAATTTCGACATGATTCCAATACTTCCCCTATACATTACCATGTATTGTAGCGAAAGTAATATAAAAAGCACATAACAAAATTTAAAATATTCCAGGTTTGGGGTCCTTCCGGACTTTAGATTTCCAAATGATTGGTCCTATCTACAAAAGTTTTGTTTGTGATTGGCATCATAAATATCTATCCCTCTCTGACGTTTATCTCGACTCTTAACAGTGTCGGTCTTTGTGCCACCACTTCCTGTTTTTATAACTTAAACTTCTCTACTCCTTGAATGTATTAGATCCTTACTTTAACATATTTTTCAGGCTTAATTTTTCCAATCAATAGTTGTCCCTAAATTATTTTGCTTAATATAAATATATCAGTTTTGCGTCACCACACTGGCATCTGAATGAAACACCTACACTACAGTAAAGGCAGAAAAACACTTGGTTTTGAACGGAAACGTTAAGAATCACACAAACCGCATTTTATGACTTTACACGTCTATTTTCTTGCACGTCTTCATTTTTACAACAATCAAAAAATAACATCAAGATCCTGTTATATGCAACAATTCCTTCCAGCAACACCATACATTTCAATGGGAAGAAAACCCCAGAAATGCCCCAATTCCTACACGCGATCCAATCAGAAGACGACAAAAATTGACATCACACCACTTCGCCTTTAAAAATGGCGACTATGAATGCACATCTGCTGTGGATAAATGATATGGAATGACAATTCCACTAACTTCTAATTACATGAATATACGATACATTAAAGATCACAATTATATTACAGAAACACGTCGAAACGCTTCGTGGAAGGGAATTTGTGAGATTTTGTATTGTCTGATGCTAACGTGCTAAATACAAATAATTGATCAAGTACTGGCAACCCTACGATCACCCGTTCGACAGGAGAGTCCTAAAATAGGATTGGGTGGAATTGCAGAAATTCAAAATTGCTCTGTATAATAATACCTTTAAGAGACCTTTAAAAGAACTTAAAGTTTCCACTTTACTCGATCTTAATGCGAATACAAGTCTTGAAATCTACAGAAACGGACAGCGAGTATATTATGGTTTTTATATTAACTTCCTTAACATCATCTTCAAAATTCAAACATTTTGTTTGCTAACTAATGTCTAAATGAAATACTAAAGCCACGGTAAAGGCAGAAAAATATTAAGAATCACACAGGTCACATTTTGAAGCTTTACACATGTGTCCTTCATTTTTATAAAAGACTAAAAACAAATAACATTAGTTAAAAATAGTTTTGAGGTTTAGCCTTATTCTATCTTAACACCGAACAAGTCTTCTAATCGACATAAACGGGCAGCATGTTTATTTTGGCCTTGTCTCGTAAAATATTCAATGTATTTTACCTCCTCCGACTGTATCGGATTTCAATAAGTACATATTTAAAGGAAAATATTTGAAAGTCAAAATTTTTCGATTTAATATACTTACAAACATATTTACTTTAAAACAAGTTTTCTTGTTCGACATGCGATCAATTTGTTTAGAAGATAAATATTTTAAAGTCATTTCACGGTATAATATTTCTTAGATGTAACAGCACGAAAGCAAATAATTAAGACTGAAGAACAAAAATTTACGTAAGAGAAAGAAACTTTTTAGACAACGCACATTGGTGTATGAAATCTCGTCCAAGTGCTAAAAGTAAAATAATAGTCAACTGTGGCACACGTTTTAAAGATAAAACTTAAAGGTTAAAATTAACATTATTATTACTATACTACTACGTTGTGTTCGCAATAACCCTCCAATTATTTTACCTTTGCGTGAGTCCTGTAAAGGAATATTAATTAATATGTTACTAAATTGATTACTCCATTTAAACTTTAACAATAAAACATTTATTAACAACATAAACACTTATTAATTAATTACACAATTAATTATTAGTGTTGGCGGGAGAACATGTGGGACCACCTAGCTGGCCTAATATATTTGTTTAGACCTAGATATCTTTTTGAGGAACACATACCATCAAGTCTGTCTTGGACTTTGTTAGCAGCACGTTGTTGATGTCGTCTTTATTACTCTCATTAATTCGTAGTGTAATGCATCCACTCGTAACTTCGTCGATCATATTGTACTGCTGACTCCAACACTAGCACTTATTTCATTCTCTTAGCTTGTTTGTTCTCTCCACATATCTAGTCATCGTGCTATATTTTCTAAGTCATCGTTCTTATTGTAATGTCGAACTTTAACTGTTATTCCACAAGTAGTTATTTAAGTCATCGTCTCAAAGTTATCTTAGCAAGTGTGTTCAAGTGTCCTTCTTGGGTCACAGGTTGTGGTTCTCCTTTTCTCGGGGGTGTCATTTTCCCCCTTGCTTTCATTTGTAGCATTGAGAAAGAATGACGCAACAAGCATCCTTTTCCATTGGTTATCCTTTATCCAATGGAACTACTTCACAACCTCTTAAGGCCCCGTTCGGCCCCCTCTGTCTTGACGCTCCTAAATTTATGGTTTGCTGTAAACCTCGGCGCCATCTAGACTACAAGTATTGTTCGATATTTCGGATCAATAAATAACTGGCATAAACTTGTCTCACAAGAACACATGTGAGATCTATTTCTAGTCTCACATCAACTATTTTCGCTTTGCTTTGTTTTCATAAATACCGGGAAAGTAAAAATTAGCTTTGCAAAATTGACCTCAATAAAAACAACCATATACATTTTATTAATTGGTAGGATGAATTATCCGGCGTTGCTACAGCCACGTATCTTCATACTAATGACAAACTGACGCTCTCCCAATTGAGCTACTGAGATGGAATTGCAAATTCTTATCATTGAAGTGGATACTGTAAATACTAGTATTTATTGAACACTTAAATTTCTAAGGGGTTTAAATATGTAGAGCAGAAATATGTAAATAACCTTGCTGTATGAATATATATATATATATATAATAGTTTGAAATCCAATGATAGAATAAAAAGAAGTTGCAACTCAAAAACCCCCCAGTATTAAAAAACAAATAAAAAGTGTCAAACAGAGAATCATCAATCAAGTGGAATATAAAAAGCACACCACTAGTCATTAAGCTGGAGACAAACAATACAGGATGTCCCAAAAAGATTGAAACGCACTTTAATTCTTTACCTGTTGGAGATAAGTGGGCAATGTAAATTGCACAAATGTTGAAAGTAAGGTAGGAAATAAGAATACGTTAATGAAATAGTCCTCAAATTAATTTTCCAAAATTTACACTTTTTTAATTTTTATACAACCCCCTTAGACAAATTTGGTCAATCAGAAAATTTTTATTTTTAATGCAACAAGATCATTAAAAAAACCGCATATCTGTATCTTTAAAGTTGAGCTAGTTATATTTAATTGAAAATTAAACATTGTGAATGGGGACCCTATATCAAATTAGAAATGTAAATTTGTGACATATCACAAAAAAATATAAAACTGAATGATAATATACATAGGATACCCAACCGTGTAGTGAGTACCACTGCTTTATATGATCTCTGTCTGTGTAATGCTTTATTTAGATGCATTTGTGATAAAAAAAAAATTGACACATATTAACGTATTTTTGATCTAAACAATTTCCATCTCCAATTTGTTTATGATCTCTATATTCACTGATGAAACAGCCTTTTACATGGTACATAAAAGTGGCATAAGTCAGATTTTCCCCTTATCATAATTCAGTTGACTTTAAAGGTACAGATATGCGGTTTTTTTAATGATCTTGTTGTATTAAAAATAAAGAATTTTTGATTGACCAAATTTGTCTAAGAGGGTCGTATGGAAATTTAAAAATGTAACTTTTTGAAAATTAATGGGAGGACTATTTTATTAATTTATTATTATTTGCAATTTACATTGCCCACTTATTTCCAACAAGTAAAGCATTAAAGCACTATTCAATCTTTTTGGGACACCCTGTATGTATATATATATTTATCTAATATGGATTCAGAATCAAATTCCAAAGTGAGTAGTGAGTTGGGTTTACTAAAGATTTCTCCATTTGGTTATTTTTCCACTTCGGGTCCAAAAGAATTTCTTGAAACGTCTATTTCTCAAAATTGACTATAGATAGAGCTTAGATGATGGTTGATAGAAGTTCAGCATTACATTTAGGAGGAGTTCAGCTGGTCAATAAAGTCTTCCTAACCCGGAATGTTTTCAATTTCGGTTGAAAAAATTCTTGAACCACCTATTTCTCCGGATTGAATATAGATGGAGCTTAGATGATGTATGAATTCAACATCGAATTCCAGAAAGAATATGGGGAGGGAGGCACTAAGGATTTCCATTTCGAGTTCTGGAGATGACACTTCCGGTTTCTCCAAAAATTTGTATGACTGTACAAAATTACTGTGTATGACTGTACAAAATGTATGACTATGCTAAAAAATGTTATATGACTGTACAAACAGAGTGACTCAACTCGTGTCCCTCATACCATAATCATTTTTAAGCAGCTTGTACTTATTTTATCAACTAAATTTTACAAGAAAGCATTAGAAAACCTATATCGTTGTTCCAAGTGATGATAATTATTGCATATTACCCTTCATTTAAATGGCTTGAAAAATTATTTCGATTGATAGCAATTTTGATAGTGCACACCCTGGGGATAACTTGCACATACATATACCCTCCCCCGAGCAGGCCTAGTAACATCAGAAAACAAAACTGTATCGCGGATATTTTTCACTACAATTAGTGAAATAGTGAAACTATTAAGTTTCGTGATCATTTAGAAATAAATAACCATATTTATGCATGATTATGACAAATTTTGTCTATGCTTTCATGTTAAAAAAAATACAAACTTTCGAATTTAAAAAAATTCTATCAAGCTCTAGAATTTTTATTAAACTCGCAGAATATAAAGTTTTGCAAAAATCCGTTAATATTTGTGGCAACTATCGTGTACGCTAAAAATAGATCACAGACAGACGGACATCACTCCAAAAATTGACAAAACGTGTTCAGGAGGTCCTAAAACATATATTAGCATCGAAATCGAAAATTTTCGTGAAAACAATACTCTCTCAATATGAGAATGCGCATTCAAAAGAGAATAAAAATGCTTAACATTTCAGTAGTGCTCAAGATTTGCACTATATGAAGCCTTATTAACACTTTACAACAAAGTTGAAAAGTGTTTATGACTTTGTTCATTCTGTCTGTCTGTCTGTCTGTCTGTCTGTCTGTCCGTCTGTCCGTTAGCACGATAACTGCCGTAAAAATGACTTAATCAAAATGAAATTTTAGTATGTTGTTCAGACGGTCTGTAGGACCTATGGGAATATAAATGAATAATATCACACAATTAGTTTTGGATTGAACCCGGGTTGAAAAAATGAAATACATTGAGCCCTATGGGACCTAATTTTTCTAACATTTTTTAAGCGGATTTAAAATTCACAAATTGCTTCGAAAATTTTAGGTAATAGTCAAATTGTTCCATAAAATATATAAAAAAAAAATTCAGCTAAATATATTCAGTAGTTTTTTAAATAAAAATGAAAATAATAATTACACATCTTATATGAAACGATCACGTGACCATGATATGAAACGATCACATGACCCACTTCAAAATGAGATATGGCATCCATCTTGTTTCAAATTCGTGATTTTTTAAAGTTCTTTTTAATTCATATTGAGTGTTATATCCATCCTAAAACTACTTTATTTCTGCTTAAATTCTGTGCATCTACATACTAAAACAACACAATGACAATATATTTGAGTTTAAATTCTCATTCAAATTTGATTATTTCTACAATTAAGCCTATTTTTCACCTATGTAAAATGTAAACAGCAAAATATGTAGAATGAGTTGTATTAGAATTACTGTATTTCTTTAACACAAAATAATTCAGTCCATGGAGTCTGCATGGCTGATTTGAATGAAATATTAATTGATTTTATAAACAGAAGGACGATATTTTTCGATGAAGTTTTAAGCATAAAGTTTATGAATTGTAGCTCCATGGTCTTAATTTTTAAATAAAATAAATTATTATAGTATTGTGATGAATGAAATGGAGAAAGTTATGAATGAAATCCTGCTTTTATAGAGAGATCCAGGCGTGTTATTTTTTCTATGACGTCATTTGAATTAATTTCAGTTGTTTTCGATGAAGTTTTCAAATATAATAAATTATCGTAGTATTATGATAGATTTAAAAATATTACCGTGGAATGTATTGCATTTTAGAGATATTTAAACCACGCAATTTATATTTCAATGCCGTCTTTTGAATGAAGTTCATTTTTTTCAATGAAGGTTTAAGTTTTCAAATATAATAAATCAATGTAGCATCGTGATAAGTTTTAAAATATTACCGAGGAATGTATTGCATTTTCGACTTTTTTAAATAAAATTGCATTGAAGTTGGAAAGTGTTTCATAATCAATGCTTTAAGCATAATTGATCTTTCTTGTTCATAAATTTCTTGTTAACATTTGTTTATAGAGAAGAAAATAAGAATTCACTATATCCGTATGAACACTGTATCTCATGAGGATATAATTGAGAAAATATTTATGCGTTTAAAATTATCAGTCTTCATAAAAATGGGCAAATATTTCTAACTTTGTTTTTCTAATTTATGTCACACACATTTCCTTCGTCTCAAACGGACAGCTTATTTAACAACATGATTTTTTAATTAAAATATTCAATTACCTTATTACAACCCAAGACGAATAAGAAAACTAAAAAAAACCGCAAATAAATATTCATTATGTATTTCCCAATTTTCAGGAACATCCATCGGAATCTCCAAACTAGATCAAATAGGGCACTCAAGTGCATTAACATATTTACGTGTTAATGCATTTTGACAAATTTTTAGTTTTATCCATCTATTAGAACTTATTAAATTTTAAATTTTTAAAGAACCAGCGCAAGATTAAACCCTTTAAAAGCTTCTTTTCTATTAAATTAAGCGCGCATCATACTGAAAAGTCCACTAAGCCACTCTTGATTGAAAATCAATGAGCCAACTTACCGGAATATACCCGCGAAATAGGCTAGATTTAACCCTGAAAAAATATCGTGACTGACCTTTATGCATTACGTAATTGAATCACGACCAATAAGACGCCCGCCTCTTGCGCCCAGGTAAAATTGCAAGGTACGTTCGTAATCGTTTGGACATGGAGATAAAATGAAAAGAAGTAAAATGGGAACAATATTAAGTTACCCCTGACGTTTGCTTTCTAAAAGAAAATCGCTCGCGGCTTTACTTGACTCTTTTGTCTCTTCGTCTTTTATGAAGTCACGTGAGAAAAATGTCGCTATTGTGAATCTCAGAATAACTCAATTAGCCCCCAATGAAAATTACAAGTGACTCTTTGACGAAGCTGATTACAGCAACTGTAAATAAATTAAGAACCGGTTAAGATTCTCTGTTACTTCTTTGCTGGCTTAATTTACTTATAAAATGTATACTAGCCGAAGGCTACATATTAAAGTGTTTACTGTGAGTAAGAAATTTTCTCCGCGCGATATAAAGAGGAATATATAATGTTCTTGAATTATTCTTGAAATCTGTTAATTCTAAAAATCACGAAAGAAGAAATAATTTTCATAACCATTATTATTTTTACTAATTAAAGAGATGGAGTGATGTGACAAAGTTTCTCACTTTTGAGTTGGACTCGATTTGTGTTTGTCTGTCCGTCAGTTCGTCTGCGTGTCAGTTTGGTATGTCAGACAATAACTCTTCTGAATCATAACCCAAATTTTTAATTAGATATTTAATGTAAATGCATGTTTTGAAGGCCCAGTTCTTTTATGAACGTAGATGGATAAAATTTCGTATGCATTGACATCAGTGCAGTTTTCAAACGAGAGGGCGTTGTTGGGGGAGGGGGGTTATACCCCACAAGAACCCATCGAGTCCATTAAATTTCGATAAACTAATATTTGGAGAAATGGAAAACGATCGATTTGGATAGTAAACCTTAAACACAAAAAAGTTCTAGCGTCGATTCTGATTAACGTAGAAGTTGTCAGGATCTCTGCAAGGGGTGGTTATAACCGAAGGGGAGGGGAGAGTTAAATATGGATCTTATTTAGGACTAATGTAATTTTCTACAAATAGGTGGTATGCCCCCCCCCCTTCTTCCTACGCCTATGATCACTAATATACACTGCCCTCCAACAGTTAAGCATGAAATGCAAGTTCTCATATAGCGAGCACATGCGTAGATTTTATTTCACAAAACGTGCTGTGCTCTTTGTGCAGAATATGTAAATACCAAAACACATAGCGAAAAGGGATTGTCCTTGTTCCAAAAATGGAAATCAGAAATTCGAAAAAAAAGTATGTTCATGTCTACAGCTTTTATTTAAACAAGACCAATTGTTTCGAAATGTCATAGCTACCTGTTTTAATATAGTCTACAAGATACGAATGGATAACTCACAACAGTGGTATGCTATTGAGGCTAGACAATCCATCACAAAGTTGTATTTACACTAACTATATCGGCCATTCCACGGTGCTACTGCAGCCGTAGAATGGCCGATATTGGCAAGTTCTGTGAAGCGAATGTTGCATACGAGTGGTCTTTACGCGCGAATACCAAATGTTTGTGTCCAGTTGAGCCACGGAGCGAAAATAACACGTTTACAATGATATCGTGAGCATCTGATTTGGGCCCGAACACGATGTGTGAATGTTCTCTTTACGAACTAATTGAGATTTGCCCTGAACTGAGACAACAAGCGTACGCTTGTCTGTAGTGAACAAGGAACATACATCCTGTCCAGTAGCATTGATGAACACCATGTTTTTGATCGTGGTAGTGTGATAGTATGGGCTGGGTTTTCATTAAAAGCCTCACCGATCTTCATGCAGTGTAACGGCGCAGAGGTATCGTGACGAAGTCCTTGGTCATGTTAGAATTTATGCAGCTACAGTCGATGCGCGTTTTTTTTATGGGCGATACACTCATCCACATAGATTGAACCTAAGAAAGAACTACTTCACAGCGAAGAAACTAACCTCATGCACTACATGGCGTGCGTATTTTCCGGGTCTCGATTTTATCTCTTTTAAAATATTATCTATCTGTCCCGTTTTTTTTGAGTTTTGGTATTTTTAAAACGTGAAAGACTTTTTTCAAAGCGAGTATTTTTATACCCCCCCCCCCCCCCATTTCATTCGCTGTACTTCTGTGCATGCGTGTGGTGTGCAAGAGAAGGTTGGGGAAAACGTGACGATACTTCTAACCTTTCTCAGTTTGGGTTATACTTAGGGCGAGGATTTTTATATTTAAATCGCGTGGAGCGTTTGACGTACATTGGGTTGTTGAAGGAAGAAATATTTTTAGGGGATTGTGAAAGTTAGTTTCTTTTATGGTAGCCGATTTCAGTGACAGCTAATTCAAACCTGACTTAACATTATATAAATTCTGTATCTCATTTTTTTACTCGCATCTTTCCGATACTCCCCCAAAACCAACTCCACACCTGAGAACCCTTCCGGTACACATGTGTGCCGTGGCACAAGGAAGCGCCAAATGGGCAAGAAAAGATCGACAGATAGTAGAATCCACGGTGGCACTTATCTTTGTCAAAAGTTTAAAAATCCACATTACGTTAGCAATATCGAAAGCTGTTAGAAATTAAATTTTTATTTTTTAATTTCATATTTAGACCTAAATATAGATGCCTTGTTTTTTTCCTAATCCTTAAAATTTTTTCAGCTAGTCCAGTCTTCTTGAATATAAATAATAAAAGTATTTAAAAAAGCATTTGAAGGAAAAATATATCGAAAGATTTTTCTACACATTTTCTTGTCATATTTGAGCCATTGCCAGCAACGAGTTTACTTCCAAACTATCCCTGAATGTTTTTGTAATTTACGAACATTTGAGATATGCTCAATATTGATTAAGCTGTTTCAATATAGTACAATATGTCATAAATAAATCAAGCGTTTCTAATATAATTTTTACGATTTTTACAATCTAGTGTAGCTGTGTTGATTTTAAACACAATAGAATGTTCGGAAAACTTTCCTCCTCCTTTCAATTTTTAAAAAAATATTGAAAAAATCAGTAAAACAGAACCTTCAGTAAATATAAATAAACAATTATTTTATACGCAATGTTTAACTCTTTACAACATAGATGAAAAGTGTTTATGACTTTGTTCATTCTGTCTATCTGTCCGTTCGCACGATAACTGCCGTAAAAATTACTATCAAAATGAAATTTTAGTATGTTGTTGAGACTGTCTGTGGGACATATGGGAATGGCAATGAATAATATCACCCAATTAGTTTTGGATTGAACCCGGGTTGAAAACACGAAATACATTGAAACCTATGGGACCTAATTTTTTAAACATTTTTAAGCGAATTAAAAATTCACAAATTGCTTCGAAAATTTTAGAAATATTCAAATTATCCCATAAAATTTATAAAAAAAGGTGCAGCAAAATATGTTCGGCAGCTTTTAAAATAAAATAAATTAAAGCAATAATTGCACTCATATTATATGAAAAGACCACGTGGCCCACTTAAATCAAATATGGCATCCATCTTGTGTCAAAATCGCGATTTTTAATGTTCTTTTTAATTTATATTTAGTGTTGCATCCGTATTCTGAAACAACGCAATTACAATATATTTCATTTTAAATGATCATCAAACTTTCATCATTTCTACAACGAAGCCTAACTTTCACGTATGGAGAATGTAAACGCATCAAGCTGTAAGATGAGTTGTATAAGAATTGCTGAATCTTTTAACACAAAATTATTTAGCTCTGGAACCTGGAATATAGCTGATATGAATGAAATATTCATTGATTTTACATAGAGAAGCAGACGATTCCACATTATTGCTTTTCTAATGAAGTTTTAAGCATGGAGTTAGAAAGTAATTTTACCTCCATGGTTTTGCGTTTTTAAGTAAAATAAATTATTGTTGTATTGTGATAATTTTAAAAATATCGCCGCAGAAAAAGGAATGGAAAAAAGTTTAAGAATGAAATATTCACTACATTTATATAGAGAGTCAGGAGATTTATATTTCGCTGAAGTTATTTGAATAAAGTTCATTTATTTTCGATGGAGTTTTCAAATATAATAAATTATTGTAGTATTGTGATAATTTTAAAAATATCACAACCGAATGTATCGCATTTTGAAGATGTTTAAATAAAATTGCATTTGAGTTAGAAAGTGTTTCATAATCAATGCTTTATGCATGATTGATCTTTCTTGTATACATATATTTTAACGTATCACAAAATGAATGTATCAAACTTTAGAACGCTAGCATGAACCGTTCTCATAATATTACACTTTTTGTCAAGTACATATATAAATGATATAAAATTGAAAAAATAGTAAGTTTCATGAAATAAGTTCACTTTCTATATTCAATAGTATGCAACACATCTAACAACATAACTCTCGTGGATCTAATTCGTTCAATTCACGACTGAAGGTATTTTTTGTAACAGTATTGGATTTCGACCCCAAGGAATTTGCCAATAGTCATTTATTTCAGGGGATATTAATGGATTGTCAATTTCATTTTGATGATTATTTCGGAAGTGAACATCAATTAGTCGTTCCGCTTGGACACATAAATTTCCAAAAACGAAATATGCACATTGAAATTATATTGAAATTTCCATTTCAATATTCATGATGTTAATTCAATGCCAAAAAACTTTGTTAAGTAGATATTGTACGCAATTATTTCGCTTAAAGTCATTTCATTACGTAGGGAATGTCACGTGCTACCCACATCATTTTTTTTCATTGAATATGGACATTTGTTCATCTGTAAGGGACTTTATTTGTTGTGCACATCATATTTTTTATGCACCATTTGATTCTAAAATTAGATCTTGAAAAGCAACGAAAAAAATTCTGCATTGCCGGCATGTGAATATAAAGAGGACTAGCACGTTTTCTGCTTTCATGTAGAATAATAGCACTGGGTCATGTGACTACAAACTGGAGTAGAATTCAGACCAGTTAAGGGAATATAGCTGTGTATAAATCTCATTTACAGCTGGAATTCCACGCGGGAATGACTCGTTTAAAATGCAAAAGGAGTTCTCTTATTATTTTTCTACTCTGTAGGAGCTGCGAAACGAATGCAATTGTAAAAAAGAAATTCGTAAATAAAGACTATCAAGCGGAGAATGGTGTGTAGGGGTCACAGAGCGTCCCGTCTCCTAGGAATTGGGCAACAGGCAATTGAAATGGGCCGCCCACGTTTGCTGGAGCTATGTTAATTCGAATTCTAGATAATTCTGTGCAGAGAATAGTAATTCGTGATTTGGAATATTGCATTTGTTGGCTGAATGATAGAATATTCTGCCCCGGCACTGTGATTGCGGGACAGAAAAAGAAAGATTTAAAAATCGTCTTGGCGATATGTTTGGCTGGAAGTTTTATTTTTCTATAACACTAGCATAAATAGAACGGGGAAAATATTCTAATAGAATAAAATTTCATTTACACTATTCTTAAAAATGTGTTTACTAAGTACTAACCATGAAAAAGTTGCTCAAACTAATCTTGAAACATTCTGAAAATGAAAGTACAGCAGAGTCCACCTGAGTGTTATCCAAGATATCTCCTTTTTAAAAGCTTTTATTTAAGTCGTCATGACCGATTTGTGGTTGTCTGTCTGTTTCAGTGTGGCAGTCTGTCTGTTTCAACTTATTTGATAGCATTTTTAAAGTATTTATCTATGCCCTAGATAGCTGAAATTTAGTGTACACAGCTAAGTCTAGTATAACATTTTAATATATTCAAATTCAGCGGATCCTCAAAAAATAGAACCGATATCTTTATTTTTTGCGAAATAACCCTCAAAAATCTCATTGCTGTTAAAAAGTTAATAAAAGAAGTCAATATTCAGCTTCGCCTCTGTATATGCATGTATGTATGTCTCTTATATATATATATATATATATATATATATATATATATATATATATATTATATAAGAGAACCAATTTAACACGTGATAATTAAAAGTTAAACAGTGCCAAGTTTCTATTTAATGGATATTTCTTATGCTTGACCTTCATTGAAGTCGTTCGCAGCGAGTTATGAATAAAAGCTTTTACCCAAAGAACGTTTTATATGTTTTTATAAAGTTATATTAGTTGATACAAGTTTTTATAAGTTTTTGCATTTACTTGCTTAAAAGCGTTAACTCGTCACGGTGGGTGTCTGTCTGTTTCAACTTCTTTAATGACATTTTTAACATTCTTTCCTACGTCCTAGATGGCTCAAACTTGGTACACAGATTAGTTTAGTAAAACTTTTTAATGTATTAAAATTTGGAGGATCCTGGAAAAATATAACCGGCATTTTTTTAAATGGCCTGCAAAAGTCCCATAATTGTAAGACAGTTAAACGAGTCCAATATAATAAAAGTAAATTTAACACGTTATAATGAAAAGTTAAACACTGCCAAGTTTCTAATGGAACTGTCAGCTGAATAGTTTACGTCAATGTATTTATTATTGGAACTATTGGCAATCCTGGTGTAACAGTTAGCAATCTGTAAACTGACGTTTTTATAAAATAGCTGTTCATGGCGAGTTATGAACAAAAGCTTTTACCTAAAAAACGAAGTTTTTATATTTACTTATTGTCGCTGACTCATCATTTTTTTCTGAAGTTGAGTCATCAACTCTCGTGCAATCCTGGAATTTTGTTTTCAATCCAACCGAGAAAGAAGGTGCTGATGAAGATAGTCTTCTGGTCATGGAGCTAGTAAAAATCTTCCAGTTTCAAAACCTATTTCAGCAGAAGTCATTAAAAATAGGATGAATGATAATAAACAGCAGAAGATTACCTATGACATAATTATAAACTTAGTGAGTGAGAATATGTGTCCAAGAGAAGGCTCAATTCCTATACGGAAAGCCTAAATGCGATTAATATCGCACTTCGATACATCGAACATCTGGATTAGAATACACCCAGCATATACAGCATGTACCAAAAAAATAATCACATAGTTAAATATGTATTTATTTTACATATTATATTTCGTACTGTACATAGCAGAAATAGCGAGATCCTAGAGGGGAAAGGAACACTGTCACAAATGTCAGCACTAAATAGTACAGAGCTTTTTCCGAATTTGACCGTAACCGAACTGTTCGGTCCACTTAGGTCGAACAATCGTAATTCTACTACATTCGTTAGCAACAACATAAATAGTTGACTAAATGTATCAACCTGTTTGAAAGGCAAAATTGAGCCTTATTCGTCAGGGTAAATGAAACAGGGCAATCACTGTAGCAAAGAGAAGAAATTTCTCTGCGGTTGCTATAACGACATCTGCCTTAATTATTCTGACGAACACGGTTAAAGCCTTTAAAACAGGTTAACATTTTTACTGACTATTTATATTGTTACTAACGAAATATTTTTATTTTCAGATTAAACATGATGAAGCATTATTGTTTGTGGAACTGTTCGGTCCACTTAGGTCGAACAATCGTAATTCTACTGCATTCGTTAGCAACAACATAAATAGTTGACTAAATGTATCAACCTGTTTGAAAGGCAAAATTGAGCCTTATTCGTCAGGACAAATGAAACAGGACAATCACTGTAGCAAAGAGAAGAAATTTCTCTGCGGTTGCTATAACGACATCTGCCTTAATTATTCTGACGAACAAGGTTAAGGCTTTTGAAATAGGTTAACATTTTTACTGACTATTTATATTGTTACTAACGAAATATTTTTATTTTCAGATTAAACATGATGAAGCATTATTGTTTGTGGAAATATTTTCTTGTTTCCACACGAAATTTTCTTTCAGGGTTTCAAGATCTGAAAGGAGTATGTGTGAATATTTTTGTGTTTCATTTTCAAAGATTAATCTGCACAGATATTTACATATGCAAAAGCACCATACACATAGCAGAAAGAAATAAGAGATAAAACCAGCCCTTTGATAAACTTTGCAGTAAGAAAAGTGATTTTGAATTTTTCTTGCTCATTTATCCTATTCTCCACATCAAAATATTTCTCTTTTCTTTAAAAATTTAAATAAAGTTAAGAATCAGTATTGTACTGTAAACTCCATCTATAGAAAAGGAAAATTTGAGCAAAGTATTCAAGCACAAATAAAATGCTTTATTTGTGCTTCTATTTGCTCAAGTTTTCCTTATCCTTTGCACATAGTGTTTCTTACTTATTAATGGTCATCTATGGACTTAAGTATTGTCATTACGAGTCTTTTGCCTTCAAAATGGTATTTACAACAAGAAAATAGTTGAAACCAAACGAAATTAGTGATGATTAATTCGGAAAGAGATAGTAGGCTAAATGATAGCGAAATTTATGATATGAAATACGTTATAAAGTGCAAAAGTGAGATTAAAAAAGTAAATTAATCATCATTTGTTATTGTTATGTGTTTGTTAACTTAGTAAAAAGTTAATTCTTGATAAATAAAGTTTAAGTATTATGTTCATGTAATAGATAAATGGCTACTAATAATTTTCTACTATTCTTCATCCTTTCAATGAGCTATTGAAGAAAAATGTCAAGTTCCATTCAAGTAAAGTAGTTGATAAAGCCTTTAACAAGTTAAATGCGAAATAGCTTCAAATAAGGTTTTACTTGCGTATCACCTGGAATTGTCACTTATTACTACTGCTGAATTTTTAGCCTATCGGTCCTTTTGCATAGTTTACCAGATGGTATAGATAGACCAAATGTTTTTTCATCAAGAACTTTGATACAAACCAAAAGGAAATATAGTAAAACTAGAAGCTACGTTCGTCATATGACGGAATTAAAAAAATATTGCAAAACATTACCTCCCATATTCTCATCGGCAGCACCTGCGCTCCTACTTTCTGTGAACTCATGAGAATCATGCAGCTCTCCTAATCACTATTATTATTTCATATACAACTCCCTATCGAAAAATGCATACTAGTACATTATCTCCTAACAAAACATAATTCATTTACAACCACGTAACAAAACGTATCTGCCTCATGAACTGAGGAACTCACTTAAATTTGATTCAAGTATTATATTAAATTACTAATTCTCACAAAGCGACAGAGATTATCTAGAAAATTGAACTTCACTTTGCAAAATATTGAATTTTTATCCATTCGGAGTCATTTTATCAATTTGACAACATTTTCGTGAATTGGGCGATATTTAGACAAATTTAGCGAGGTTTTAGTCATTATGTTACTACTTCATTATGAAATATTTTAAGTGGATTTGATTATGATATTAAATGTAAAGAAACTACTGGACATAGGAAGGCAGATGCACTTTCTAGATTTCCATTAAAATCTACGGAATTAACAAATTATGATTTCTTGGATATTTTTCCCAGTGATTTAGCAAACGCTACAAAACTTGATCATGATTTAAGAAGTTTGTATTCTCGCTTTTTGGGGAAAGAGTGGAAGCTTTAAACGTATCTGGGAAGGATGGTGAATATAGTATACATGATGAAGTTATTTTTTAAGAACACAAAGTAAATGATCTTAAAATGAATTGCATTATGTATATTTTGGAGTTGTTAAAATGAAGACACTGGTTTCTGGTGGCTGGGAGTTGACAAAGGTATAGAACGTTTGACAAATTTTTGTGCAATATGTAATAATTATACTAAAATGTGTAAAGCAATCGCACATCTAGGAATGGCCAAGAAACCTTAGGAATAGTTTCATGCAATCTTTACTGGCCCGTTCGTCGGCAATGTTTTTGATTGCAGTATATGCTCATTTAAAATTGCCAGACGTGTTTCCTATGAAACCCATTATGAGTGATAAGACCATAGAAATATATCAATCGTTGTTTTGTAGATATGGATTATCTAATAGTTGGAATCCTCATTTGTGTCCCATGAATTTCAAACAATCTAAACATTACATTGTATATTTCATATTAGAGCCTCTCCGTTTCATCCTTGCTCAAATGAACAGACAGAGAGATTTTTTTAAACGTTTAAATAAAGTAGGCCATGAGATTCATTAAAATGGAAGGTGGTAGTTTAAATTACAAATTACTACAATCATTTCTTATGCAATATAGAAAAATTCTTTATTCAGCATCTCAGCAATTGCTATACTTGTTGTTTCTCAAACATAAACTCCATATCCACTTGGATTTAATTAGACCAACTTCATGGAGACAGTTAGATTTTTCAGAAAAATGGTAAAATAAGGAATATTCAAAAGGTTGCAATAAGGATTCCAGACGTAAGTATTAAAAATGAAAATTTGGAAAAGTTATTGAAAGAGAGAATAAATTAAACAAAAATTGCTATCAAAAATGAAGTGCATAAACGGCAGATTGGTAGAAATATTCCCTTGTCAGAACTTAATTTAGATCTAGATATATCAATTAATCACAGGGTGGATAAAGCTTCTACTATACCAGAGGTCGACAAACGATCTGCACTGCCAGGTGGACATGGAACCTACAACCTGCCATGGAACAAAACTGGAATACCCGGATCCGCAAACCGACTGATAGACTGACATATACTTCAAACAAAAAGTACGGCGATCTTTCTCATACTGCTGGAGGTTGCTTGTCCTGAAAAAAAAGGCTGTTTTTTTCCTTCGAAACCGGTCGATTCTATTAATTTTGTATTGTATGCTGCTTTAAGTGAAACTATTTAAGTTGAAATAATTTTTTTATTTGAGATACCATAAATAACGATTTGTCTTTTAGCATTTATTGAGTGAAGCAGCAATAAGCATTTAAAAAATTGAAAGTGGATTGCGTGTTCTCCATTACACAACGGAAAGTCTAGACCTTGCATATAACTAACATAACGCGCATTCAAGTAGAATTTATCAATTTAGTAATTTTAATGACCACATTTGGTATGATTATTTCAGTCAATAAATGCTAGAGTCCTGTTGATTGATGAACGAACCAAGGAAGATCCCCAAGGTTTCAAAAAGCAAACCAAAAATCGAAAACACATTATAAAACATAATTATGTATAAAAATGTCGCAAAGATAGGTATTTAAGAAGAAAGATCAATCACCCATAAAACATTGATTATGAAACACTTTCCAACTTAAATGCAATTTTATTTAAACGTCTCTAAAATGCAATACATTCAGCGTTGATATATTTTGAATTATCATAGTACTACAATAATTTATTTTACTTGAAAACTTAAAACTTTACAGAAAAAAAATAAACTTTATTCAAATGACGTCATCGTAATGTAAATCGTCTGGCTCTCTATGTAAAAGCAATGAATATTTCATTCACATTACCTTTATTCCAGACTCCAAAGCTAAATAATTTTGCGTGAAAAATATTCAGCATTTCTTATACAACTCATCTTACAATCACTTGTTTACATTCCGCATCCATTAAAAGTTGACTTCGTTGTAGAAGTAATCAAAGTTTGATGATCATTTAAACTCAAATATATTGTAATTGTGTTGTTTCAGAATACAGATGCACAGAAATTAAGCAAAAATGAAGCTGTTTTAGGACTGATGATCATTTAAACTCAAAAACATTAAAATTGCGTTTGCACAAAATATATATGTACAAAAAACAGGCAAAAATAAAGCGGTTTTAGGACATATGCAACACTAAATATAAATTTAAAAGAACTTTAAAAATCACGATATTTACTCTGGGGAAAAAAGATAGATGCCATATTTTATTTTGAAGTGGGTCACGATATCTATTCATATAACACGGGTGTAATTATTATTTTAATTTTTATTTTACAAACTACCGAACATATTTTGCTAAAAAAATTTATATATTTTAAGGGATAGTTTGAAAATTTCCTAAAATTGTCGAAGTAATTTGTGAATTTTAACACCACTTAAAAAATGTTTGGAAAATTAGGTCCCATAGGGTTCAATGTATTTTACATTTTCAACGCGATTTCAATACAACACTAAGCTTGTGATATTATTCATTTGCATTCCCATATGTCCCACAAATCGTCTCAAGAACATACTAAAATTTTATTTTGATAAAGTCATTATCACGGCAATTATCGTGCGAACGGACAAACAGACAGACAGACAGACAGAATGAACAAATTCATAAACATTTTTCAACTTTGTTGTGATGTTGATGATTTTTTTATTTTAAAAGTGCATGGCTTTATTTGTAGGACGCTAACACATACCATTCTTAAGATATTTCATCTTTTTCTATAAAGATGAAAACATTCCTAAAAAATAAAATAAAATCACGGTTATCAAATGAGTGAATGTTATGCAGAGTG
The DNA here is from genome assembly GCA_951213105.1 of Amaurobius ferox. NCBI lineage: Eukaryota > Metazoa > Arthropoda > Arachnida > Araneae > Amaurobiidae > Amaurobius > Amaurobius ferox. The sequence goes on along the minus strand of OX578141.1, from coordinate 141,295,865 downwards.
AATTAGACAAAAAATAAATTAACGCTATTTATTGGCACTTATCATGAACCGTTTTTAAGATATTGGAAATTTTTCAACTGAAAGCATTATTTCTCTACAAATAACCAAACTCAATACTCAAAATTCGGTATGCTAATATAATCGATAACAAAAATAAGTGTATTAATTTTCAACCAAATCTAGTAATAAGAGCCTTCTTATCAACATTTTATTTATGTTATTATTTTCAAGCAAAATAGAAATTTATTAACGCGTAAAGAAAGTCATATGTTTTCTAATCAGAATTTTTGGTCGCGTAGTACCTGTAAATTAAACCAATTGTAGTAATGTAAACATATTATAGTAAAAAGCTATAATGTGAAAAAGAATACACAATGTTTAGGTTCGACAGTTCGGTAGAAATGTATTCAGTAAATTTCATTGTACAATGTACAGTTCATTATAGACATGTAAACCCATCGTGGTAAAAAAAAATCTGATGTGGGCAGAACATGACTTTCCCTATATAATGTAGTGAATTTACATCTTTCACAGTGAAAAAATGATGTATAAGATCCATGGCATAATGTATTTAACGTTGAATTGTACATTTGGCACTGTGTCGGATAACAGCATGTAAAATTATTTGGAAGTATCCAATTAACTTACATTTCGCGCAACTCTAAAATGATAACTATCAATATTGAAAGCATCCACAATAAGCAATATTAAAAAATATATAAATATTTTAATATATTAAAATATTTTAATAATTAATTCATCAGTTTGGCGTCATTTTTGCAAATTTTAAGAATTTTTCGTTAATCTGAGACGCAATATTGCCGAGTTGGCAATATTTCATCAAATTAGTCACCAAGTTTGCCAAATTTATCACCAGTTACAGGTAAACGGAGAACAAACTTTTCTTATATAAAAGTGACTATTTGTGGAATGTTAGGCGTTAAAATTCAAATTTATTACCTAACGCATCTTTTCTCATAATTGGAAAGAACCAAATTCATGAAAATAATGTTAACAAATTTATCGCATAATGTTACATATGAAAAGTGAACATATTTCAGAATAGTTAATACTTTTTTTTATGTGATATTTTTATATATTTATATAAAAAATGCGCAATATCTCGAGAACGGTTCATGCTAGCGTTCTAAAATCTGTGTCATTCCTTTCCTAAAAATAAATTACATATGTCTGGTAGAAAAAGAAAGCATTATGATATACTGAAAAACTATCTCTAAAAAGTTCATAAAACCTAAAAATCATCTAAAATATATCTGAAAATGGACTAGTTGACCAGTTATTCCTAAATTGTACAAATATGTAACTACATAAAATAAGAACACTTTAAAAGAAAAAGGACACAGAGTTTAAGTTTTCAAAATTTAACGTTTATTAAAATTTTAAACTTCATTTTTAAAGAATTTTCAAAATATTTTACACCTTTTCAAAACATATCATCAACTAAATAAATTAAATTAAACATCATAAATAAATGAAATAAATTGAATGGCCGGTCGTGTGATAGTAAAAACGTTAGGATATTAAATTTAAAGTTAACAATATTAAAATTATACAATTATTTGCCAAACTACAATTTAGAATAAAAAGAACATCAGTTAGCCAAAACGGAAATTTCAACTAAAAGTTAAAGAAAACCACAGGTTATGGTGACCTAAAATATATAGGTCAAGGGGTCTTGTTCATCTAAAACTGAAAACAACTAGAATAAAAACATATTTTAACTATTGAGAGATATAATTAGAAAAGGTTTCACCAAATGCTCCAAGGGTAAACAGCAAAGATCTGCAGGAGAGGACGTCACAGGGAAACTAAAGTTCTTGAAGAACACCTCTTGAAAGGTGGAACACAGCAAGGGAGGATTATGTCCATCAGAAGTGAGGAAAATCTCCGGCCGGATCCGAATTCCAAAGGGATATTCCAAACAGGACGTTCAGTAACGATGAAATAATTTCTTCACACAACTCCACCGGACCTTTGATATCAAAACTGAATGCATAGCATATGTCCGGTGCTTTTCACCAAATATGACGCTCCTGTTCTTCATAATAAGAGCAACATAGCCAGAGAGAAACCAACACTTAGTTGAGCGATAAAATAATTAATGACAGACGATTTTAATATTACGGTCAACCAATCAAAAACTCGAAATTTTAAAGAAGAGAAAGGGAATTTTAAGGCAGATGAAAATTAAAAGGAAATGAAGTGAAATGATTTGGAATATACGAATTCGGTAATAATTTAAAAAATCTGATGTGGGCAGCACATGACTTTCCCTGCAGACTTATATCCACGTTCTCTTTATTTTAATTAAATGTATTTCACTTTTATTCAATTTTCGTTCTCATTCGGTAACCGGGCTTATTTTCAAAGGTGGCGTAGGGAAAGTACGAAAAACTAAAATATCTCGAGAACGGCTATTCCTAGTGTAATGGGGTTGGTCTTATTCTTTTCGTCGTTAAACATTACGTATTAAACGGGCATTTAATGGATATATCTGAGAATACCTAGTTCTTTAGTTTAGATTTTGAAGATTTTTGCGGGCCGTTTTGCAAAAAAAGGCAGGTTATTTTTTTCCGAATCGTACCAAAATCTAATCAGCACCAGAGTGACCTATACGTGACTCATCTACCGAGTTTTGTGAAATTCGGTCCATTAGTTTTTCAGGTAGAGTGGATACAAGCTTTTGCGGGCCATTTCGCAAAAAAAGGCGGGTTCTTTTATTCCGAATCGTACCCAAAAGTAATCAGCACCAGCCCCGGCCATAAGTGATTTACCTACCAAATTTTGTGAAATTCGGTCCATTAGTTTTTTAGTTACAGTGGATAAAAAATCTGCACAGACAGACAGACACACAGACAGACAGACAGACAGACAGACAGACACACAGACAGACAGACAGACACACGCACAGACGTCACGCTAAAAATGGTTTTTTCGTATTCTAGAGGTCTCGAAACGTGTATATCCGTCGAAAACTCGAGTTGTGATTTTCGGTATGATTCCAATACTTTCCCTATACATTACCATGTATTGCAGGGAAAGTACCTGCAATACATGGTAATTACTTTCCCTGCAATACATGGTAATGTATAGGGAAAGTATTGGAATCATACCGAAAATCACAACTCGAGTTTTCGACGGATCTACACGTTTCGAGACCTCTAGAATACGAAAAAACCATTTTTAGCGTGACGTCTGTGCGTGTGTCTGTCTGTCTGTCTGTGTGTCTGTCTGTCTGTCTGTCTGTCTGTGTGTCTGTCTGTCTGTCTGTCTGTGTGTCTGTCTGTCTGTGCAGATTTTGTATCCACTGTAACTAAAAAACTAATGGACCGAATTTCACAAAATTTGGTAGGTAAGTCACTTGTGGGCGGGGCTGGTGCTGATTAGTTTTGGGTACGATTCGGAATAAAAGAACCCGCATTTTTTTGCGAAATGGCCCGCAAAAGCTTGTATCCACTCTAGCTGAAAAACTAATGGACCGAATTTCACAAAATTCGGTAGATAAGTCACGTATAGGTCACTCTGGTGCTGATTAGATTTTGGTACGATTCGGAAAAAAATAACCTGCCTTTTTTTGCAAAACGGCCCGCAAAAATCTTCAAAATCTAAACTAAAGAACTAGGTATACTCAGATATATCCATAAAGAAAAAGGACACAGAGTTTAAGTTTTCAAAATTTAACGTTTATTAAAATTTTAAACTTCATTTTTAAAGAATTTTCAAAATATTTTACACCTTTTCAAAACATATCATCAACTAAATAAATTAAATTAAACATCATAAATAAATGAAATAAATTGAATGGCTGGTCGTGTGATAGTAAAAACGTTAGGATATTAAATTTAAAGTTAACAATATTAAAATTATACAATTATTTGCCAAACTACAATTTAGAATAAAAAGAACATCAGTTAGCCAAAACGGAAATTTCAACTAAAAGTTAAAGAAAACCACAGGTTATGGTGACCGAAAATATATAGGTCAAGGGGTCTTGTTCATCTAAAACTGAAAACAACTAGAATAAAAACATATTTTAACTATTGAGAGATATAATTAGAAAAGGTTTCACCAAATGCTCCAAGGGTAAACAGCAAAGATCTGCAGGAGAGGACGTCACAGGGAAACTAAAGTTCTTGAAGAACACCTCTTGAAAGGTGGAACACAGCAAGGGAGGATTATGTCCATCAGAAGTGAGGAAAATCTCCGGCCGGATCCGAATTCCAAAGGGATATTCCAAACAGGACGTTCAGTAACGATGAAATAATTTCTTCACACAACTCCACCGGACCTTTGATATCAAAACTGAATGCATAGCATATGTCCGGTGCTTTTCACCAAATATGACGCTCCTGTTCTTCATAATAAGAGCAACATAGCCAGAGAGAAACCAACACTTAGTTGAGCGATAAAATAATTAATGACAGACGATTTTAATATTACGGTCAACCAATCAAAAACTCGAAATTTTAAAGAAGAGAAAGGGAATTTTAAGGCAGATGAAAATTAAAAGGAAATGAAGTGAAATGATTTGGAATATACGAATTCGGTAATAATTTAAAAAATCTGATTTCCCTGCAATACATGGTAATGTATAGGGAAAGTATTGGAATCATACCGAAAATCACAACTCGAGTTTTCGACGGATCTACACGTTTCGAGACCTCTAGAATACGAAAAAACCATTTTTAGCGTGACGTCTGTGCGTGTGTCTGTCTGTCTGTCTGTGTGTCTGTCTGTCTGTCTGTCTGTCTGTGTGTCTGTCTGTCTGTCTGTCTGTGTGTCTGTCTGTCTGTGCAGATTTTGTATCCACTGTAACTAAAAAACTAATGGACCGAATTTCACAAAATTTGGTAGGTAAGTCACTTGTGGGCGGGGCTGGTGCTGATTAGTTTTGGGTACGATTCGGAATAAAAGAACCCGCATTTTTTTGCGAAATGGCCCGCAAAAGCTTGTATCCACTCTAGCTGAAAAACTAATGGACCGAATTTCACAAAATTCGGTAGATAAGTCACGTATAGGTCACTCTGGTGCTGATTAGATTTTGGTACGATTCGGAAAAAAATAACCTGCCTTTTTTTGCAAAACGGCCCGCAAAAATCTTCAAAATCTAAACTAAAGAACTAGGTATTCTCAGATATATCCATTAAATGCCCGTTTAATACGTAATGTTTAACGACGAAAAGAATAAGACCAACCCCATTACACTAGGAATAGCCGTTCTCGAGATATTTTAGTTTTTCGTACTTTCCCTACGCCACCTTTGAAAATAAGCCCGGTTACCGAATGAGAACGAAAATTGAATAAAAGTGAAATAAATTTAATTAAAATAAAGAGAACGTGGATATAAGTCTGCAGGGAAAGTCATGTGCTGCCCACATCAGATTTACACCTTTTCAAAACATATCATCAACTAAATAAATTAAATTAAACATCATAAATAAATGAAATAAATTGAATGGCCGGTCGTGTGATAGTAAAAACGTTAGGATATTAAATTTAAAGTTAACAATATTAAAATTATACAATTATTTGCCAAACTACAATTTAGAATAAAAAGAACATCAGTTAGCCAAAACGGAAATTTCAACTAAAAGTTAAAGAAAACCACAGGTTATGGTGACCTAAAATATATAGGTCAAGGGGTCTTGTTCATCTAAAACTGAAAACAACTAGAATAAAAACATATTTTAACTATTGAGAGATATAATTAGAAAAGGTTTCACCAAATGCTCCAAGGGTAAACAGCAAAGATCTGCAGGAGAGGACGTCACAGGGAAACTAAAGTTCTTGAAGAACACCTCTTGAAAGGTGGAACACAGCAAGGGAGGATTATGTCCATCAGAAGTGAGGAAAATCTCCGGCCGGATCCGAATTCCAAAGGGATATTCCAAACAGGACGTTCAGTAACGATGAAATAATTTCTTCACACAACTCCACCGGACCTTTGATATCAAAACTGAATGCATAGCATATGTCCGGTGCTTTTCACCAAATATGACGCTCCTGTTCTTCATAATAAGAGCAACATAGCCAGAGAGAAACCAACACTTAGTTGAGCGATAAAATAATTAATGACAGACGATTTTAATATTACGGTCAACCAATCAAAAACTCGAAATTTTAAAGAAGAGAAAGGGAATTTTAAGGCAGATGAAAATTAAAAGGAAATGAAGTGAAATGATTTGGAATATACGAATTCGGTAATAATTTAAAAAATCTGATGTGGGCAGCACATGACTTTCCCTGCAGACTTATATCCACGTTCTCTTTATTTTAATTAAATTTATTTCACTTTTATTCAATTTTCGTTCTCATTCGGTAACCGGGCTTATTTTCAAAGGTGGCGTAGGGAAAGTACGAAAAACTAAAATATCTCGAGAACGGCTATTCCTAGTGTAATGGGGTTGGTCTTATTCTTTTCGTCGTTAAACATTACGTATTAAACGGGCATTTAATGGATATATCTGAGAATACCTAGTTCTTTAGTTTAGATTTTGAAGATTTTTGCGGGCCGTTTTGCAAAAAAAGGCAGGTTATTTTTTTCCGAATCGTACCAAAATCTAATCAGCACCAGAGTGACCTATACGTGACTCATCTACCGAGTTTTGTGAAATTCGGTCCATTAGTTTTTCAGGTAGAGTGGATACAAGCTTTTGCGGGCCATTTCGCAAAAAAAGGCGGGTTCTTTTATTCCGAATCGTACCCAAAAGTAATCAGCACCAGCCCCGGCCATAAGTGATTTACCTACCAAATTTTGTGAAATTCGGTCCATTAGTTTTTTAGTTACAGTGGATACAAAATCTGCACAGACAGACAGACACACAGACAGACAGACAGACAGACAGACAGACACACAGACAGACAGACAGACACACGCACAGACGTCACGCTAAAAATGGTTTTTTCGTATTCTATAGGTCTCGAAACGTGTATATCCGTCGAAAACTCGAGTTGTGATTTTCGGTATGATTCCAATACTTTCCCTATACATTACCATGTATTGCAGGGAAAGTAAAAATCTGATGTGGGCAGCACATGACTTTCCCTGCAGACTTATATCCACGTTCTCTTTATTTTAATTACATTTATTTCACTTTTATTCAATTTTCGTTCTCATTCGGTAACCGGGCTTATTTTCAAAGGTGGCGTAGGGAAAGTACGAAAAACTAAAATATCTCGAGAACGGCTAGTCCTAGTGTAATGGGGTTGGTCTTATTCTTTTCGTCGTTAAACATTACGTATTAAACGGGCATTTTATGGATATATCTGAGTATACCTAGTTCTTTAGTTTAGATTTTGAAGATTTTTGCGGGCCGTTTTGCAAAAAAAGGCAGGTTATTTTTTTCCGAATCGTACCAAAATCTAATCAGCACCAGAGTGACCTATACGTGACTTATCTACCGAATTTTGTGAAATTCGGTCCATTAGTTTTTCAGCTAGAGTGGATACAAGCTTTTGCGGGCCATTTCGCAAAAATATGCGGGTTCTTTTATTCCGAATCGTACCCAAAACTAATCAGCACCAGCCCCGCCCACAAGTGACTTACCTACCAAATTTTGTGAAATTCGGTCCATTAGTTTTTTAGTTACAGTGGATACAAAATCTGCACAGACAGACAGACACACAGACAGACAGACAGACAGACACACAGACAGACAGACAGACAGACAGACACACAGACAGACAGACAGACACACGCACAGACGTCACGCTAAAAATGGTTTTTTCGTATTCTAGAGGTCTCGAAACGTGTAGATCCGTCGAAAACTCGAGTTGTGATTTTCGGTATGATTCCAATACTTTCCCTATACATTACCATGTATTGCAGGGAAAGTAATATACATTACCATGTATTGCAGGGAAAGTAAAAATGGACAATTCTGAAATATTTAAAAAGCTGAAAATAGAATAAAACTGAAAAATCGCGATAAATCAACGAATTTTTAACCGAGAACAACAAATTTAGAATCAAATAAAAGGGAATAAAAGGGATAATAAATGGAATTACAAATTATCCAATTCAAATAAATTTAAATTGCTAAAACCTAAAAAGAACGAACTTTCACCCTTTTTAACACAATAACTATGGAATAGAACCTATTTGGAACAGAAGAATATCAAAAACTTCAGCAATTGGAAAATGGATAACTAAAAGGGAATGACTATGCAAATAAGACCCCTGGACACGTTTAGATTAAAAACAAACTTCCTAAAATTATTAAATAGCCAAAAATAACCCAACAATTCCTTCGAAGGTCCCAAACAATTTTTCATTTGAAAACTGAAAAATTTTAGCTAACACATGACAAAATCCGTGAAACGAAGGAGAAAAGAAAATAAATCAAAACATCATCTGTAACGTGAGCCATATAAAATTCACATAGAAAAAATCAAATTCCTTATAAGTAAATCAAAAATCAAATATTCACTTCGCTAAATATTTCCATAAAATCAATTAACATATTTCTCAACATTTCTGATTTCTTAAACATTCATAAATTCAACATGAAATGCTCCAACTTCATATAACACTACACTTTTAAAAGTTCCTCAATTCATTTTTAAAAAATGCTCCAACAAATCTGCAATCGAAGAGAAGCAGTAGAAGAATAATAAACAGAGTTCTATATCATTAGCTGTTATGGAAAAACATAAATTTAAACGAAAATTTTGGACCAATCAAAGAATTCCAATAATCTAAACAACCAATTTTGAAATGGCCATAAATAACAACCTATTAATATAAATCATCAAATTTATCATCAATCTCCTTTTCTACAAAGAAAACAATTATTCGAAGCAAAATTTCGAATTTAAATAATAATATCAATGTTGGCTCAAGTTACAAACAAAAAAAAATTGTGGAATATTTACCCCAATTAACAAACTCAATTGCCTCACAATTTGGAACTGGACACAAGAAATTAAGCGAACTGTTTACAAATAATTCTCTAAACTGACTACTTGGAAAATTAGATCGTTTAAAAGACAAATATACACTAAAATGACATTATGCATCATTTTACACAAATATCAATAAACGCGATTCCAATAAATATGGTGCAACATCTTGCACTCTCAACAACATCAATAAATCTCAATACCATAACTGCGTATCGGTAAACTAAAAATAATTCACATAAAAAAATCGAAAACTAACATAAGGGGCAGAGGGTTGTGAGTCTTCACTAAGGTTGTGAATCTTTTTTGACCCCCCCCCCCCAAATAGCACAAAAATATCCATCAATATACATCATGTATAAGTGGTACATTTAAATTCACTAACAGCCAAGTTTATCAAATTACTTTAAACACAATACCAAAGGAAGAATCAAATTACAAATCCCCATTTAAATTTCAAAATCAAACAGAACTGAAACTGCATTGCACAATTTGAAATATTCCACATAAAAAATTTAATTTAATCTACTATCAATAAAATTAATTTTTCACTATAACGACCAAAAATTTAAAAACAGTATTAAACAGACTCAGAAGTAAAAACAATAATCAACTGATTTTGTCACCACTCTGTTTGAGTGTGAAAACTAAACACCTGATCGATTTCAAAACAAAATAATTCAAGTTGACATTTATGTCACACTCATATTGGAGTATAAAAAACAACTGCATCATCTGTTTTTTCAATTAATGAACAATATTTCATTATCCACATTCACATTTCAGCGAGCATTCAAATCTCAATTCTAAATCAGAACATAAAAAAATTTGAAGTTAAAAAAACTACTACTTTAATTCAATAGAAAAAAATATTCTCATTAAATTTACTCAATTAATTTCATTCTATTTCAGCAAAACAAATTCTAAGTGTTGCTGGGAGCGTGGGTTACAAGAACAACAAATAAAAAAAGTAATTGTTAATGAGATGGGATTAGAACCAAAAATGCAAATACCATAAAGTGCGTTTTTCAAGTACCTATAATTTCCTAAATTTATGAATTAAATTCAATTTCAAACTACTTCAAATAATAAAATTCTAATCAAATTAACTTAAATTAAGGAATGCTTAAATAAAAAAAATTCTAAATGAAAAAGTCAAGTTTAAAAATTTGCAAGTTTTCTCAAAACATTCTAAATGAAAACATTTAAATTAATTTTAAAATTTTAATCTTAATCAAAATATTAAAATAACTTCCTCAAATTTAGTTCAAGAATGTTCTAAAATATCGACATTAATCACCTTCAGAATAAACAGGCCTAGCAATAATTCACTAAAAATTTCAAGTTCAAGAACATAAATTTGTAAGAACAAATTTTACATTTCAATTGGCATGAATAAGCCCCTAAACTGGTCAAACGGCGCCAAATTTGTCCTGTAGAATTTCTGCATTATGATATTCTAAAATAAATCAATCTAAATAGTCCAAGTTCCCAAAACCAAAAAACAAATTTGGTGCCGTGATCGTATAGTGATTAGTACATTGCGTTGTGGCCGCAATAACCCAGGTTCCAATCCTGGTCACGGCACCAAATTTGTCGGGTAGAAAAAGAAAGCACTATGATATACTGAAAAACTATCTCTGAAAAGTTCTTAAAACCTAAAAATCATCTAAAATATATCTGAAAATGGGCCAGTTGACCAGTTATTCCTAAATTGTCCAAATATGCAAGTACATAAAATAGGAACACTTTAAACAAAAAAGACACAGAGTTTAAGTTCTCAAAATCTAACGTTTATTAAAATTTTAAACTTCATTTTTAAAGAATTTTCAAAATATTTTACATCTTTTTAAAACATCTCATCAACTAAATAAATTAAATTAAACATCATAAATAAATTAAATAAATTGAATGGCCGGTCGTATAGTGATAGTAGAAACGTTAAAATATTAAATTTAAAGTTAACAATGCTAAAATTATACAATTATTTGCCAAACTACAATTTAAAATAAAAGGTTAGCCAAAAGGTATCAGTTAGCCAAAAGGGAATTTTCAACTAAAAGTTAAAGTAAACATCAGATTCTGGTGACATAAATATATAGGTCAAAGGATCTTATTCATCTAAAACTGAAAACAATTAGAATAAAAACATATTTTAACTATTGAGAGACATAATTAGAAAGGGTTTCACCAAATGCTCCAAGGGTAAACAGCAAATATCTGCAGGAGAGGACGTCACAGGGAAACTAAAGTTCTTGAAGAACAGCTCTTGAAAGGTAACACACGGCAAGAGAGGATTATGTCCATCAGGAGTGAAGAAAATCTCCTGCCGGATTCGAATTCCAAAGGGATATTTCAAACAAGACGTTCAGTAACGATGAAATAATTTCTCCACACAGCAGCACCGGACCTTTGACATCAGAACTGAATGCATAGCATATGTCCGGTGCTTTTCACCAAAAATGACGCTCCAGTTCTTCGTAATAAGAGCAGCATAGCCAGGGAGAAACAAACACTTAGCTGGCCGGAAAAACCCTCTTGGCAGTAATCGCATAAATCGCGGAATGTCTTGGATCAACATTTGCCTCCACGGCAGGAAATACAGATTGAAGACGCTACAACTTTATAACAAATCAGACGCTTAATTAGCCGGAATAAATATTTTATTTTGTTATGCAGCTTTAAAAGTACGTACTGAGATCATAGCAGGTCGTTAGCAAAACATCGTAAATTAAACCAAATAAAGTGAAAAAGTCGGGAAATAAAAACTTGCGTTCCACACAACGCGTGCCAAACGGCACGAGGACAGCTTAATAGCTTACATCTTTTAGTTCCAATCAATAAAATGAGAAGAGAGAAGAGAGTGAAAAAGAGAGCGATTTTATTTATATACTGCGAAACATCGTTGCCACACATAGTAAACAAAATTATCGATGAGCGATAAAATAATTAATGGCAGACGATTTTAATATTACCGTCAACCAATTAAAAACTCGAAATTTTAAAGAAGGAAACAGGAATTTTAAGGCAGACGAAAATTAAATGGAAATTAAGTGAAACGATTTGGCATATACGAATTCGGTAATAATTTAAAAAATGGACAGTTCTGAAATATTTGAAAAAGCTGAAAATAGAATAAAACTGAAAAATCGCGATAAATCAACGAATTTTAACCGAGAACAAAAAAATTAGAATCAAATCAAAGGGAATAACAGGGGTAATAAATGGAATTACAAATTAGTCAATTTAAATAAATTTAAATTGCTATAACCTAAAAAGAACGAACTTTTACCATTTTTAACACAATAACTATGGAATAGAACCTATTTGAAACAGAAGAATATCAAAAACTTCAGCAATTGGAAAATGGATAACTAAAAGATAATGCCTATGTAAATAAGACCCCTGAACACGTTTAGATTAAAAACAAACTTCCTAAAATTATTAAATAGCCGAAAATAACCCAGCACATAAGAAATGATCATTTAAGCAACATTATTAAAGGTCCTGATTTTTTAATTTTTTCACAATTTTATTCGAAAATTTAGGGTGTCTTCCGAACATTCGATTACTTTTAAAATCCATAGGGTTCCAGTATTCCCCGATTTTAAAATGTATACCAAATCTCGTTAAAAAAAGCTCTATTCGCTCATTGATAATCGCTTCCACAGAGTCACGAACACATATATACACACGCAGACATTCCTTCAAAGCTGTTCGATTCGAGTTCAGAGATAATTGAAACGTGGTCTGCCGCCGAAAACTCGAATTGAAATTTTCGATCCCGTCACAATATTTTCCCTATACAGGAGAAGGCGATGTATAAGGGATAAGTAAAACAACAATGTGTAAAGGAATAGACGACGTTCAAGCAGTTTCTTTCAGAAATGTAACGTTTCTTCAAAATTATTTAACGTATTTTGCCTTTCCAGGTCCACCAGGAACTCTCAAGTGACCTACATCTAGAAGACAGTATCTTTGCATGCACACTTATAGTAATCAACAACGGGACAGAACCTAACAGATTTTCAATTTCCTCTTGAACGAAAATCTTTCTATGTACCTCAGAGGCCTAATCTTTGCACAACTTTGATTATGGAAAAGAACCTAACGAAGCCACATTTTCTATTTTTCTCCAGTGGTGGACAAAATAGGTGATCAAAAAGTATTTCCAGAACCTTCAAAATTCCTCTGGTGACCAAGAAAGCTGAAACTTAGCACACTTATTGTATCGACCATGGGACAGAATCTCATTGAGTCAATCCACGATTAAGAAGACTATTTTAGACGCTAAGCGGTATATATTTTTAAACTAAAAAAAGTTAGAACTTAACCTTTTAAGCTAGTATTAGTTAGTTTCCATGTCTCCCCAATATAAAATTATAGTTATTTGCGTCATTATATGGGACACTATATACTCAACGTTTTAATTAGCTTCACTTTTTGGGAATTTTTTTCATACATTTTTCATACATTTTTTCATTCTTTTTTTAATTTACATTATATAAAAGTTTTTATTTTAACTTAAATGCAACGAAACATTATTAAAAAATATATTTTTTATTTTCCAAAATGTTAATTTTTACGTTTAAATTAAAATGTTGATCTTAAAATATTGATGAATTTTAAAACTGATATTACTTGCTATTCTGTAGTACTAAACCTTGCTAATTGCACTTGCTAAAGCTGATTAATTTTTCAAAACCATTATGTTGGACTTTACTCAATTTCAAATACAATCTTGTTTCGAATTTTTATTTAATTAATAGCGATATTTACATATTTTGTGATATTTCAAAATTTCAAAATTTTATAAAGAAGATTTAATAGTCCAATAAACAAATCCAAAATAACGTTTTTAATATATATATTATTAGCAACAAGCCATAAAGCATTTCATCAATTATCTTCACAGTTATAAGAATTTGAATAGTTTAAAATAGTAGAAAAGCACAAAACTGGGAATACTGAATCTTAAGTTTTCAATTTCAGCCCTTTAAATTCGAATAGCCACTACAAAAACATTTCTGACATGTGTTTCAATTATGATATCGATATGAAATTTACACGATAGATTTGTTCATATATGAACAATATGTTGGCTTAAAATTTGGAAATCCGATTTTTAAGAATTTTATCAAAAACTCAGTAGTCTGCCTCCTTAAAGTTTAAAACCGAACATCACGAAAGCCTTTCTTGTGTCAAGAATATGGTCTACCTATTTCTACAACGTAACGAATTCTTTGTTGTCCAACACTGGAAATTCAGATCCGGGGATATTGCATTTAGCAAAGTGGAAACGATCCCCAAAGTAGCGAGAGACAGCAGTTATTTCCCGTGCCATCCACAGTCAGTAGTGAAACTTCGCTGTGGAACATGATTAATCATAATTCTTTTCTCCGACCCTGTAAAGAAGAGAGGTGATATATGATGTAAAATGATCTCAGTACTAAATCGCCCAGCAAAGCGAGTTGAAATAAAAATGCAAAGCCATTAATGCACCTCGGGGAGATGGAGAAGAAAAGTTTTACTTTGACGCTTCTTCCTCGTCTTTTTTATTCTATTTCCCACCAAAGTCGTTAACCTACTGTTACAGATTTCAGTTATATTAACTGAACTAAATCTTCTGATTCCACTGCGTGTCTGTTTGCCTGTTCATCCGCCTTTTACACACTGGGAGTAAGAAAATAAGTGAAAATTTCTGCTTTGGATCCCAATTTTGATTACAAACATGTGGATTCCCAAGATGCTCAGAAAAAATGTATTCATAAACAAAGGAGTATTATTCATAAATAGAAAATTTTTCTCATCTCTTGCAACATTATAGCTTTAGATCCAAATCTAGCATGAAGTTGATAATGTGTCCCGCTTCTCTAGGAGTCCAAATTTTATCGTTCAATTGAATCTCCCTTTATAAAAAATTGATAAATTCTTATTGTGCATTAGATATGCAATAAAGTAAATAGAAGTAATCTGAAAAATTAAATTCGTCAGTAGAACAATTAATTAATAATAAATACCAATCAGTTACGGAGGAGACATAAATGAAATAAATTGAAGTACTCTGAAAATTAAAATTCGTTAATAGAACAATTAATTAATAATAAATACCAACCAGTTACGGAGACATAAATAAAGTAAATAGAAGTACTCTAAAAAATAAAATTCGTTAGTAGAACAATTAATTCATAATAAATGCCAATCAGTTACGGAGACATAAATGAAATAAATAGAACTGCTCTGAAAAATAAAATTCGTTAGTAGAACAATTAATTAATAATAAATACCAATCAGTTACGGAGACGTAAATAAAGTAAATAGAAGTACTCTAAAAAATAAAATTCGTTAGTAGATCAATTAATTAATAATAAATACCAATCAGTTACGGAGACACAAGGCAGCGCCATCTTTCTGGGCCACATATGTTTCTTGTGTTTGGCTAAGATGATTCCTCAGTCTATTTATCCTGAAGAAAGAAGCTGCGTTGCCATAGAAAGAAATATTTTCCTCTATAAAAACGCGTCTTCCGCTCTCTTCCGTCGAAAACTCGAATTCAAATTTTTAACCCATCACAATACTTTCCTTATACATTATACTATGTATATAAGGAAAGTAACAACGCTATTTCAAGGATACACTAGAACTCCCCCGTATTTTCAAAATAGCTGTATGCTGCATTGCTATTCTATTTTGAACTTAAATACTTTACTCAAGTATTTCTTAACCTTTGCACGAAGTGTTTTATACTTATTAATTTCCCTGACACCTGGTAAACTAATTTTAATTAGTTACAAGAAATACGTGTTGATTTCTAAATTTTAACAAGCTCTAATTTGCAGTACTTTTAACCCATAGTTGAAACTTGTTAATCAACAATTGCGTGCTTAACACTTCAGATTTTCCAAATTATATCGCATTCCTTCCATATTCTAAAATATCATGTTTCACTTATTAGTTTATTCGCTAAAAATATCTTTGAAAAAGCTATTATCATTGAAAATAGCTAATAGAAGCTTCCCTCTCATTGAATACCAAAGTGCGCCGAATTCTTAGCAATTAAAGTTCTACAAATTTCAAGATGAAACTTTCCTTCTTACCTTTCCCAATTTCAATGACTCCAATTAGTATCAATTTATCATGCTACAGCGGTATTGATTTTATTATTCCGTTATTCTCACGATTTCTTTAAAAATATTTATTTTAATTTTTCGTTTTCTTAAACAAGTAGAATATATACCAGTAAAATTTAGCAAAATATTCGAGATATTTTATTTGTAATATAAAAAGTCTGATGTGTGCAACACTTAATTTTGTCAACAGATTAACAAATCCACGGAATAAAAGAGATCTAATTAAGGTTTGCACATAAGTAAATCACATTGAAATTCATTTGGCTTTCATTTTATCTTTACCGATGAAAATAAGCATATATAATTTCACCCAATTAGCTTCATTATTTGCAGAGATATCGCACTCCATGTGGAAAATATAATATCTCGAGGATGGCTAGTGATAGATACAAAGCACTGACAAGTGTTTAAATTAATGTAAAATCTTTGTAACACTATAGCATACAATAAACATTCTGGTGTCAACCGGTTTCGAAGGCAAACAACAACCTCTTCTTCAGGTCCGTGCCAGTTACTAGTAGATACGGCCCATTTCACATGGATTGTCCCGGTTTAAAGGAAGGTCACGAAGTTTTATAATTTTGTTCCGGTTTGCAATTTAGAACGCATCTATCGTTTCGTTCCTTGAAATTAACGGATAGTACAACATGAGTTTTTCTCATGCGTTGAGCGGCATTCGAGATTTTTTGTTGATTCCTATTCGTCTGTTAGCCATCGTCAGGCAGCAAAAACTAGAAGTTATTAAGAGATTTTAATTGCTAAGGTCTTCTGGTCTTCGAACTGCGACGTATGAAATTTCATTAAAATAAACTGTAAAGAAAAATAAATTCAATTCCTCAAGAATTATAAGGATCAAAATATTTTAATAACTATCATCAGTCGCTGATCTTAGTCTGACGAGCCCTGAAGAAGAAGGCTGTTTCTTGCCTTTGAAACCTGTCGACACTATTAATTTTTTATGTTATGCCTCTTTAAAGGGAGTTTCTTTTCTGTTTTAATAAACATCTAATATCCTGTAAAATAATCATAGACATAAGATGCTTATATATATATATATATATATATATATATTCACACCAGCAACAAGTATGATTGGTCGAAATCAAATGATGTCTTATGTTCATGTTTCATACCGTATGAGTAGAATAACTATTATATAATTTATCACATTTTCAAACCACCCCTTCTAAAAATAGAACATTTTGAAGAGAAACTCGATATTCTTTGATTGATTTATAAGGTATCAACCTTTAAATAATTGTTTTTTTAAATCAGTTAAACGGATCCTCTGAAATATTTTGTGTTTGAAATATATAGGTAACTAGTATTTAGGCCTATTAAAGGCAGGGACGTTTAAAACAGGGGTTTGCTAGCAACTTTTTTGACTGACACTTTATGGCACTTAATGTCAAAAATTGTCTTGAAAATTAGTTCAGTTAGGTTCTGCCCCGTGTTCAATATTATAAATATGCAAATAATCAGCCCTTTAGGTCACCAGGAGAGGGACGATTCTGGAGATTCCTGAAAGATGTTTTTACATCTCCCCTCTTTGTCCGTCACAAATCGAATACCAAGATCTGTTAGGTTCTATCCCCTGATTGACGCTATCCTGATTGTGAATATCAGTCACAGTATGCAAAGTATGTCTTCTAACTCACCGAGGGTCTTCTTGAGAGTCCGAGAAATGCTTTTTAGGTAAAAAACAATAAGACTCCATTAGGTTCTGTATTGTGGACGATAGATACAAAGATTCAACCTTTTAGGTCACTGGGAGATTCTGTATAGTCTCTAAGCGCGTATAGAACCGCCCCTTCATTTTCTCCGCCCGCGGAGATGAAAATCGAATCTTAGACTACTAAGTCAAGTTCTATCCCGCGGTTGATAATGTAAGTGCGCAAATATTCAGTGTTCTAAGTACAGAGGATACTTCTGAAATACCTAGAAAAACCCAAAAACGTTAAACAAATATTATACAGATTTTTCTACGTTTAAAGTAAACTGAAAGCACTCTTCAGGTACGATCACCATGGAATTTAATAGGCTTTTTATATTTCACAATTTTGATTCTCGTACCTAATTTAATTGGAATAGTACAATTCGTTCAAAAGTACAGCATCCACATGATAACAGAGACCGATATCATTGAAACAGTAACTAATTTGTGTTTAGGAATGCGCATAACATGTAGGTCCATTACAATATCGAATATTCCATTAAAAATGACCATTTTGTCCTACCTACAATTTAAATCTTCACATATGCTATGTAGGGAAAGTAAATATCACTCACTGAGATCAATATAATCACTATTGATATTTTTCTTCAGTTCGAAGATCTCAATATTCAGAGGTATATGATCGTATTATCTTTATAATGTATGTTTCGAATTACATGCCCCTTTATAATATTTGAGCTGAATTGAAACTTATTTTTCCTTTTAATCACAATGTTCCTTTAATTGTTTTTAATAAAACCCCTGTTCTCTTCATAGATAGCATTTATAATGAGCTTGTTCTTATATCCTTCATATGATATTCCTATATAGATATATAAAATTAAAAGTTAGTCTGTCTGTTTGTTTTCTTATATGTTTGTCTGCTCCGTGTACAAATACACAGCTTTCTTAAGACTTTTTTAAAACTTTACAATGGTTACTTTCTCTTCCACGTTCGAAGTAACCAAACCCAAAGACAGTTAAGATATTTATAAAAAATCTGATGTGGGTTGCACATGAATTTTCCTATAAAATGTAATGAATTTACTTCTTTCACGGTAAAAAAATTATATATAAGATCTACGGCACAATGTTAAATTGCACATTTGGCGCTTCTCCGGATAACAACATGTGTGTGTGTGTGTGTGTGTGTGTGTGTGTAAAAATATATCAAAGTATCCAATTAACTCATATTTTGCGCAACTCTAAATTAACAATTACCAATTCTGATAGCATCTGTAATAAGCAATATAGTCCACATATAAAAGTATTTTAATAATTCATTCATTCATTTGGAGTCATTTTCGTTAACTTAGAGTCATTTTTGCAATTTTGGTGATATTTTTGTCAAATAGAAGCCTTGCAAATATTTTGATAAATTAGTCGCCAAGAGTTACGGAACGAAGAGCATTTCTTATGTATAAATAACTGTTGGCGAATTGTTAGTCGACAAAATGCAAAACTATTTCCCAAATCATCTTCTCTCGTGAATGAAACGAATTATATCCGCAAGAATGGTGTTAACAAATTTATTGCATAATATAACATATAAAAGGGGAACATAGTTCGTAGTAATAAATGCATTTTTTTAATTTTATATAATTTTTTGATACATTTCTTTGAAAATTGTGCAATATCTCGATAATAGTTCATGCTAGCATTCTAAATTCTGTGTCAATCTTTTTCTAATTCTGTGTCAATCTTTTTCTAATGAAAATTTCCATAAGAAATTATTTTTGTAACAATATTGAGGGTTTCGATTTTTTAATGATCATTTTAAAATTTCATTCAAGAGTTTGGGGGATTTTCCGAACATTCGATTGAGTTTAAAAACTATAGGATTTTAGTATTCAATGATTGTAATGATTGTACCAAATTACGTTCCGAACGCTCCATTCGTTCGTGAGATATCACCTCCACAGACTCACTGACATACATTTACACACACATACACACACACACAGAAATCACCTCAAAAACGTTCGATTCGAGTTGCTTGGCTTGAAACGTGCTCTTTCGTCGAAAACTCGAATTTGAATTCGTCCCCATCAAAATACGTTCCCTATCATCACACTATGTATAGAGGGAAAGTGAAAACGGTTCCATAGAAATAAGATAATGCGGACGATTTCTTTTTCGAAAGATTATTTTAAGAAAATGATATCATCTTGCTTGGCATCCGAATTTAATCAAATACGTCCATAACGACAGATGATTTTAATTCAATTTTGCTAATTTAAATAATAAAAACATGATTTAGGCGTCACACAACGTTCCCTACTTATAGAAATATATTTACTGCTTTCACAGTGTAAATATGATGTATAAAATCTACAGCATAATATTGAAATGTGTATTTAGCGTTTTTCCGGATGACAAAATATAAAACTATAAGTACACAATTAACTTATATTTCACGTAACTGTAAATTGATAATTTTAAGTATTGATAGCATTAGCAATAAGCAATATACTCCATATATTAAAATATTTTAATAATCAATTTTTGGTTTCATTTTCGTTAACTTAGCGTCATTTTTGCAATTTTAACGATAATTTCGTCAATTTAGGTAGAAATGGCGCCAAGTTGTCAATAATTCGCTAAATGAGTCGCTAAGTTTGCAAAATTTATCAGACAGATGACACCATGTAAAACTATTTCGAAGTATCCAATTAATTTATATTTTAGGCAACTCTAAATTGACAATTATTAATATTGATAGCAATAAGTACAATATTCCATATATTAAAATATTTGAATAATTAATTGATCAATGTGTAGTCATTTGCTTTAATTTAATGTTGTTATTACAATTTTGACAATATTTTGGTCAATCTGGGACGAAATATTGGCAGAATGGCAATATTTCGCTTAATGAGTCCAAATTTCTCACCAAGCATTACAGACAAAAGGAGAGAAAAGCATTTCTTATATATAAACAAGAAAATGTACCAGGTGTTGCCCGGGAATTAGAGCTGGGTAGTTATATAAAATAACAAAATAAAAATTAGTGTACATCGACACAATGGGGGTGAAACACCTTCCCCAATCACAAAACCGAAACTGTAACTTACGGAGACTGTGTGTGTGTGTGTGGGGGGGGTCTGACTGTATGTACAAGAAATGCATCTGCTCTAACTCAAAAACGATTCGATAAATTTTAGTAGACAAGTCTATTTTAGTTTACTCTGAGTTTGATTAGATTTTGGTAAGATTCGGAAAAGTAGAACTTGCTTTTTTTTTTACGAAATGGACCTAAAAAATCGTCAAAATAAGGAATAAAAAAACTAAATATGCTTAAATGTATGGATTAAATACTTTCTTATACGTAATTTTTACGAAGAAAATAATAAGACAAGATCCATTATTTTAAGACTAACAGTTCTCGACATATGTCAGTTATTTGGCATTTTTGCAACACTGCTACACGGCCAGTCTTCCGAAGAAAACAAAAATTGAATTACAACTGCAAATTTAGTATGATCCTAAATGAGTATATGTATTTAATTTTGTGCAGTTAAAGTTATTGTAGTATGAAACAAGAATGATCAATCATGCTTAAAGCATTGATTGTGAAACACTTTCCAACTCCAATGCAGTTTTATTTAAACAAGTCTAAAATGCAATACATTCCTTGGTAATATTTTGAAACTTATCACAATACTGCATTAATTTATTATATTTGAAAACTTAAACCTTCATCGAAAAAAAT
Organism: Amaurobius ferox; assembly: GCA_951213105.1. Classification (NCBI taxonomy): domain Eukaryota; kingdom Metazoa; phylum Arthropoda; class Arachnida; order Araneae; family Amaurobiidae; genus Amaurobius; species Amaurobius ferox. Next base: position 141,274,387 of record OX578141.1, on the reverse strand, counting down.
GAACTTCATTCAAATGACGGCATTGAAATATAAATTGCCTGGTTTAAACATCTCCAAAATGCTATACATTCCTCGGAAATTGTTTTAGAATTATCACAATACTACGATAATTTATTATATTTGAAAACTTCATCGAAAACAACTGAAATTAATTCAAATGACGTCATAGAAAAAATAACACGCCTGGATCTCTCTATAAAAACAGGATTTCATTCATAACTTTCTCCCATTCATTTCATTCATCACGATACTATAAAAATTTATTTTATTTTAACATTTTGTTTAAGACCATGGAGCTACAAAAAATTAAACTCTATGCTTGAAACTTCATCGAAAAAAATCGTCCTTCTCTTTATGAAATCAATTAATATTTCATTCATACCAGCCATGCAGACTCCATGGACTAAATTATTTTGTGTTAAAAAAATACAGGAATTCTAATACAACTCATTCTATATATTTTGCTGTTTACATTTTACATAGGTGAAAAATAGGCTTAGTTGCAGAAATAATCAAATTTAGATGAGCATTTAAACTCAAATATATTGTCATTGCGTTGTTTCTGTATGTAGATGCACAGAATTTAAGCAAAAATAAAGTAGTTTTAGGACGGATACAACACTCAATATGAATTAAAAAGAACTTAAAAAAATCACGATTTTGAAACAAGATGGATGCCATATATCATTTTGAAGTGGGTCATGTGATCGTTTCATATCATGGTCACGTGATCGTTTCATATAAGAGGTGCAATTATTATTTTAATTTTTATTTAAAAAACTACTGAATATATTTCGCTGAATTTTTTTTATATATTTTATGGAACAATTTGAATATTACCTAAAATTTTCGAAGCAATTTGTGAATTTTAAATCCGCTTAAAAAATGTTTGAAAAATTAGGTTCCATAGGGCTCAATGTATTTCATTTTTTCGACCCGGGTTCAATCCAAAACTAATTGGACGATATTATTCATTTATATTCCCATAGGTTCTACAGACCGTCTGAACGACATACTAAAATTTCATTTTGATTAAATCATTTTTACGGCAGTTATCGTGCTAACGGACAGACAGACAGACAGAATGAACAAAATCATAAACACTTTTCAACCTTGTTGTAATGTGTTAAAAAAGAGAAAATGAATTTGAGTCCTCATATCCAGATCAGCCCATAAATTGGTTCAATGGGACCAGGATGCTTTATGCTTCAGATTTTTTTTTTTTTTTTTTTTTTTTTTTTTTTTTTTTTTTTTTTTTTTTTGTAGATATAATGTTGCAAAGCGAGAAAAGCGATTTTTATACTTAATTTTTTTATAAGAACTAAATTTAATATGTTAATAGAATTTGATATGTTAATAGACTTTTTAAGATCAATATCATATGGAATACTTGAAATCAGGAACAACGCCGTATATATCTACTCGTAGTAAATATACCGTGATAAAATTGAATTCTCTCGAATGGATATTAGTACATTGAACATCTTAGCAAAATAACTTTTCTTTCATTCATAGCATTCACTGATCAAAGAAATCTTTGACATCGGTATACAATATTGATTCATGCTAAGTGGCTTATTTTGTCAATAACGCCATTCTACAAAATGCATTTATACTCTTTCTCCGGACTTTATATTCTCATCTTAAATTCACATTAAAGACATTTCCCTTTTATCGATTTAAACTTCAGTCTTATTACTTTCCCTACAATACGTAGTATCTACTCTGGCTTCTTATGAAAGTCCTTAAGCACTCCAATAACTTGGTCATCCATCATAGTACACGTTAAATCAATCTATAGCAAAGTTGCCATGTCCAATAAGTGATTACAGCACCCCCAGCGGAGAATTTAAAAGTTAGTACAAGGAACTCAACAATAAAGTAAGATAGACAAAATATCCAATTACGAAATTCCAGAGTATAGTCTCGTGAGGAGCAATTCATACCAGGAACGCACAAAACACGAATACGAAAGGCAATAAATGCCTATCCAAAAGTCTTATCAGGAACCGTAATACGGTGACACCTTCAATTCCTGTCAAATACGGTGTAACATTATTTTGGAATTCAAATGCGCACTGTTTCTGATACAGAGAATTTTAACCAGACTCGTCAATTGATTTCTGATCATGTAAGTTCTGTTCAATGCACCATTCCTCAATAGGATAGCCATTCACCAATAATCCTATTGGATGAATAAAATACCCTTCTGTGGCAGTTTTATTGGCGGTTCTAACCCATTAGTCAAAGCTCTATAACTTTGTAATTGGCAATTTTCGTCTATCTCGTTTTGTTGCCGAATCCGTTATTCTAACTAGTTAAATTATCCACTAGAGGCGCTACAACCAATTATTCAATCGTGCATGAGTTTTTACTATAAATAAACCTAACATGTACTTTCATGGACCTTTCTTTGCGAAGTTATTGAGGTGTTTGCGATTGTTGCGATATTATTGAGGTGTTCTTCAGAACACTATACAGGGTGATTCAAAACTCTATACAAACTTTAAGGGGAGGTACAGAACACAAAAACAAATCAGATTTACTAAGAACGTATGACTGGAAACGCCACACTAATGTCATAGAGGGTGCTGTTCACCAGCACTGCAGTTGGGCTGTTTGGTCATCCACATTTGTGGTGCCTTCTTTATTCCGTGGCATGACTGACTTAATTAGTTTTCCCTACTAGGTCTGCACATATGACGACATTGGAATTAAAAACACGCGCATTTTATTCTAGGGTTCTCAAGAGGGATCGAATATGTTAATTACAACTGTCATTCTACTCCAACGACGTCACTAAATTTCCTTGGACGTCATGCATCCTGTAATACAATACAGTCTAAAATATTTGCGCAAGTTGTTTACGCCTGGATATTGCCACTTCAAAATTAATAAATTATTTTTAACTATAATATTGCGTGTGTTTTGGCAACTCTTCTTAAAATTTACTCTAGACCATGGCATCACGAATGACGAAACTTAATTCCCATGTCTTCAAGCTGACAACTTTTTCATTGGTTGTCTGGCTGCATGCCAAACCTTATATTATAGAACCTTGGTGCCTACTTCGTCTCCTCTGTCAAGCGTGCATTTCTGTTAATGGTCGGAACTTTGAGCAGCTGTTGTGAAACTGTACATCTACAACTATTGTTAAACTGTTACATTACGCCTAATAAAGAAATTCAACGCTTATTGTCTTGTCATTTATGCATCTTAATGTATCGTTTAGTACATCAGAGTAATCTTTCCGATCATACATTCCAATGTGAATACGGTTTGTTTTTGTGTTCTCTACCTCCCCTAAAAGTTTGTACGCAGAATTTTTGAAATCGATAAAATCGAGAAGAATCGATAAGAGTGAAATATTCTTAATTTAGCCTAACATTTCCGTATCAGTATTTCCGTATCAGTATTCAGTGCTACCCTGGATAACAGGAATTTCTTGGGAAAATCTATATAGCGATTGCATTCATAATCTAAAACTAGCAGCATACCCGTTCTTCGTACGGAGTATATAATATAAAGAAACTTAAAAATTTAAAAATCATGTGCAAATTCCTATAGTTTACTAAATGACATTTTTAATCAAAATATTCTATTAAAATATTTAATTTAATGCTCCTAAAATGAAGTTTAAAAATCTCTGTTCTCCCTATACAAAATTAGCTTCACGGGCAGATATGAAGAATAAAATAATCCGGGATCCTTTTGTAAGCAAATTTACAAAAAATATGGAATTGAATCAATATATGCAAAATAAAAGCGTTAAAATTGTATGGGACCCGTACTACTTATATACATGAATATTATTGTAGAAGATATAACTTGTATTAATAGATTACATGTATAAATTGAAAATATCAATAAACTCGTAATCTTTAAACCTGAAGGCAGTAATTGATTGCAATATATGTCAAAATGAAAGTGCTAAAATTATATGGAAAGATTAACCCATAATACTTATAGTGTCGTAGATTAGAAGATATATCCGAGTGTTAATAGAATATTACCCGTATTACAATATAAGTCTAAAAAATATTTGTTAAAATAAAACAGATGACGTACTAAATTGAAAATATCAATAATCCTCGTAATATTCATACCAGAAGGCCGTACTTGTATCCAATATATACTAATACATGTCAAAATATATTCCAATATACCTATACTACTTATATTCTCGTAGATTAGAAGATATACCCGTGCATTTGTAAAAGATTACTCGTACAACGTACAATATATGAGTTTCAACAATTTTTGCCGCAATAAAGCAATGGAATACTAATTTGAAAATATCAATAATCTCTGAATCAATAATTCCCGAAAATATCAATAATAATAATGTTTAAATCTGAAGATCGTAATTGATATTATCCAGTCAAAAATGCAATGGCAACGAAATTTATTTTATAAACATATCTTTATTATTCAAATCGGAAAAGATTTTATAAAAATCGTATGCCGCATAAACACATTGGATTTAAATCCATTGCTAAGCGACATGATATCATTTGCTTTAAATAAATTGGTGGAAAGAATATCGTCTGATTAATGCTATCTCCACGGAAGGTTTGGCGACATTTTCGTCAATTTAGCGACACTTAAAAAATTGTCAAATTTATCACAAGTTGGACTGTAGAACTAACAGTCTCACTTAGCGACAAATTAACGAAACATCATCACGATACTACCCAATAACAAAGCACTATTAATTTCATTTCTTTAGATCAATTTTATCAATTTCAAGATATTTTTATGGATTTACAAACATTTGTATCAATTTGGTGACATTTTAAAAATTCGCTAAATGTGTTACTAAATAGGACGGTTGGACTGACAGACAAATGCGAAACATCATTTCAGTATCCTCTTCTAACGAAACAAAATAAATTTCATTGATATAAGTCGTTTTTATCAATTTGATGACATTTCCGTCAATTTGGCAACGTTTAAGAAAAGTTGCCAAATTAGCGATATCTCACCAAATTCGTAGCTCTGAATTTGCAGATTTGGATAAAACATCCTGATTCCGTTTGTATATACTTAATGAAAACACTAAAATTGTATTAGAAGATATACCAGTTCTACCCTTTTTTTGTTTCAACAATTGGCTGAATGAATTTATTGGCTAAACATAATATATGAGTTTAGTAACTAAACACAATATATAAGCTTGAAAACTTTTGCCTAAATAAACGAAAGTGATGTACGCCGTTTGCAATTAATGTAATTAAAAGAAAAATCAAAAATCAAACCTTTCGTTTATAAGATATATTTTTATATCCATTTATTTAATATTCAAATCGAAAAAATAATAATAAAAATTAACAAACACATTTAATTTAATTGCGTTGCCGAGCAACATGATATAAGATAGAATCTTCCTCATAAAATGCTAATAATTAAATAACCATTTTGATTTCTTAACACTTTTCATTATTAAGTAAAATCTTGTGAATATAAACCATGGTGATAGATTTTTCATTTAAATTCATGGTTCAAACATTCATGGTTTCAAACAATTTTTGTTTTCAGAAAGTGACTAATTAGCGCAAAAATCTTCCACCAAAATTAGAGATAAAGTTTCAATTCACTTTTACGTTTGAAACAAACGATTTCCAACCTTTTAGTTTGATGGAACCAGGTAGTTAGAGAGTAGAACTCCTAGAAAAAAGTCTCATTTTTCATTAATATCTCGACAACCTCTGGTCTTAGAAACTCGAAATTTGGACTAAATTTAAGTGGGCCTATTTCAAGGCTATCCACAAAATTTTATCAAATTTGAATCAGTCGTTCTCCCGTGATGATGGGACAAACAAACAGAAAGACAGACAGAAAGGCAGGCATGCAGACAGACAGAAAGACAGAAAATCACAGAAAATGTTACATTATATTCTGTCAAAATCACAGAAAATATTACTTTATATTTTGCATTTTTATAGTTAGGGAAAATTTGCGCCAAAACATATTATATTTTATGTTACCCAACATAAAATTGGAAGTACAGTCGGTCAAAAAATTATCCGAACACCGTCTATAATTAGTGCTCCTAGGATCGTGCAGTCAAGCCAAAAGTATTATTAGACTCTGAATGAAGTCTATTATAAATAAATATGCATCTAATTTGCATAAAGGGTCGTTTTCATACCTTTTTTTGTCAACATAGGATTTTTATATCAACAATATGTTAAGTATAAGATTGAGCAAGATTCCGACTATAAATAAAGGAGATATACAGATAAAACCATTCGGGACCCGGGATCATATCTACAGTAATAAGATGAAGTTCACACATACTATGTACCATCACCGAAGTCAAGCAGCATCGGGCGCGGTTAGTACTTGGGTGGGCGACCACCTGGGAACACCGCATGCTGTTGGCACATTTCGGGCGCGGTAGCCCGGTGGTTTGCGCGCGGGATTTGCACGCTGTCACAACTGCCGCCGTGTTCATGCGGAGTACAATCACGTTAAACATGTGGGTCCGTAAGTCCTTCCGAGAGGTTGGTGGTAGGGGAAGGAGGGTACGATCCCTGTGGATGCCTCCCCCACTAGGTACCGGTCTAAATTGGGTGGCACTCCCCGGCTGTCCAAATGGTTATCTTACACCTTTCTTGTAGGTCGGACGGTCGGGGTCTCAACACCAACACATACTATGTACCGGCCACCTAAACAGCTGCTACAAACCCTTTGGGTCAGTTGCGTGGTCTGCGTTTGCAACACATACTACGTAGTTATGTTTTCTCTATTTAGTTGATATTGCACATTCTTTACAAAAGCATCTTATCAATAGACTTGTGGGCTAACCACCAATATGTTAATATAAAATGAGGTTTTCTGAAGTCATAAAATTTAGTGTCCTTGAGGTCGCTAACAAATTTTCCTCGTGAAGTTGGGTGAAAATCATTGGCATTTTATTTGTATCATTCAAAAAATTATTTTCAATTTCTCCTAAGGTACATTTAACTAGAAATTTAAAATATTTCTTTGATTAGTTGCTTTTATTTTTATACCACACAAATGCGCATCGCATGAAAACACTAAACGACATTAACACATTTTAATTTCATTTCGTTTCGTTCTTGGCACAATTTGATTTAACTTATAAACTAAAGACAAAGTGAAACTCACTACAATTTGAATCGAGTGTATTAAATTAATTATTCCCAAAAAGCCACAAGGATAATTTAAGAAATTGAACTTCATTTTCCAAGATAAGGAATGTTTATCAATTTGGCATCATTTTCATGAATTTGCAACATTTCTATCAATATGACACCATTTTCGTTACTTTGGCGATATTTTCAAAACAGTAACCAAGTTGGCAATTTTGTCAAATTTGTAGCTAGGCTTTACAGGCCGACAAAACAGAAAAACAGAAAGAAGATAAAGGATTTTAAAAAAGAACAGACAGAGAGAAAGGATTTTCTTACACTAATATGCGCCGTTATAGAATGCACTAACACGTGCTATTCTCAAGATAAACAGTTTTAATCTAAAATAGAAATAAATCTTTAAAAAATGAAATGTATAAACGTATTTATTTATCAAAATACGCTCAGGACTTAAAAATGTAATTTTATAGAATTAAAAATGATAGCATTATAAACTTCGTATACCTACTGCATACTGCAAAAATATAGGGTCTATAAAGCAAAAAACAGCTTTCTTCTTCAGGTCAAGAAAATAGCGGAACCTCACATATTCCAGAGAGTTAACCGCTTCAAACAACTGAATTGCCAAACGCGCTTGAATTATTCGTATAAATTCGTAATAATTCGTATAAATTTGTAAAATAATAACTAGTAAATTTTATTATATTCATATAAATAATTATATATTTTATAAATAGTTTATTCGTATTCTGATATTCTCAAAACCTACCGAGAACGCGAATTTCGATTTTTCAATCTATTTCAATCCTTTCTCTATACATTTCCATATAATGTAGAGAAAACAAAAACGGCCCAGCTTTTAACAAAATGCTTTAACGAACAGTTTCCACACAAAACTCTATCCAAAAATGAACTAATAAATAAATAAAACGTTTCTGTACTAGCGAGAAAATACACAATTTAACTCCCGCACTAATCTTTTTCTGGTTCAACTGTATCAATTGTAGAATAGCTGGAAGGAAACAATTTTCATTAGTCTAATTTTCCGCCTCAGTTATTTTCCCTTGCGATACTTTTAACACTAAAATGTTTCTTAATTTAGAGATTTTTTCTTAACGGGATAAATATTTTGAAATGTGTTTTTTAACGAAATTTTAATTCTGAAAGCAAATATTTCTTTTGTGTCGAAAACACTTTTCGGCAAAATCCAAAATTTAAGCGTTTTATAGGGGTTCGGATTAACAAAATTCGGATGTGTCCAATGTAGGATTTTTACCACATATTAAAAAATTTCGATAAGCAATGACGCAAGTTAGAGCATTCTTATAACTAGATCTCAGTACAAAATCAGTTTGTTATAATTATTAAATGTACCGGCTGACCGCACAATATAGATGGGTCTGCCTAGGACGCGACAGCCCAGTGGAAAGCGGGCGGGAATTGCACTCGGATGGCCTTGGTTCTCACCACTCCCAAAACTGCCGCAATGTTCACGCAGAGTATGATCACGATAAACATGTGGGTCCGTAAGTCCTTCCGAGAGCTTGGTGGTAGGGGAAGGAATGTACGGTACCTGTGGTTGCCTCCCCCACTGGGTTTCGGTCTAAATTGGGTGGCAGTTCCCGAGCGTCCAAACAGATACCTTATATCTTTCTGGTAGGTCGGACGGTCTGGGACAAAGAAGAGGAAGATCGCTTTGACTATGTTGAGGGTCAGTGGTAAGTGCCTCAATGAACATTGGCACTTAATCCCACCTGCTGACAATCATCTCCAAATAGTATCATTTAATGCCGGATGCATGGAGGATGGCAATCATAGCGACGGCATTGGTATGGATGTGGTTCTTCTACTGACTGCAAGATCCTCACGAGCAATTGTCTGTTTGGGGCATCCTGAGCCTCTACGACGGTTGCATTTGCCTTCTCCGATCCACTGTTGCCGACATCGAGCAACTACCATACGATACGACCAAGATGGCGACTCATAAATCTGTTGGACCAACCAGCTTCCTTTAGGCCTATGATGCGAACTCTTTCTAACTCAGACAATTATTCGTCGCGCCATCGAGTACGATTTAAAGGCATTTTACATACAACTTGCCGTATCAAAGCACAAAATCCAGTTCCAATTGCCCGTGAGTGAGAACACCGGTCGTGTTAAATGCTGCAAGATGCTTTGTTCGAATACGTATTGCATGATCTCTATAACATCATTGGCGCTGACAGTTTGATCGTTTCCATAACCTTTGGAATGACGTTTGCATGCTGAAATGTTTATTGTGTGCATGTACATATTTGCAGAGTATATATATATATATGTGTGCGTGTGTGTGTGTGTGTGCATGTATGTGTGTGTAAATATGAAAACTATGTATTAACTACAGTAATGGCTAAGAACCCATCTCTAGCACAGTTGTTACAATTAAGTGTTAATTTATGTAACTATATGAACAAATACAAGTTGGATAATATTACTTGGTAACTTGTCGCTATAAAGAGAAAAAATCTGATGTGGGCAACACATGACTTTCCTTATATAACGTAATGAATTTACCACTTTTACAGTAAAATAAATAGGTTTTTCTTATAGTAGATACTAATATTCTTTCCAAGATATTGAATTTTCGACAATTAGTCGTCATTTCATTGATTTAGCGTCATTTTTATCCATTTGGCGAGATTTTCGTTAATTTGTCAACATTTCAAAAAGTCGCCAAGTTGGCGACATTCCTCCAAAATCTCGCCAAGCATAATGGACAAAGAAATAAGTTATTCTTACAGCAGATAAATGAATATTGGCGTTCAAATAAAAAAGTATTACTCAAAGTATCTTTTTTCATGAATGGAACGAGCTAGATCCACGAGAATGATGTCATCCAATATATCGAATGGTATTACTGAAAAGTGAACATGTCTCTCAAGAGGAAATATTTTTTTTTTTATTTTATATGACTTTCTGATAATTTTTTTGAAAAATGTGCAATATCTCGAGAACGGTTCATGTTAGCGTTCTAAAATTTATGTCAATCGTTTTCTAATGAAAAATTACATAAGAAATGTCTATATGCGTAACTTTTTTAGTGGTTTTGATTTTTTGACTATTTTTTCCAAATTTCATTTGAAAATTTAGGGATGTTCTTAACATTCGATTGTGTATAAAAACAATAGGCTTCCAGAGTTTACGGATTGTGATTTTGTACCTAATTTGAATCGAATCGGTCCATTCGTTTGTCAGTTATCGTCTTCACAGACTCTCTCACACACACACATACACATACTTTCACACACACACATACACATACTTTCACACACACACACACACACACAGACATCACTTCAAAAATGTTTGATTCGTGATCAGGGATGCTTGAAACGTGATCGTCGAAAACTCGATTTCGAATTTTCGACCCCGTCACAATACTTTCCTTATACATTATGTATATAAGGAAAGTAATAGGATTTTCCTATAGTAGATACTAATATTCTTTCCAAGATATTGAATTTTCGACAATTAGTCGTCATTTTCATTGATTTAGCATCATTTTTATCCATTTGGCGAGATTTTCATTAATTTGGCAGCATTTCAAAAAAGTCGCCAATTTGGCGACATTCCGCCAAATTCGTCGCCAAAATCTCGCCAAGCGTTATGCACTAAGAAAAAAGTTATTCTTACAGCAGATAAATGACTATTGGCGTTCTAATACAAAAGTATTATTCAAAGTATATTTTTTCATGAATGGAACGAGCTAGATCCACGAGAATGATGTCACTCAATTTATCGCATGGTATTACATATGAAAAGTGAACATGTTTCTCAATAGGAATTTTTTTTTTTATGTGACTTTTTCATAATTTTTTTGAAAAATGTACAATATCTCGAGAACGGTTCATATTAGCGTTCTAAAATTTATGCCAATCGTTTTCTAATGAAAAATTACATAAGAAATGTCTATTTGCGTAACTTTATTAGCGGTTTTGATTTTTTAACGATTTTTTCAAAATTTCATTCGAAAATTTAGGGGGGGGTTCTGAACATTCGATCACGTATAAAAACAATAGGCTTCCAGTGTTTACGGATTGTGATTTTTGTACCAAATTTGGTTCAAATCGGTCCATTCGTTCGTCAGTTATCGTCTCCACAGACTCACTGACACACACACACACACACACATACACACACATACACACACACAGACATCACTTCAAAAATGTTTGATTCGTGATCAGGGATGCTTGAAACGTGCTCTCCCGTCGAAAACTCGAATTCGAATTTTCGACCCCGTCACAATACTTTCCTTATACATTATGTATATAAGGAAAGTAAAAAGAGGGGTGGAATAATGAATTATCGAATAAGAATAGATAACCGAAAACGACATGTGTATAAAAAATACAGAGTGTTCGTAAACTGTTTTGACAAAGTAAGAGGGGGCGATAGTACCCATCAAGATGAACAATATTTACTATGAAACCTAGGATCGCATTCCACTCTGAGTGTCAGAAAAGCGTGAAGTTAAAGTTGAACTTCCAACAGTGAAAATAAGGAGAATTAACGTAATCATAAGTTGCACAATCCCATTTATTTACACCAGAGAAAGACTCAAATTAGATGCTCAAAGTGATGGCCAAGGGTGCCGCTGCACAATTCACACCGGCGAATGAACGACTGACGCACCCTCTCGAAGACACCTGGTGTCGTGTTTATCCTGTCCTCTGCAACAACGATTCTCGCGATGAGATTTTCCATGGAGTCCACCGGCGTCTCGTATGCCAATGATTTTATGTGCCCCCAGAAGAAGTCCAGTGGGTTGAGGTCCGGTGAGCGTGGAGGCCAAGCCACAGATTCACTACGTCCAATCCACAGTCCGGGATATGTGGTATTCAAGAAGTGTCGGACAGCGCTAGAAAAGTATGCTGGGGCTCCATCATGAAACAACCACATGGCTCTTGCTTGCAACAGCCACATGGCTCTTGCTTGCAACAACCACATGGCTCATGACTTGTGCTTGTTGGACGTGTTTGGAAGTTACACTTTTCTGACGTATTTGAGAGTTACTCTTTTCTGAGAGTGGAATGCGATCCTAGGTTCCATAGTAAATATCGTTCGTCTTGATGGGTACTATCACCTCTCTTATTTTGTCAAAACAGTTTACGAACACCCTGTATATACAAAAATTCATCAAAAAATATGTAATTATATATAAACATATATATATATATATATAAAGATATAAAAGAGTAAACAATGCAAAATATGTAAGCAATCATAATGATCAATAAAGGGGGCTATGGGAAATATAAAACATATGTGAAATAATACGAGCAAAGTAAAACGAGCTAGTTCCAATTTTTAACACAAGCTGATCAGAAATAAAAACGGCGAGAAAGAGAAATAACAATAATTATAAGCACTTGATAAAAATATCAAAAGACTGAGAACAATTAGTTGAAACTTATAAATTGTGGCAAGGCCATTCCAAAAGACTATAAGCACACAGCATAAAAAATGGAGGTTAATTCAGAAACGCACTCTCATCAAGACAGTACCTACAGTCTGAATTAAAACCGAAATAATAGTCATGTTCTAATAATGACGATAGTATTATTGCAAAGGGCCATACATAAGGTAAAGGTGCGATGTTGTAGAGAACCCATTACAGCGGCAAGCATAAAATACAGATTTGTTTACAAGAACAACATACTAACTATATTTACAGGAACATTACGTAGATTATATACAGGAACATTACGTAGATTATATACAGGAACATTATTGAAATAGAGCTAAATCATAACGCGCATGCAGGCAGCATCCGAAATACGAATGTCCGAATGATGATGATAAAGTTCTGAGGCTCGCTTATAAGAGCCAGTATAGAAGCTTTGCGCATGCGGCATATGCAAATCTAGAGTCTCTGTGGAGAGCAAGAAAGTTTTATGCTAATCGCTTGATCAGCGTATTTCTGCAAATCGCTGGAGGAGTGTCGCCATAGTACACCCCTCATCATGAAGGAGCTAGGGATCTAAAACGAACTTGTCATCCATACCTGGTTACTGTAGAGATAGCGGTGGAAGATGATTAGTCAGAAACCTATGTAGATATTTCTTTGAATCTTCTAAGAGTTTTAGTAGAAATTCGGGTTCCAAACGATCAATGCAGATGTTGCTTTTTCGTCCGCGGATATCCACTGTGTAAAATTTGTCTGTGCATGCACACACGGGGAAATATCCATCGTATGAGGTCTGCAACGGCCGACATACGAAGTCGTTTTGTACAAAAACATGGGTTAACTTGGGAAGTTCCTTGTGGATAAAACATCATTTTTTTAATGACATGAAGCAGTAACTGGTCTTAGACGTTGCATTTATCGTCTTAATTGTAAAACGAATTTGTGGGCATATTTTAGGATATATTTTAGTGATGTGTTAAGTAGGAATTCACATGGCAATCGTAAGGATGTGCCGTAGATAAATTCTGCACTGTAAGTTTTTAGATCTTCTTTTATTAAGGATCGAACGCCTAAAAGTACGCTTGGTATAGTACGTTTATCCAGCGGTCTATTTCTTGACAGCGTATTGCCGATTTGATTTGGCGGTGGAAGAGTTCCACCATGAAATTTGAGGCTGGATGATATGCTGTCGTTCTGGTTTTTCTGCTTCCTAGAAATCTCATTAGGTGATGAAATAAATCACTTTCGAATTGTCGCCCCTGATCAGTACTTATGACCTCGGGTAAGCCGAATTGAGAAATCCAACCAGAAAAAATGCTTCTGATACTGTGGCTGCAGTTTGATCCTCTAATAGAATGGGCTCCGGCCATCGCGTAAATCGATCGACACAAGTGAGTAAGTATCGCGATCCCTTCTATATGGGTAAAGGTTAGTCTATGTCAATATGGACATGTTGAAATCTGCCATTAGGTGTATTGAAAAATCCTAAATGTGATTCAGTGTGCCGATGTATTTTTGCTTTTGGCAGGCGATGCACGTAAGGGTCCATTCGGCGCAGTCCTTTCGTAGTGAAGGTCAAATTAATCGTTTTCGCACCATGTTCACTGTTCCTCGAACTCCTGTGAGCGAGATTGTGAATGTTGTGAAATAAATACTTGCTTTCGAAAACTTTGTTGGATGTACAGTCGAATTTCACCTGTTCAGACATCACAATGTAGTATAGCGCCTGATGGATCAATAGCGATACATTTTAATTGTAATGAAAGATAAGATTTTTGAGATCTTTGAGTTCGTCTTCAGTTTGTGCTTCTGCGATTTCTTCGTAGTCAAACATATTTGGTGCATGAATCTCTTCTATGCGAGAAAGTGCGTCAGCTACTACATTTGTTGAACCGGGAATGTATTGGAATTGGCTGTGAATTGACCCTGGTGTCTTAATTGACATGGAGTCATCTTTTAGGTTTTAGTTGAAACATAAATGTAAGAAGTTTGTGATCGGTGTATAAGATAAAATCTTTTCCTTCTAGCATATGCCGAAAATGCTTTATGGTTAAAAATAATGCGAGAAGTTCACGGTTGTAAGCGCTGTACTTCCGTTCTGCGGCATTTATCTTGGGTGAAAAGAATGCTAATGGGCATAACTTTCCATTTGCTTTGTTACAATGCAGATCCAATCGCTACTAAAGATGCGTCTACCGAAAGTGAAAATTCACAATTTGTTGTAGGATAAGTTAATAGTGATGTATTTGAAAGTAAGTTTTTACATGCTTAGAAAGCAATTTATGTGCTTTTGGGTCACTGTACTTGCGAACTGTCGCTTTTTTTGTTTCCAGGTATTCAATCCTACAGAACTGCTTGCGCTCCTGCAGCTTGTGGTAAAAACCTACTCTAAAAGTTTAAATTCGCTAAAAATCTTCTTAAATCCTGTACAGATTTTCGTGGTGAAAAATTTAGTATGGTAGAAACTCTATCTGGTAAAGGAGAACTGCCTTCTGCCGTAACCATGCGTCCTAGGAATTTTACTTGAGATTGTCCAAAAACGCATTCGAAAGTATTTACAGTATTGTGACAATTAATTGAGAAATGTCATTTTTTTCGTTTTATCACACGTAAGCTTAGGAAGAAGCACTCCAAATTAGCTCAGAGTTCAAATTGCAGTTATTATCAAAGTAGCAGGTGTTCGTATGCACCTGGTAAGTAGCAGGTGTTCAAATTCCTCCGCCAGGTGGCAGGTATTCCGCAGTGGTAGTTTCTCAGTTGTTGCGGGGCTCATTAGCGTCATGGATATCAGCGCGGAAACACGTGCTAAAGTGATTGCTCTTAGAGAACACACTTCTAAGACTTTCGAGGAAATAGGTAAAATATGTGGAGTGAGTACAGCAATTGTCGGGAGGATCTGGAAGCGGTTTCAGGAAACAGGAAATGCTGGAACCAACCGCTCTGGAAGATGCGGCCGAAAAAGATCAACTTCGACTCGTGACGACAAAACTTTACATCGAATGAGTGTTAAAAATCCTCGATTAACCAGTTTGGACCTGTCTAAGTCCATGGTAGCAGCTGGTGTTGATATTGCACCTTCAACAGTGCGATACAGGCTGTTAGAACGCGGACGGAGAGCACGTCGATCGTACAAGAAGCAGCTTCTAACGCTTCGCATGAAGAAAAAAAGGTTGGAATGCGCACGGAAATACAAAACATGGACTGAGAAGGACTGGGAGAAAGTTTTCTTTTCTGACGAAACACATTTTGTGGTTCAGGGATTTAGATCTATGTTCGTGAGAAGGAGCCAAGGAGAACCTCTCAATCAAGCACCCAAGCATCCGCCCAAAAAGATGTTTTGAGGTTGTTTCAGCGTTTTGGGGACAGAATATCTTGTTCCCGTAGAGGGAATGATGAACAGTGCCAGTTACGAAGTCATATTGACCCGAAAAGTGCTTCCAACCATGGCTAAACTGTGGCCGAACGGAGATTGCGTTTTCCAACAAGATAGCGCGCCATGTCACACCTCGAAGCGAATCAAAAATTTCTGCTCAAAAAAAAAAATATTACCGTACTGGATTGGCCCGGGAATTCACCAGACTTGAATCCCACAGAAAATTTGTGGGCTATTGTCAAAAAACGGCTTCACAAATTTGACTGTACGACGATGGACAAGCTAATTTCGGCCGTTATTGACATATGGTTCAGAGACGTTGAAATTAAAACTGCATGTGCTAGTCTAGTACATTCCATGCCGAAACGTGTCTGTGATGTTATAAAGTCTCGAGGAGGTCATATCACTTATTAGTTTTAAATGTATCCATAGAAAACTTGAATAAAACTGAATTTTATAAAAAAAAAACTGCATTTCTCAATTAATTGCCACAATACTGTATTACTACTCCGTATTGTGAAAAACGCCCAAATACTGTGCGTAAGTGCTCTTAGTGTTTGGCTTCATTTTCTGAAACGATTAAGCAATCGTCGATATATACGAAACAAAAATCTAAATCGTGTAAGACTTCATGCATAAATCTCTGAGCTGCGTTGCATAAACCGAATGGCATGAACAGAAATTGAAGTAGTCCGAACTACAGTGCCTAGAATACCCCGTGTCGAGTTCGTAGGAGGAAGGTGCTGAAAAACTGGTTCCAATAATTCAGGACACATCCGGTAAAATGCGGAACAAGAGAGTAGAGCGCCATCTGTTATCGTTAGTTAAAGTTATCGATTAGACTGATCTATTAGTTAAATTTTTCTAGATCGTAATTTAAATTTTTATTAATCGTTTTAGTACCGTTATTTGTTTAATTTCTCAATTGATTTTGTCTGTTACTGTTACGAATGCTTGTCATTTTACAATTTGGAGCATCCTCCAAGAGGTGGAAATGCTGACCCATAGGTGATTGAGTCATACAATATGCCCTGATAATTCCACAGAAAATTCAATTTTATCTAAAGTTCTTTTACTTGTTGAGAATGGAAATATTTCAGATATTTCACAAATTTTATCTAATAATGTACCTGATGGGTAGTACAGTGTTAATAGATTAATTTATTACGTTGCTGGTTATGTTGTCAGAAAATTTAAAAGCAAAATTAGATGTGCTGAATGTGAAATGCAGATAGAAGATCAGGGAAAGTATCTGACAAATGAATGTTCATCATTCGCAAAACCAATTGATGATGGAGGTCTTATATACCCCTCAATAATTCTATTTAATTTTATTAAAAACTTAGAGTAAAAATTTACAGCGTGTTTCTCTATAAATTTACTTCACAGAGATAGTATAAGTGACTTATTTAACACTTTGTCAAACTCTACATTAAACTTTATAGGAAGTGAAAGTCACAAGGTCGATGACAAAAACATTATTGAGATTTTACTTAATAACCAGTCTTCATTTTTATATTAAAGGTATCAACAGAGACAAATGTACACAAAGAAACAAAGTAAAATTTTCAAAGATGAGTAAATGTAAATAGTGTATTTGAATAAATGAAATGCATGTAAAATATTAAAATAATAATGATACATTTTTGCTATTAAAACATTTTTATTTTGAAATTTAGTTTTTATCTCCTTTAAAGTAGATAATATTCTTTAAACATTTGTTTTTCTGCAAGGATGTATATATCTATATTATACTGATGATTTTTATTAAACATTGTATAATATTAAACTTATTATGTAATATAAGGTAAGAAATAATACTTTATCTGTAAATATTTTGTTCAATATGTCATTTTTTTCAACTAGTGCAAATTTATTGTTGAAATTATGAAATTAACTGCAGATAAGTTTTATTATTTATTTAGTTATAATGATAAATTTGACTATATCTTTCATCAAACACAACTCACAAAATGACTTACAAAAAAAATTTCAAATATTATCTAAGCTATTTTATTTAATCTTTTGTATAAAAGAAAGTTTGTATGCATTTCTGTCTACATGTGCATTATTTAAAACAAACATATGGTAAATTTACATTCGTTTTATATCCCTCCCTAAGTTGTAAGATGAAATTCTATGACTCTATATATATTTTATATAATTATAAAAATTACGTTTGCTTACCAAATAATAACGAAATGTCTTACAAAATAATACTGAAAATAAAAAAAACATTTAACGCATCACAGACCGATGAAATAGTCTGTTTTAGTGCAAGAAGCGAATTTAAAAAATATATATTTTGCATTAATATATCCGTGTTAACTGTAATAGGAATTGTTTCTGTAGAAACATAATTCTCCTGAAACCCTATTTTGAAGTCAAAACATATTTTAAACAGTTAGTTTATTTAAATTTTTAATTTCAAATGACGTATTTTTTGCATAGGAAAGCATAGCGTTGTCTGCTATGAGCGGGTCCGTTATAACTGCAGCGCCATCTGTTGCATTTCCTGAACAATTCTCCCGATTTTTTTCATTGAACGCGACACTAGGTATTCCAGGCACTATAGTCCGAACGGTATTATCACCGCTGTTTTCGGGACATCAATCTGTTCCACAGGAATCTGGCAGTATGCTCGTACCAAATTGAGGACAGACATGCAGACAGACATAATGAACAACATCATAAACATTTTTCAACTGTACTGAAAAGTGTTAAACAGCGATGGTTTGAATTTCAATCAGTAGATTCCTAAAATCCAAATTATAATTATGTTTTCATATGTCATTAATGTATTTAAATATTCGTTATTTCATTTAGAAAGGCAATCCTATTGGCAACTCTTTAATAGTCCTACGTAAAGTCATATGACATTGAATTAGCATCACAAGAATTTATATTGGATACTCTCGATGACTTTTTGGGATAACAATAGTGCATTAATTTTTTTCTGGTTTAAAGTTCTTGCAAAGTAGTCAGTCATCCAATAATAGTGAGCATATTTTTTTATTTCCCCATCTTAGATTAAAAAGTATAATATCTCAAGAACGACGACTGTAATTGTTATGTAAATTATTTGTTTCTAGAAATAAAATTACATATAAAATTCTTAACTTTACAACAAATTGTAACATGATTCTGTTTTAAAAATTTTCAGCTGTTTCCAAAACAGGAATGATTGAAAAATTAAATGTTGTACGCCTGGTCTGCTCTTACCGATAATCAATTTGCTTCTGATATTTATTACTTGGGGAAAATGTACTTAATAGCATTTAATGTGCTCAATTTGCATGAGAGATATAGCGCTTCATGTGCAATAAAATAAAATGTCCAATATCTCAAGAATGGCTTGTGATAACTTCAAACAGTGGTGTTTGTTCATTGCGGTTTTAAATGATTTGTAAAGTATTCAAGCATTTGATAAAATTTATTTTATATTTTAGGAATTTTCTTTCATTTGACATCAAAATTATGAAATATAACAAAAATTTCGCATTCTAATGACCTTTAAATTGATGACCTTTAAAATGACCTTTTAATTTATATGATTTACTAAATAGATACTTTCGTAATATTGTTATTCATAGTTATATTTTTACGGCATTTATTAAATTTTCGAAACAAAATTTTGAAAAAATGTTGTCTTTCCTTTGCTATAATCACACTAAAAATCATTGGGCCTGTGACATTATCAATTGAAATAATTTTATCAAATTTCATTACAATTTCTCAATTTGTTTGAGAAATATAGTAGTCACACACAAAAGAGACAAACATACAGATACTCATTTTTTTCTGCCACCCAGACTACCTCAACAAAGAATGAAATATAAAATGCTTATACCAAAACCTTTTAACATGAATTTCCCTACAAAACTCTGTCCAACAATAAGCTAATAAATAATTAAAACTATCAATACTAGCGTGAAAACACCCAATTTAACTCCCGCCCTAATCTTTTTCTTGTTCAACTGTATCAATTGTAAAATAGCTGGAAGGAAACAATTTTCATTAGTCTAATTTTCCGCCTCAGTTCTTTCACCGTGCGATACTTTTAACACTAAACTGTTTTTTTAATTTAAAGAATTTTTTCGTAACGAGGTAAATATAAAAGTTTAAAACGTATAAAAATTCGTTCAAACTACAGTCTAAAATAATCTAAAATTAAATTACGTCGCTAGTAACGTCATGAATGTTGATTCAAAATATCAACCGATTTCAAAGTAAAAAAAAATCTTTATTCATTTTTAACACTTTACAACAAAGTTGAAAAGTGTTTATGACTTTGTTCATTCTGTCTGTCTGTCTGTCTGTCTGTCTGTATGTCTGTCTGTCTGTCTGTCTGTCTGTCTGTCTGTCCGTTAGCACGATAACTGCCGTAAAAATGACTTAATCAAAATGAAATTTTAGTATGTTGTTCAGACGGTCTGTAGGACCTATGGGAATATAAATGAATAATATCACACAATTAGTTTTGGATTGAACCCGGGTTGAAAAAATGAAATACATTGAGCCCTATGGGACCTAATTTTTCTAACATTTTTTAAGCGGATTTAAAATTCACAAATTGCTTCGAAAATTTTAGGTAATAGTCAAATTGTTCCATAAAATATATAAAAAAAAATTCAGCTAAATATATTCAGTAGTTTTTTAAATAAAAATTAAAATAATAATTACACATCTTATATGAAACGATCACGTGACCATGATATGAAACGATCACATGACCCACTTCAAAATGAGATATGGCATCCATCTTGTTTCAAATTCGTGATTTTTTAAAGTTCTTTTTAATTCATATTGAGTGTTGTATCCATCCTAAAACTACTTTATTTCTGCTTAAATTCTGTGCACCTACATACTAAAACAACACAATGACAATATATTTGAGTTTAAATTCTCATTCAAATTTGATTATTTCTACAATTAAGCCTATTTTTCACCTATGTAAAATGTAAACAGCAAAATATGTAGAATGAGTTGTATTAGAATTACTGTATTTCTTTAACACAAAATAATTCAGTCCATGGAGTCTGCATGGCTGATATGAATGAAATATTAATTGATTTTATAAACAGAAGGACGATATTTTTCGATGAAGTTTTAAGCATAAAGTTTATGAATTGTAGCTCCATGGTCTTAATTTTTAAATAAAATAAATTATTGTAGTATTGTGATGAATGAAATGGAGAAAGTTATGAATGAAATCCCGCTTTTATAGAGACATCCAGGTGTGTTATTTTTTCTATGACGTCATTTGAATGAATTTCAGTTGTTTTCGATGAAGTTTTCAAATATAATAAATTATCGTAGTATTATGATAGATTTAAAAATATTACCGTGGAATGTATTGCATTTTAGAGATATTTAAACCACGCAATTTATATTTCAATGCCGTCTTTTGAATGAAGTTCATTTTTTTCAATGAAGGTTTAAGTTTTCAAATATAATAAATCAATGTAGTATCGTGATAAGTTTTAAAATATTACCGAGGAATGTATTGCATTTTCGACTTTTTTGAATAAAATTGCATTGAAGTTGGAAAGTGTTTCATAATCAATGCTTTAAGCATGATTGATCTTTCTTGTTGTTATATTCTTCCTAATTTAGCAAACTTATTCATTGGTATATTCACATTTCCATGTATAGGGAAAGTATTATAATCGTGTCGATAATCGGAACTCTAGTTTTCGACGGATCTACACGTTTCGAGAGCTCTAGAGCCCCCCCCCCCAAAAAAAAATATTATTTATGTAGGTGTGCGTCTGTCTGTACAATGTCTGTCTGTTTCCAATGTATCTGGAAACTATGCATAAGTAACTAGTGGATTTCCATGGTGCTGATTACATTTTGGTAAGATTCGATAAAATGGTCCAGCCTTATATGAAAAAGAACTTGCAAAAATTGTCAAAATCTAAAATAAAATACTACATATGCTCAAATATATCAATTAGATGCTTGTTTCGTACATGATTTTGCAGAGTTCACTTCGACGAAAAGATCTTGCAATTTCGTCCCAGTAGCTCAAAGGTAGAACGTTGACTAGCTAGTTTGGAGATCCAGGGTTCGATTCCCGGTTGGGACAGGAAGGCTCTTTACAATGGCACCCGAACAAATCAACCCTGTAGGTTAGTGGAGAGATGTCGGCGATCTGAAAGTGGCCCTAATACGACTAGTACGGATTCGGTGAACTCTGGAAGATGGAGCGCCGAATTCAAATAGAGAGGATAACGACAACACAAGATACTAACCTGAGTAAAATAAGAAATGGCAGGAGACTAACCTGGGGTAAAAACAGCAGGAGGTGGTCAGTCAGATTGTCAGTTACTCGCCGATCTGACATTATAGGGTGGAGAATGCAGAGTCCACTTCGACGATAAGAGCTTGCAATTTTGTCCCAGTAACTCAACGGTAGAGAATCCGCTGGCCAGTTCGGAGATCCAGGGTTCGATTCCCGGTTGGAACAGGAAGGCTCTTTACAATGACACCCGAACAAATCAACCCTGTAGGTTAGTGCAGAGATATCGGAGATCTGAAGACCCCAGACCGTGCGACTCATATAGTGGGTTTAGAATAGCTAGCTGCACGGCCGGGAAAGGATACCCCTTGCACTCAGGAGGCAGCCAAGGTCTACCATCCCGCCAAAGTACATTTATTTAGATCTAAAAAGATAGCAATTGATGAAAAATATTGTGATTAAACAGATAGATTTACATTATATTTGAACTTGACAAGTACGTCCATTTTTAAAAAATGGGAAAAGGATTATTGCGAATATAGATAAAAAAATCATTGAAAAATAAAATTTAGAGTGAGGTATTATAACATAATGAAAAATAGATTAAAATTAAAGAAAATAATAAAATTTTAAAAGTAAAATTTAGAAAATATATAAAAAGAAAATATATGTAAAGGAAAATATATGAAAAGGAAAATATATGAAAAGAAAAATTAGAAAAATTCCAAAAAAAAGGGACAAAAGAAAAAGAAAGAACCGAGAAAATAAGAACAGTTAACATAGCGTTTTTTTAAACAGAAAATATGGGGGAAACACAATAAGTTAATATTAGTTAATAAGAATGAAATAAAGGAATTCATTGATCAGAATTAATTGAGAGCAGAATTTACTCATAAGTTTAAGTCACTTTATTAGAAATTTCCACAGCAACAAGAATACAGTTTTTAATTTTATCTACTGAAGAGAGATTTCAACGAACTTTAGAGAACCAAATTGGTTTATTAGAGGGGGGGGGGGTGCAGAGATGAAAATTTTTAGAAAAAGGACAATCGAAAATGTAATTATCAACGTCACCGAATTTATTGCAAATACAGTGAATCTGAAAGTGGCCCTAATACGACTAGTACGGATTCAACGAACTCTGGGAGATGGAGCACCGAATTCAAATTGAGAGGATAACGACCACGCAGGATACTAACTTGAGTAAAATAAGTAGTGGCAGGAGACTAACCTGAGGTAAAAATAGCAGGAGGTGGTCAGTCAAATTGTCAGTTACTCGCCGATCTGACATTAGAGGGTGGAGAATGCAGAGTCCACTTCGATGATAAGAGCTTGCAATTTTGTCCCAGTAGCTCAACGGTAGAGCGTCGGCTGGCCAGTTTGGAGATCCAGGATTCGATTCATGGTTGGGGCAGCAAGACTCGTTACAACTTTTAACGGCGAAAGGAATATCATCGACCCTATAACTCTAGAACTAACCATTCTCAAAATATTTTAGTTTATTCGCATTTTCACAACGCGGTCTTTGAAAATACATCCAGCCGTCAAATAAAAACAAAACTAAATTAAAACTTTAGTCAGTATACTTTCAAGATATCATAAATGTTATTTTATTAAATGTTAGTAACTCAATTTAATGAATCATGAAAGAAATAATGAGAAAATTAATTTGAATCTGTAGGAAAAGTCATGTGCTACCTACAGCAGATTTTTACTTTCCCTACAATATATTGTCTGATAATATGTTGTCTACAATGTCTGTCTATATGTTTGTGCAATGTATATAATCACTCTAGGGCAAAAATTATACAACGAATTTTCAAAAAATTCAGTATCTAATTCACTTATAAGTTAGTTACCCAAGTGTACTAATTGCATTTCGATACGATACAAAAAACAATAACCTGCATTTTCTTGCAAAATGACCCGCAAAAATCGTCAAAATTTGTAATACAAAACTAAATATCCTTAATTGCATTTATTAAATGGTTGCTTCGTATATGATTTTGACGTTAAAAAGAATAAGATCAACATTGTTTCTCGTACGGGCCAATCGTCTTCGAGATATATAATTTTTTTATAACTTTTGCAAACTGGCGATGTTTTATAATACGATAATTCGCTTGATGAAAGAAAAATGTTTTAAAACTGTATATATAATTGAGAATACTTGTAAATAAATATACGTGTCATTTTGGGCAATTAAACATTAAACTAAATTCGATGGATTATGGAAGAAGTGAAGAAAAATGAATTTGAGACTGCAGGAAGAGTCATGTGCTGCCTATATCAGTCTTCAAACTAATTTACGAATATCCTATTTTCTGATATTCCATAGATAAATTTGCCAAACTTATTTTCAAGCTAACTTTAATTTATTTTCTCAGATAAAAATTCTTTTTTTAATAATTAGAACTGAAATTCTAAGAAAAAGAGATGGAACAAGATATTTATGAAAGAACCTTCATTTAATGACAAATGATGTATACACTACATTTTCAACTCTATAATTCATTGTTCAGCTCTATCATCAGCTTCATCCATAGCTGATTCTCAGAAATATGAGTGCGTATTCTATTATTTATTATTATTTTATTCTAATTCTACATTTTCCTGGTTTTAATTTATGTCCTAAACATCTCAATATCAATGCCAAATTATAGCGTACTAGTGATTGGCCAGATCTATAAAATGGCAGACTCCAGAAATACGACATCTGCAATTCTGCAGATTTCGCGAGTGTGTATCAGTTCGTTCGTAGAAGTATCGCAAATTAGCATTTCATATTTTTAACACTTCCCAACATAGCATATTCATGACTTTGTTCATACTGCCTGTCTGTCTGTCCGTTTGCATGATAACTACCGTAAAAATGACTTTATCAAAATGAAATTTTTGTATATTGTTGAGACGGTCTGTGGGACATATGAGAATTAAAATTAATAGCACCCAATTGGTTTCGTATTTAACCCGGGTTGAAAAAATGAAATGCATTGTACCCTGTGAGACATAATCTTTCAAAAAGTTTTAAGCGGAAATAAAATTCACAAATTGCTTCGAAAGTTATAGGAAATATTTAAATTATCACGTAAAATGTGTAAAAAAAATTTCAGCAAAATATGTTAGGCAGTTTTTTAAATAAAAATTGAAATGTACACAACCTATATCAGTCTTTAAACTAATTTACGAATATCCTATTTTCTGATATTCCATAGATAAATTTGCCAAACATATTTTTAAGCTAACTTTAATTTATTTTCTCAGATCAAAATTCTTTTTTAATATATAGAACTGAAATTCTAAGTATTGTTATTGTTGTGATGCCACTGTTGAGATGTGTCACTGAATAATTACACCAATATTATACGACGAGATCACATGACTTATTTCAAAATAAAATATAGCCTCCATGTTTCCCCCCAGTGTAAAAATCGTAATGTTTAAAGATCGTTTAAATTTATATTTAGTGTTGCATCCGTCATAAAACCGCTTTATTTTTGCATATTATCTATGTATCTAAATTCTGTGCCAACACAATTACAATATTTTCATTTAAAATGGCCATTAAACTTTGATTATTCCTGCAACAAAGACTAATTTCTATAGCATGCAGGATCCGAACAAGTCAAAAGATTCTAAGATGAGTTTCATAAGAATTACTGAATTTTTCACGCAGAATTATTTAGCTCTGGAGTCTGGAATACAAATGATATGAATATATTCTTTGATTTTACATAGAGAAGCAGACGATTTATAGCATTGACTTTTTTGATGAAGTTTTAAGTTTCCAAGTGTTATAAATTATTGTAGTACTATTATAATTTAAACAAGAAAGATCAATCATGCATAAGCATTAATTATGAAACACTTTCCAACTGAAATGCAATTTCATTTAAAAATCTCTAAAATGTGATACATTCAGTGGTGATATCTTTTGCATTATCACAGTATTACAGTGATTTATTATGCTTAAATATTTAAAACTGTATCGAAATATAAATCATCTGATTCTCTATGCAAAATCAATGAATACTTCATTCATATAACTTGCATTCCAGACTCCAGAGCTAAATAATTTTGAGTGAAAAAAATTCAGCAATTCTTCTGTAACTCACCTTACAATCGCTTGAGATATTTGCATTCTGCATAAGTTAAAATTAGGCTTTGTTGAAGAAATAATAAAAGTTTAGGGATCATTTAAAATCCCAACTATTGTAATTGCGTAGGCACGGGATTTAGATATACAGACTATACAGATATACAGATAATATAGTATGTGTGTGCGTATGTATGTAACTTTTTATTTTCCCTGCATTACATGGTAATACATAGGGAAAGTATTGGAATCGTGCCGAAGATCGGAACTCGAATTTCCGAAGGATCTACACGTTTTGGGACTTCCAGAACACGAAAAACTATTTTTCGGAAGACGGCTGTATGTGTAAGGGTGTATCTGTGTATGTTTCTGTGTGTCTGTGAGGATATTGCATCCACTCTAACTGAAAAACTTGTAAATAAATTACAATTATTCGGTCCATTAGGACCGAATTTAATCAAATTTGGTAGGTAAGTTTTTTGTGGGAAACCCTAATGTTAATTTGATTATAGTACGATTCGTAATAAAAGAATCTGCCTTCTTTGCGAAATGGCCGGCAGAAATTGCCTTTATCCACTCTAGCTAAAAACTAATGGACCAAATTTAACAAAATTTGGTGTATAATATTTCAATAACCTACAAGTGATTTATATACCAAATTTAACAACATTTGTTATATAAATCACTTGTAGGTTATGTACGATTCGGGAAAAAGGAACGGGCCGCAAAAATCGTTAAATATGAAAATAAAAGACTACGTGTGCTCAATTATATCAATTAAATTCCTATTTTATACGTGATTTTTGACAACAAAAAGAATAACACTAACCCCATTACTCTAGGACTAGCCGTTCTTGAGTCATTTTAGTTTTGTTTTTTTGTCTTTTCGCTACGCCACTTTTGACAATAAGTCCATCTATCAAATGAGAACCAAATTTAAGTTTAACGTGCAAATTCAATGTCATTTAAAATACTTATGGATGTTATTTTTTCAGATAAACTCAAATTATTATTGAAGAAATAAAGAGAAAGTGAATATGAGTCTGCAGAGAAAGACATGTGCTGTCCACATCGGAATTTTTAACAATATTACAACAATGATTCATAGAAGTGAACGGGGATTATTTGCAGGCCATTTCGAAAAAAATGTAGGATCTATATTTAAAGATCCACTAAATTGTTGTAGAATAAAATGTTCTACAAATTTAATCTGTGTACCAAATTTTAATTCTCTAGGACGTAGGAAAGAGCATTAAAAACGCCATCAAATAAGTATAACATGAAAAGTTGAGAAAAATTTGAGAAATTGTTATCTATCAAATTTATTTTAAAATGTGAAGCCTCTCTCATACACAAAATAATTAAACTCTTGGAAAGATATTTATTATATAATATATCTATTTTTTCTTTCTGGAGGATATCGCAAAAGTCAGAATTTAATTGAATTCGTTTTTCTCCCTATATTAAATAATTATTAATTAAAAAACTACCTAACATATTTTACTGAAATTTTTTTTATATATTTTATGAGATAATGTAAATATTTCCTAAAAATTTCGAAGCAATTTGTGGATTTTAAATGTCTTAAAAAATGTTTGAAAAATTAGGTCCCATAGGGTTCAATGTATTTCATTTTTTCAACCCGGGTTCAATAAAAAACTAATTGGGTGATACGATTTATTTATATTCCCATAGGTCCCACAGAACGTCTGAAAAGCATACTAAAATTTCATTTTGATAAAGTCATTTTTACGGC
Source organism: Amaurobius ferox (assembly GCA_951213105.1). Classification (NCBI taxonomy): domain Eukaryota; kingdom Metazoa; phylum Arthropoda; class Arachnida; order Araneae; family Amaurobiidae; genus Amaurobius; species Amaurobius ferox. The sequence goes on along the minus strand of OX578141.1, from coordinate 141,246,351 downwards.
AGTTATCGTGCTAACGGACAGATAGACAGACAGACAGACAGACAGACAGACAGACAGACAGACAGACAGACGGACGGACGGACGGACAGACAGACAGACAGACAGACAGACAGACAGACAGACGGACGGACAGACAGACAGACAGACAGACAGACAGACAGACAGGCAGACAGAATGAACAAAGTCATAAACCCTTTTCAACTATGTTGTAAAGTGTTAAAAATATCAGTGCTGAATATATTGCATTTTAGAAATGTTTAAGTAAAATTTCATTTTAGTTGAAAAGTGTTTCACAATCAATGATTTATGCATGATTGATCTTTCTTGTTGATCTTTGGTTCAGGATGAAATTCCTTTTGGTAATAATTCAGCTTCGAATTACATGTCTAGATTAGTATGTCCCGTGTAGATCTGGTATTGCTCTAGCATTGTTTTAAATAGATTGTATATAGATTTGTATGTTGTGTCATATATGTGTTTTGGGTTTCTAGCTAGATTAGCTGTGAATAATGTAGTTTATATGTTTAAGTGTCGTGATTCTTTAGTAGAATTCCAGTCATTAGGTCATTTGTAGTTTGATTTAGATTGTAGACAATTTAGAAGTTCAACGCAAAACCACAATCTTGGTTAGAAAGTATAAACAATCAGAACAAAAGTAGATTAGTACTTTACATTAACGCAGGAACGTTAAGAAAGATCACAACAATAGCGGTATTTAGGCAATGATTTTTTTGTAGTAATATTTTGATAGAATATTTTTGTGTGTTTGTAGTTGTATTTTACAATAGGGGTATTTTCGAAGTGATATTTTGCAGTAAGATTGTTGGTTAGTTCAGTCGAATTTATGTTACAGGAGTGTAAAATAAATCTGAATTTGCAGCAAAAAAGAGTGTGGATCAGTTAGCACAGATTCCTGTACTAACTATAAATAGTTCTATTGAACAAAATGGAGTTATGTTAGCACAATCTAGTTCTTTGACAAAGCACAATTTAGTTCTTTGGAAAAGCACAATCTAGTTCTTTGGAAAAGTACAATCTAGTTCTTTGGCAAATCCGCGGAAATTTTAATCAGGAGCTATGAAAACTTTTGATGGTATTAGTACAATAAATGATGCTCAACAGTTAGTGTGGTGAGGTGAAACTTATATATATACACTACTAATACTTACCCATAGTGCCCCCAGTTGAACCAATAACAATACAGTAGGGTCCGAAATGATCAAACTACATTGCGTTTCACTAAAATAAACAGCCTATTTTTGTGCCACTAACACATTTATCAAACACATGAAATATTCAAATTTGACAATAATAATAATAATAGAATACACAGTTACATTACACTCAAATCTACCAAGCTTGACCTCGGGATGTACTGGCTAATTAATATATATTGCTATTAATTTCTCATTATTTTTACATGCAAGTAGGGTAGTGCGGAAAATTTCCCCAGCTTAAATTAATACTAACACTTGGATCATATTTACACACAAATAACACATGGCAATACAATTGAACTTAAATAGTACGATACCTCCTCCCGGATGAGGTGCCTTGTAATCCAACATTTGATTTATCACAAATCCTGATGAAGAGGTCTCGGTTATTCAATTAAAAACAGATTTTGTACGGATGCACGGTTTGTTGGAGTTGTCGCTGAATGCTGGATACCATCGCGGATTATCACGGAATCAGTATTCAGAGTTCGCTGCCTTCTCCTCCTCCTAATTGTCGGCTTGGCCCAGCGATTCCTGGAGAACCGGGAACTACGTACAGGCCAATACCGGTTGGGTTGCATTCAGCATGAACTTTATGGTGGCATTCTTCACACATGCCGTACCGATGACTGTTGTAGCACTCAGCTGACGGGTGGCACGGACTGCATAGAGGCCCAAGGTTGGAACCCCGTAAACGATCCGCTCATGTCGACTCGGTCGTGAGGTGAGATCAACACTACTGTCGAGTACCACTCTTACAGTACACACAGTTGTCACGGCTTAAATGTAGTATAAGGGTCCAAAGGGTAGCCCAAACTACGCCGTCTATTTTCAGAGCTGTGTGGTACTGCGTATAAAAAGTGGCTAAGGCCTCGCTGCTCCTATGACCAACATGGCCCGATGAACGCAACTCACGATCTGGCTCTGCCCTAGGTCGATTTGGCTTAGGCCATAAACTTGGTTGGCTGGAAGATTGCGCTGGACTACGAGCTACACCTGAGTGTACGTGGTCGCAACGGGTAAAAAAGGTGTTGGTTCCGTGCTGTCTGCATCTGGCTGCCGCTAGAGAGGGCAGCGAACACCGTGCCTAAAATTGAATCAAAATGCATATCGGACCGGACTTCGAAAACAAGTGCAGATACACTTGGAGACCTACTCTCATGAAATCCGAATTGAGTCTAATTTTACATTTTAAAATCGAGTCCCTTCAGATTTTTGAAACGGGGGGAACAAAATTAGGGTGGAAGTCACCTCGTCTTCTTACTCGATGTTTCACGATGTGCGAGAAAAGGACGGTTCAATTTCGACTACTTTCACTGGCTTGCGAAGTGACTCTCATTTCTTATGCGTCCCAATAAAAAATGAGGGGTTCCCACAGCCGGGAGGCCCTGGACCGGGCCTCGACGTGAGCCACACCTGACAGGGGTTATAAATTTCTAGAGATTTGTAGTTTTGCACTTTGACGTTTGCTACAAACTCTTTTATGAAACTGGATTCCGGTCTAAATTGGGTGGCAGTTCCCGACCATCCAAACAGTTACCTTACACCTTTCTGGTAGGTCGGACGGTCTGGGTTTCATCAACAACAACCCGTGTCAATGTGCATTCAAACTATAGCGCCACATCGGTCCCATCCTGTCTGTGAGGAGACATCGCTATAGAACATATACCATACACATTATATACATTTTAAGTAATTGTTACTCCTGCCCCCTTTCATTCCTGGGCTAACCCGGGGCATGAAATATACTTGCACTTAAGTGCTAAATATGTGTTATGCATCATAACAGTTAGTAGTGACAAGGAATACCTTGATAGGAAGAGCAAAATATTGGAGGGATATGTTAGGGGAAAACGGCGTAACTAATACTCGTATTTCGGAGTTTAAGGTTAAAATTAAGCAAACATTCCCAGAGCACAGGGATAAAATGCAGTTAACAGAGAAACAGTGTGGAATAAGGCAGACACAGTAAGAGTCGGTAACAAAAATTTTGTTAAGGAAAGTAGAGATAGGAAAAAGGTTAGAGCTACGTTCGGAAGTAGATATAAAAAAGTTTATCTTTGATAGGTTGTTGTCTAGGTGTCAAGATTTTTTTGAAGAGTACAGTTGAGGATTTTCCTTCAGAGCAAAAAATATAATGATAGACAAACGCCTCCAAACCCTCAATATATTCGCCGGCAAAGCTACAAAAATGCAGAATTTGAACAAAACCGTGCACAAAACTATAGACCTAAAAATCAAGAATAGAACAATTTAGATAAAAGGAATAATTATCCTTTAAACGACAACAGAGCACACTGAAGCGGGGCAATGTGCCCTATAACCAGGGCAAAAACCCACGCATAAATGTTAACACGGGGTAGCTAAAAATTGTAACGCTACCGCACATAGTGGTCCAATTTGATGGAATTGCCGTTGAGGTACTAATAAACATAAGACGTAAACGCTCTTTTATATCAGAGGAATACTTCAAGGACATGTGTCCAATACAAAGATTATACAATGTGAAAGATGTAGAAGTGATTACTGAGCGCAAGGTGAGGTAGGTAAGGTCATACACAGTTAACATTTTTGAGCTACTTTTCACCAAAAAGTGGGTACAGTTGTATTGCCTACATATTATGGTGTACTTATGGTGTATTATGTATACACGATACAGGCCACAAATATTAATGGATTTCCCCTAATTTTTATATCCGGCTTTGTTATAAAAATATATACTATATAACTAGATAAAAAAAAGTTAATTCGAGCGAAAACAATTCAATGATCATGAACTGTTCAATGATCATGAGACTAATAATTTCAATCATTGTTATGCTAAATAGCCACAATAAAATTTTTTGTTCGTGACAACATTAGCCCCCCTCGGGGGGGGGGGGGTACATTGCCAAGTATGGGATCAATCGAAATATTTTTCAAGCCTTTTAAAGTGAAGGGTAACACGCTATAATTGTAATCATTTGGACCCATGATACCGATTTTTCAAAATTTATCTTGTAAAATTTGAAAAATAAAAACAATTCAGAAATGGATTCTGGTATGAAAAAGTCGAGTTGGGCTACACTCCAATTAATATTTTATAAGGCATCCACCTTTCAAAAAGAAAAATTATCTGAAATATTATATCAAATTCAAACCACAGTTAGGAACTAAAATTATTAGAAATTTTAAAAAATAAAACACATAGATTAATAAGAAGCACGCGCTATAAAGAAAGTTTTAAACAAAAGCTAAAATAAGTATTCAACATTTATAAAATAATTCAAAACAAAATATTCATAAAATATGTTGAAACCCTTTATGAACTCAATCAATAATTTTAAAACAGATGCTAGCATATACATTAAAATTTAAGTTTGCATACACTCTTCAAAATGTAACTCAACAACGAACATTAACAAGACCATGAAAATAAAGTTGCATGGTACCTCATATTGGATTATCCTATCAAGTTTCTTAAAATCAAATACAACGCAAAAATATCGTTTCTTCAACCGCTATGTTTAATAGTAATTCAGATTAAAACCTTTTTAAAAATGATATCTCTTGACAGCTGTTATGAACAGGAGAAAGTCTGTGCGTGCATAACTTTTCTCGTGCTCTATGAAAATAGATAACTAATTCTGCATATATGTTTCAGAGATAAAAAGTAAACAATTATATGTAAATATTATTTATTTCTTGTAACATACATAGAGGAATCATTAAAATACAGAAAATTCAAAAAAGGTATTGTAGCATCCTTTTAATGCTGAAAAATTATAGGCTACTCTGTTTTTAAAACTTTACAACAAAGTTGAAAAGTGTTTATGACTTTGTTCATTCTGTCTGTCTGTCTGTCTGTCTGTCTGTCTGTCCGTTAGCACGATAACTGCCGTAAAAATGACTTAATCAAAATGAAATTTTAGTATGTTGTTCAGACGGTCTATAAGACCTATGGGAATATAAATGAATAATATCACCCAATTAGTTTTGGATTGAACCCGGGTTGACAAAATGGAATACATTGAGCCCTATAAGACCTAATTTTTCAAGCATTTTTTAAGCGGATTTAAAATTCACAAATTGCTTCGAAAATTTTAGGCAATATTTAAATTGTTCCATAAAATATATAAAAAAAAATTCAGCGAAATATATTCAGTAGTTTTTTAAATAAAAATTAAAATAATAATAACACCTCTTATATGAAGCGATCACGTGTCCATGATATGAAACGATCACATGACCCACTTCAAAATGATATATGGCATCCATCTTGTCTCAAAATCGTGATTTTTAAAGTTCTTTCTAATTCATATTGAGTGTTGTATCCATCCTAAAACTACTTTATTTTGGCCTAAATTCTGTGCATCTACATACTGAAACAACGCAATGACAATATATTTCAGTTTAAATGCTCTTCCAAATTTGATTATTTCTACTATTAAGCCTATTTTTCACCTATGTAAAATGCAAACAGCAAAATATGTAGAATGAGTTGTATTAGAATCGCTGTAATTCTTTAACACAAAATCATTTAGTCCATGGAGTCTGCATGGCTGATATGAATGAAATATTCATTGATTTTTGAAAGAGAAGGACGATAATTTCCGATGAAGTTTTACGCATAGAGTTTTACTTACTTGTAGCTCCATGGTCTTAATTTTTAAATAATATAAATTATTATAGTATTGTGATGAATGACATGAATGGGGGAATTATTTATGAATGAAATGTTGCTTTTATAGAGAGAGCCAGGCGTGTTATTTTTTCTATGACGTCATTTGAATGGATTTCAGTTGTTTTAGATGAAATTTTCAAACATAATAAATTATCGTAGTATTATGATAATTCTAAAATTATTACCGAGGAATGTATCACATTTTAGAGATGTTTAAACCAGGCAATTTATACTTTAATGCCGTCATTTGAATGAAGTTAATTTTTTTCGATGAAGGTTTAAGGTTTCAAATATAATAAATTAATGTAGTATTGTGATAAGTTTTAAAATATTACCGAGGCATGTATTGCATTTTAGACATGTTTAAATAAAATTGCATTGAAGTTGGAAAGTGTTTCATAATCAATGCTTTAAGCATGATTGATCTTTCTTGTTTTACAAATATATTTCGCATAGCAAAAATACAGTGATTGGACTGAAATTTGCGATATTTACTAACTTTAAGAACTACAAATTTTCCCAAGTTATCTTCAACGTCAGACAAGATTAAAAACGAAAGCACCAGTAAACAAAATATTTAAAAAGAAGAAAGATCAATCATGTATAAAGAATTGATTATGAAACACTTTCCAACTTCAATGCAATCTTATTTAAACATCTCTAAAATGTCAAATATTCCTCGGCAATATTTTTAAAACTATCACAATACTACATTAATTTATTATATTTAAAAACTTTAAATTTCCTCGAAAAAAATGAACTTCACTCAAATGACGGCATTGAAATATAAATTGAATAGTTTAAACATCTCTAAAATGCGATACATTTCTCGGTAATATTTTTAAAACTATCATAATACTACAATAATTTATTATATTTAAAAACTTCATCGAAAACAACTGTAATTTATTCAAATGACGTCATCGAAATATAACACGCCAGGCTCTCTCTATAAAAGCAGCAGTTCATTAACAAACATTTTTCCATTCATTTCATTCATCACAATACTAAAATAATTTATTTTATTTAAAAACTTAAGACCATGGAGGTACAAGTAATTAGACTCTATGCTTAAAACTTCATCGAAAAAATCGTCCCTCTCTCTGTAAAATCAATAAATATTTCATTCATATCAGCTATATTGCAGACTCCATGAGCTAAATAATTTTACGTTAAAGAAATGCAGCGATTCTTATACAACTCATTCTACACATTTTGTTGATTACATTTTCCAAAAATGAAAATTAGGCTTCGTTGTAGAAATAATCAAATTTGGCTGATCATTTAAAGTCAAATATATTGTATTTGCGTTGTTTCAGTGTGTAGATGCAAAGAATTTAAGCAGAAATAAAGCGGTTTTGAAGGTTTTAGGACGCATACAACACTAAATATGAATTAAAAAGAACTTTAAAAATCACGATTTTGACACAAGATGGATGCCATATTTTATTTTAAAGTGGGTCACGTGATCTCTTCATCTAATGATCACGTGATCGCCTCATATGACGGATGTAATTATTATTTTAATTTTTATTTATAAAAATGCTGAATATATTTTTCTGAATTCTTTTTATATATTTTATGGGATAATTTGAATATTTTCTTAAACTTTCGAAGCAATTTGTGAATTTTAAATCCGCTTAAAAAATGCTTGAAAAATTAGGTCCCACAGGGTTCAATGCATTTCATTTTTTCAACCCGGGTTCAGTCCAAAACAAATTGGATGATATCATTCATTTATATTCCCATATGTCCCACAGACCGTCTGAACAACATACTAAAATTTCATTTTTATAAAGTCATTTTTACGGCAGTTATCGTGCTAACGGACAGACAGACAGACAGAATGAATGAACAAAGTCATAAACACTTTTCAACTATGTTGTAAAGTGTTAAAAACATGGAATAAATTAAAAATGGACTAAATTAAAAATGGAATAATAAAAGTAACAAGAAAGATCAATCATGCATAACGCATTGATTATGAAACAATTTTTAACTGAAATGCAAAATGCAATACAGTCAGCGGTGTTATTTTTTTAATTATCAGTGCCTTATACATCGATAATATTTTTAAAATTATCACAATACTACAATAATTTATTATATTTGAAAACTACATCGAAAAAAATGAACTTTATTCAAATGACGTCATCGGAATATAAATCGTCTAGTTCTCTAGTAGCTGTGAGTATTTCATTCATACACTTTTATTCCAGACTCCGGAATTAAATAATTTTGTGTGAAAAAAAATCATCATTTCTTATACAACTCATCCTTACAATCACTTGCTTACATTTTTCATCCATTAAAATTAAGCTTCGTTATTGAAATAATCAAAATTTGATGGCCATTTTAACTCAAAAATATTGTAATCGCAGTGGTGCAGAATATAGATGTACAAAAATTACGCAAAAATAAAGCGTGTTTAGGACGGATGCAACATTAAATATAAATTAAAAAGAGCTTTAAAAATCACGATATTGATTCAAGGTGGATGCCATATTTTATTTTGAAGTGGGTCACGTGGTCTTTACATATAATATGGGTGTAATTATTACTTTAATTTTTATTTAAAAAACTACTGAATATATTTTGCTGAATTTTTTTTATATATTGTATGGGATAATTTGAATATTTTATTAAATTTTTGAATTTTAAATTCACTTAAAAAATGCTTGAAAAATTAGGTCCCATAGGGTTCAATGTATTTCATTTTTTCAACCCAGGTTCAATCCAAAACTAGTTGGGTGATATTATTCATTTACATTCCCATATGTCCCACAGACCGTCTCAACAACATACTAAAATTTCATTTTCTCATTTGTACGGCAGTTATCGTGCGAACGGATAGGCAGACAGACAGAATGAACAAAGTCATAAACACTTTTCAACTATGTTGTAAAGTGTTAAAAATGGAATACTGAAACATAAAATCAACAAACCGGTAAACAGCCCATAAACAAGTCCAGTGGTTTTGTGTAAGAAAAGAGATTTACAAATTACAAACCATAAAGCAGGGCATGCTGGATTACAGACAGTTTCTTACGCCTGAGCCTTTAGCTCATATAAAAATGGTCATTTATTCTACCATGTTAGGGAGCCATTGTAAAGTACTGAGATCTGTTCGGTCGTTAGTGTAAAGTGTCCTAACTCCAAATCTTAGATTAAAGACACGGAGGTCTCGGAGACCAAGGGCAATAACACATTAATTCAGGATTACCTAAAACACATTTATTTTGCACACCATAAATACACTAGCTGGCTACATAAAAAAAAGATTGACATATACCAACAGCTAATATTGCACGTTCACGTGATGTAACTTAAAGATTACTAATAAATTTCGACAGAACTATCTTTCCGCTGGTGATCGAACTATTTTTAGGATAGCTCGATATAGACGCCAACTGACGTAATAGAACATAAATTTTCTATTCTTACCAAACTGCATCTGAGAACATCGAGATCTTGTTCTAAAAAACTAGTGGGTACTCTATCCTTCCGATCGCCGTTATAGCAACACTAGTAGCATACACCAACGGATGTGAACCTCTCGCTTCTATGCACTCACACAGCGACTAGACTCGTAACGACTTGCTCAACTTGATTTCCAATCGACCAGTCCAACTCTCTTATTCGCGATCCGAAACTTATCCTGCCGATCTGCAGGACCGCAGAATGGCTCTGCAATTCTTCTACATAATATAGCCAGTCTGAAGTTGTTAATACAAAGGGAATATAAATTAAAACGTAAACGAATGGAAATAATAGCCAAATGTTATACAGACCTCACAAATTAAATAAAAGTATAACGTATCCACGCTGTCAGTTCCCAATTATCGGAGAAATTTTTATAGTCTGTAATCAGGCAGATATACGAGTACGATAGATTTAACAAGCGGGGATATTTTGAGGAAGACATTTACAACAAAATACGTCACATATGCATTTTACAGCATTCCATTTAGTTTAAACGGAGCATTCTCAATATTTTTAAAGTTCATACACACAATTTTACAACAAGTATTAGGGAAAATTAGCATCTGTATATCTAGATGATATCATAATCTCATCAGACAAGTTTATAGATTATTTGAAGTATTTGCAAGAAATATTTAAACTACTGAAAGAGGCCGGACTGACTATTAATGAAAAGAAGTGTAAATTTGCTCGGAAAAACCTGAAACATCTAGGTTTCAAAAGTATGCAAGAAGGATTAGGTGCATATGATTCCAAGATAAATGCAGTCAAAGAATTCTCAATTGCTACACACTCGAGATATCTGGCCAACGGCCGTACCGTGCTGAAAACACCGGTTCTCGTTAGATCACCGAAGTCAAGCAGCATCGGGCGCGGTTAGTACTTGGTGGGTGACCACCTCGGAACACCGCGTGCTGTTGGCCATCTCGGGTGCGGTATCCCCGTGGTTTGCGCGCTAGATTTGCACGCTACCACAAATGCCGCCGTGTTCATGCGGAGTACGATCACGTTAAACATGTGGGTCCGTAAGTCCTTCCGAGAGGTTGGTGGTAGGGGAAGGAGGGTACGGTCCCTGCGGATGCCTCCCCCACTGGGTTCCGGTCTAAATTGGGTGGCACTTCCCGGCCGTCCATACAGTTACCTTACACCTTTCTGGTAGGTCGGACGGTCTGGGTCTCAACAACAACAACACTCGAGATATCTTGCATCTTTTGGGGTATTGTATTCTTATTACAGAACGTTCATTACTTCATTTTCAGAAATAGAAGAGCCATTATATGCGTTACGAATGAGAAAAATGAAATTTGTATAGTGTAGGGGAGCAGAGGATGCTTTTGAGAAATAAATAAAACACTAATTAACGCACCAGTACTATAGCACCCAAATCCAACAAAAGAATATGTAATTTATTCCAATGCAGGTTCAATAGGAGTAGGTAGCATATTAACCAAAAGAGGAAAGCCAATAGCATATACGTTTAAAACATTTAATACAGCGCAAAGAAACTATACCACAAGAAATAAATTCTAGCTGTATTAACAGCACTTAAAATTTTGGATATTTTGAAGATCAACATATTAACAGACCATGTAACTCTAACAAATTTATATTCCTGAAAATGTTTGTCACATAGAGTAATTAGATGGGAGCTAAAACTGCAAACACAATCTGAAAATTTAAAATGTATCTGAAAATTCAACATGTATCTGAAAATTTAACAGAGCAGCTAACGCGCTGTCACGGAATCCATTGGCGGAAAAAAGACAAATTAGTTGCGCAATGTTGACAACATTAGTATTAGATAAAAAATAAATAACAAAGGAAGAATTGTTGACGAAGAATTCGGAGCTATATTTGAGTATTTATTAGACCCAGAAAATTATCTGCAAGGAAGCAGAAATAAAGCAGTTAAAACCGTGCTAAGTATTATGAAGTAGTGGATGATTTACTTTTCAATAAAAGTGTAAATATATGAATGGTGAACTAAGACCGTTAATTCCTACATTAATGAGAGTACAGATGCTAAAAAATCTGCCGGATCTACTCATTTATGGACATATAGGCATAAGGAAAACATTCGCATGTAAGAGAAGCAGCATATTAGCCGCAATTGAAAGAATGCGTTAATCAAGTTGTTACAAATTACGATACGTGTCAGAGGTTGAAAAACATAAACTACAGACCGGCAGGCTTTTTGACAAATACTGTGGCTTCATTTCCTAACGAAATATTTTGGAATTGAGCATTATTTCCCATTATTGACTATTTCCCATGGCACTTCATGAGCCATACCCACGAAGTGTCATAGGAAATAATCTATATTTATTAGAGATGGTAAACCATTTTTCAAAATGGATCGAGATAGTGCCATTAAGAAAGGCAACAGTTAAAGTAGTGTCAGTAAAGTAGTAGTGGTAAATAAATACACTTTACTTTATGGCACTCGAGTACATATTATCAGCGCCATTGAAGTACAATTTACAAGTCACTTTTAGAAAAGCCTGTCTAAGACCTTATCAATCAAATATTGTAAAACAGTAACGTACAGACCTCAGTCAAATATAGAAGTGAAAGTAAACCAAAATGGCGTGGAGCTCATTGAAGCATATGTGGAAGAATTACATCAAAAGTGGGATAAACACGAAAACGAACGGGCATTTACACTGAGAATGATAGTACAGATAATCCCCCCCCCCCACACACATGTTAAATTTATTTGGGAAGATAGGTACTGACGCCATTAGAAAGAATCTACTTTGTACAAGAAAGAGAGGGAGAATTTACAATGAAAAATATTGACCGTATACTAAAAGAAATAAGAAAATATGGAGATACTGTCTGAGTAGTACAAAAGAGATACAATGATAGCAAGAGACGAGATTCTGGTGTACCAAAAGTGGGAGATATGGTATTAAAACTAACACATTCACTATCGGTGGCTTAAAAAAAAGTAGTAGAGAAATTTTTTCCTAAATTCGATGGCCTATACAGAGTGCGAAAAATATGATAATCTGTGATTTACTTAGAAATAGAAGGAAAAGAAGTTCCAATAAACATAGATCAACTGAAACCATACTATATAAGAAATGAAAAAAATATTTACGCGCCAACATATCGAATTAAAAAAACCTGAAAGTGAAAGTCCGAAAAAAGTCAAAAACGCACAAAATGGATCTGGAAAATTCGAACAATCAAAAATGGACATAAGTCAAAAACTCAAAGAATCAGAAACGATCAAAGAATCAAAAAATGGCATAATTAAAAAAAGCAAAGTAGCTGGAACGAGTGCAAAGACTATTCCAGTAAAACGGGGCCTTAGAAATGGGTGACCAATTAAAATGAGGCGCAGGTAATGGCTAAAACGAAATTGGTCAGAAACAAGTGAGCCCGAACAACAGAAAACAAATTAGAAAGCGTAAGGTAGATAAATCTATTTCCCCATTAGCGCACAGAACAAAGTATGCTTCAATGAACTTCAAAGTGAAAAATAATAATAATAGGGAAGAGTACAAAAACAAAAGAAAACATTTTCAGTATCAGCATAAGAATACATAACGATCACGAGACGAAAGAATGTGGAATAAATAAAGTCTATGAAGTACCAAGGACACTGCAGCAAAAACTGTATCAGTACCAGTACACAGGGAGACCAAACAATGGGACACATCAAATAAACGATGAATGGCGGCAGAATAGAAATTGCAGATGGACAGTAATGGACTGATGGCCTCCATGGAAGGACGGGGACCGACTGGGGAAATGGAAGATAGCGAATTAGAACCTGGGTTCTATCACCAACACATTGTAATTTTACCAGGGTTCGAAATAGCTGTCACTCAATTTTTATGATATGTGGTACCACGAAGTCTTATTAGGGTACATAAAGTTGTACGAAGGTTCGTAAAAACCCCTTGATAATTTCACCATCTAAGGGGACCGTGAAATCTGAAATAAGGTACGGAATAACAGTATTCAAGGTGGCAGTCTTGTACTTGCGAGTGACCGTTTTTGAAAAGAAGAAAATTGAACCACAGGGGATAAATTCATTATGCTAACTTACAATAAATCTGTTTCATTATTCAAGTTAAATTAATATCAAGTTGACTGAATTAACGGCAAATGCTTCGATTATAATTTCTTTGAAAAATGTAAAACAACGATCTTTAGAAATTTTACAAGCATCAAATCTGAACATTTTATTCCACATATCATATTAAAATACAAGTTCATTTGTTTACTGCAGAGGATTTGCCCTATCAATTTTCAAAATATTTCTTTTTTTTTCTATTTGCAAGTCCGTATAATTATTTTAGCATTATATTATGTTTCAGCTATGTTATCGTTAGCGAACACAACTGTCTCTCTTTCACGAATCGTTAAATAAACGTCTGACAGAATTTAAAAAATAATATCTGTATTTCCCCTATACACATATTTGCTTTTCTGAAACAATATTAAAACAACTTTAAAATGTACTTTACTTTTAAAAGAACACCCTGAAATAGCACTGTAAGTTTTACAGCATGTAACATCGTATTTCATTCAATATGATGTGGCACTCTTGCTTATAGGAAAAACGCTTCGAAATCGAGAGGTATCCGGTTCAAATCAAAGCGGATATTTTATTTCTAAAACTTGTGCCGCCATCTGTTGCTAAAATATTCAGGTGAAATGTTTTGTATTTATATGCAGAATTTTATGTTTAAAAACTCAAGTTTTATCCTCAAATTACTTAAATAAATTATTAAGTTTACGTTTTTAGAAAAATGTATTTTGAAGTTAATTTGAAAATTTTTTAAAGTGTCATTTATACTAACCAAAGATGAATTATACATTTTCTACTATGACAGATAGTGTTTACTTTCAAATTATTTTTTTTGTAGTCCGTAAAGCGCTGGTTTGATCATCAACACACGCAGACATAAAATTTTGTTCAGGTTATTTTTTTAAGAAAAATAATAACATTTTGCTAAATATATTTCATTTTTTTAAATATTATAATTTTACTTATCTGTGTTTTACTTTTATGAATATTTTTTGCTTCCTTATGTTGTTGATACTTTAAAAAAACATTGAGATTTTCCCTAAGCATTTTACATGAATTTCACCATATTTTGTGCAAGAAGGAGAAACTCCCAAAATTTTTCAAATACAAAAAGCAAGTACAAGATATATAATTTTACTACTCATTACATTTTCAGAAGAATTATGTATTTTGTTAAATTTGTAAAATTAAGTGCAACAAAAATAAAAAATATATACAGTAAAACTCTAGCATTTAAAATTTATTTCTTATATGTGAAAGAACTTAAACAGCTTGGGTCCACAAAAACTGTTAAAACATTCATAAATTTGCTTTTCTATGACACTAACATCAAAACCAAACCATAAAATATTAATCCTAGTTTTATCTTTTAGATGCGCAAACTATGAATAACTTTAGTTAAATTTATATATAAACAGTGGTTGATATATATATATTCCTGTTAAGTGTTAACATTAAAAAATTATAATCTATTTTTTATTCCCTTTCTCGGGACTTGAAAAACAAGTATATTGTAGTTTTCCTGAAAATTGCTATCAGAAACATTTAAAGAAAAGGTGTTTATAAAGCACTATGTTAACTTCCTTCATATTAAAGACTCTCCCTATTGACTTTGATTGGTCTACTGAAGTTCCACCTTAACTCCCCCACTCCCCTGCCCATCAAAGAATAACGAAACCGAATTCCAACGACTTCATAGCACGGTTATCGAATCATTTCGTAAATGATCAGGTGGAATAATATGGATTTCCAACCGGTGAAAAAATAATTCCGGTCAGTTGGTAGTAAGGCCCCTGAAATGGTAAAACAATGTAGAAAATATATTTTGGGGGGAAAGGATAAGACATTGAACTTCGGCGTCGTAAAAACGACCGGCAGAAAGACAAAAGAGAAAAATAAAACTATAGTTTAAAAATTGTTTTAACGTTATTAGAAATGCTATTTTGTCATAGTTAAGGAATTTATGAATGTAGTAAATGTAATAAGAATATGAATGAATGACAGATACAGTTCAGTTAGTACTTTTTAACAAGTATGTCATTTAAAAAAATACTTTTAGTACATTTAAAGTGAGTTTGAAAAGTATATTTTAGTACTTTTCAAACACAATGTAACTTTAAAAGTGTTATTCGTGTTTGAAAAGTACAAAAAGTATATGTCATTTTTTAAGAGTAAATATTAGATATGTGGATTCTAAAACTAGTTATTGACTGTATCAGTATTGAATAAAATGAAACTGAATATAGTGTTACTTGAACGATTAATGTGTTTAACTAACTAACAATGCAAAAGTTTCAAAACGTTAGTATATTGTGTATTTCAGTCAACAAAGAACCTACTGAGGAGGTGTAATTTACAAAACTGAATACAGCGAGTTTTCCAGTACGAACAACTGGAAGAGAAAAGGATTTGCTCCATTTGTTCTTAGAATGTTTTGGCTGACAAATACCTGTATGGAGGAATATTTTTAGCTGGGTCAAATCAAAGAACCCATGATTAAATATTTTTAGACTGACCGGAGCGAGTGTGAAGATTTTATTTTTTATTATTATTTTATTATAATTCTACGTTTTCATGATTTTTATTTATGTCCTAAACTTCTAAACTTAGTTAAGCATTTGTTTGCTGCTTCATAGAATCTAACGGTTGTCCTATAGTTAGAAGATTAACTGTATATTTTTCCTGCTTACCTTTATTGCTACAACCATGAAATTAGAAAGGAGAAGATAAAACTCCTATGGACGAAACGCTTGAAAATGCCATAATGCTTTGCGAGTTATATCTAGGTGTCGCTAGTGTTTGTAAAGTAGTTGTTATTGTTAGTTGACACTATAGAAAGGCGTAGTACTTAGTATATGTATTTTTAATAATTTTTAAATTAAGGATTCCTTAATTATGAGTATAATTAACCAGTATTTTTTTATAGTTGTAGGATAGAGTACAGAATATGTGGAGATAAAATTGAATTGGAAAGTAAAATAATTTTGAATACGTAGGAATATTCTTTATTGCTTCAGTTATTCTTTGCGTTGTACTAATAATTAATTTTTACAAAATTGACAATTTAAATAAATATTTTAGGTATTTCGCCATAGAAATGCATACAATACAGAACTACTTATCTTACCCCAGCGCCACCTGAATTATTGCCTCAAACAATATTGGTGTTTTCTTAATATGAAGATTTAACTCCTTACTTTTACCTCCATGGCTACAACTAGCATTATAGCTGTTCTTCGTAAGGAATATACACTCTATTGCAAAAAAATATATCCCCCCAAAAAAATTCAGCTACGGCCGCGAAATTCTGCATGCAAATGTCGTTTTAAGAGTTATGCAAACGATTAAACTGTCAGCGCCAGTAATGTTATAAGGCTCAAAGGCGGATTTAACACACGGCACACGGACATTTGCCTATTGCGCCACAAAGAGACGCCGCACTGGCCCAACCGACGATTTTTTAGTTTTCAGAAAACGAAAGGAACAGGAACGTTTGCGATAATTTTCGAATTAACATTTACGACGTAGAATGGTAGAATCGTTTATGGATTTGTTTTAACTATGTCGTCCACTCACACTCAGGTGTTTTACTAAAAATCATTTTCGAAATTAAAATATATTTTATATAGACTTCGTAATAATCTAAGTCAGTGGATTTAATTTGGAAGCTCAAAATCTCAAAGATAATAACCTAAGTCAATGGATTCAATTTGGAAGATCAGAATCTCAAACATGGAACATTCGTGTCCTCGGCCCATAAATGATAATTTTCACATATAATCTTTTTTAAAATAAAGTTTTTATATAATATGGAGCGTATTTTATCAAAATATATGTTTAAACTGAGGCAAGTAATTTACTTTAATATATTTAATTGTGATGAAATCTCCAAAACGCCACAGCGGTCCCGTGACTCCCGTATCCCACTTCTGATTTTTCTTTTGCGATAAAAGTTATAACCAGAAAACCGAAGGAACGACCGTATATAAAATATAAAGTTACATTACAAAACTAGGTTCAGGTGGACCTTAAAAAAAATCTTCCTTTTACAACTAAAATTCACCGAGTTATAAAGCATTAAACTTTATGACTTAAGTCGGTTTTCCACGCATAAAAATGTCCCGTTTCAGGCAACCAACCAATCAGGGACCGTATTGACCATCTCTCCAGGTAACCAACCAATCAGGGACCGTAATGACCATTTCTCAGTACAAAAAGTGCGTCAACTTTAAACAGCTATAAGTCGGTCAATTTCGGTAGTAAAAGGATGACTTTTTTTAATTTTGCATAAAATTACATGAGAATGATTTTCCTAAATATAATTGGCAGGACCGGAGGACTGTATAAAAATTTATATTTCGTATTTCTTTCAGAAATGCATTTATTGATTTAAACTGTTTCTAAGATAATAGATTTTAAAATTTAAAACATTTTTGAAATTGGAAGTGTATCTCTGTGACTAACGGTTGAGGAAATAGCCATTGGGCACCGATAGCACTGGACACCCTGTATATATATATACAAATATATTAGAAAGAAGTAATAATAAAAATAATTAATTCAAGTAATCGTGAAATATTAACATCACCATAGAAGCAAAACCACTGCCATAATAGGCATTATATGTGAAAAGATTGGGAGATAATAATGAGATAACAGTTGAGATAAAATTTTGAGATAAAAATTAACACCAATTCAGCGCAAATGCAGCTAACTTTAGTATAATTCAGTTCTTACTAACTAAATTAGGATGTTACTACGGAAATTCGTAAATCAACTTGACAGAAAACAAAATAACCAATATACAATACGCGCATAATGCAGCAGACATGTACATGGACAAATATTAGAAAGAAGTAATAATAAAAATAATTAATTCAAGTAATGTGAAATATTAACATCACCATATATATATATATATATATATATATATATATATATATATATATATATATATATATATATATATGTATATATATATGTATGTATATGCATATATATATATATGTATATATATATATATGTATATATATATATATATATATATGTACATATATGTACATATATATGTATATATATATATATATGTACATATATGTACATATATGTATATATATGTATATATATATATATATATATATATATATATATATATATATATATATATATATATATATATAATTCTTTCATTGCAGATGTACCATGATATTTCATAGATTTATTTGAAGAGAGGTTTTTGCATAGATTTAGAATTGAAAGGTTAAAAATTAAACAATGATGTATATTTCTGATCAAAATATCCTAAATAATCGAATCCGATAGATTTTCTGTTTCACTTATTACAAAATATCAGTTAGCAATGTGTTCAATCAATGTTACATCGAACATTTAAATATATAAACTTCAAAATACCGTGAAAGTTATTTTCGAGAAAATACTACCTTCAATGAGAAATATCGCCATTTATCTTCAATGACAAACTTAAATGCTAGCTGCGGATTTGACTTGTCAAAAACATTCTGCTCTCCTGCTGTGGTATTCTTTGCCTCGAGGAAATCCATATGAAGCTATGTTCATGCTATCCCCAGTGTTCATTCGTTTAAATCAGTACTAAAATAAACTCTCCAAATCATAATACTTTGAATAAGTAAGTAAAAATGCTACTGCATTTCAATTAAAAGGCGTATCTATATAGAAGCAATTAAATTGTTTTCTTTGGGACTTTGTTTTACTTCCAGTCTCTTGTTTTGATTTTTAAATGTAAATTACCGGTAAATCCCTTTATAAAGTGAAAAGAAATTCACAAAATTCACAACCTCGCTAATTTGAAGATTAAAACAGTGTTGAAATTCATTTTAATGGTGATAATTAACAGATATTTAGGGATTCTTGGCTTGGAGCTTATAACTTTTGAACCGTTAGCTATAGATACATACTTCCAGTTGCAAAATTGTTTCAATTCATAAGAAAAGTTTGTCTAAGATATTTTTAAATCTGGAGAAACTATTTGCATATTAATACGAAATCAAACATTTTAAACGGTCCCTTTAGGCAAAATCTCCAATTATTCGAAAAATATTTATAAACAATTATGTATATGTAACAATCACATATTTTTTTAGCATCTTGTACCTATAAAGTCAAAGAGCTTGGAATAATAAAACATTTCTGACTTACGCCTGAAAATCACACTCTTAACAAAAATTTTTCGAAAAAATTTAGGAACCATACAAAATAAAGACTTATTTCGTTTTATGTACTGTACTTTGTGCACTTATTTTGCTGAAAAACACTATTCAATGGATATATGGACCCATGGATAATGGATGTATGTTGTTGTTGAGACCCAGACCGTCCGACCTACCAGAAAGGTGTAAGGTAACTATTTGGAAGGCCGGGAAGTGCCACTCAATTTAGACCGGAACTCAGTAAGGGAAACATCCACAGGGACCGTACCCTCCTTCCCCTACCACCAACCTCTCGAAAGGACTTACGGACCCACATGTTTAACGTGATCGTACTCTGCGTGAACACGGCGGCAGTTTTGGCAGTGGCGGGAATCGAACCCGGGCCTACCCAGTGTAACTCCCGCGAGCTAACCACTGGGCTACCTCGCCCAACCAGAAAGGTGTGAAAAACCCAGACCACACGACAGACCCGAAGGCTTGCTGCAGCTATATGTGTGACCGGTACCAGAAAGGTGTAAAGTAACTGTTTGGACAGCCGGGAAGAGCCACCCAATTTATACCGGAACCTAGTGCGAGGTCATTCACAGTCGTACCCTACTTCCCCTACCACCAACCTCTCGGAAGGACTTACGGACCCACATGTTTAACGTGATCGTACTCCGCGTGAACACGGCGGCAGTTTTGGCAGCGGAGGGAATCGAACCCGGGCCTACCGAGTGCAATTCCCGCTCTAACCACTGGACTACCGCGCCCTTAATGGATGTATTTGTACTTTGCTGTGTGTACTTTATTTTGTGTAATGCACTTTGTGTGCTGTTTTGGCTTCAAACAACTATTCAATGGATATACCGACTCAAAATATTTATCATAAACATCACTACAATTTTTCCACTTAGAACCGTCAATTTTGTTATAATGAATTTCATATTTTATGCAACTTTTTAAGTAAGCCAATTTTTGCAATACTTCAAATTATTTTTTAAGCTAATACACCACACAATAGCTAATACACCGTGCTAATACACCGTTTAAGCTAATACACCGTGTTTTTAAGCTAATACACCACACAATTTTGAAATTGTTTTAATATAATTATTTTTACTATTTAAAACAATTAAACTAACGTCACTACTTGTGATTTAATACGTGTACAGTCGGTCAAAAAAGAATTCAACACGCTCGGTATTTACACCTTTCAGATCGCGAATACAAACTCGAAGTATCATCAGACTCTGAATAATATCTACTATAAATACAAATACATTTCTTTTACATGAGGAGTCATATTAAATTATGGGACAACTCTATTCAAAAAAGCTACACCCACTTTTGATAACATATACTGATTGTCTAGATCAAAGTAACCGGTCATTCATTTTACTCAAATCCGAGGGGTGTTAATGACTTAAAAAAATGTATCATGCCTTTTTTTCACAATGATTGAAACTATAAAGTCTCGTGATAATTGAGCCATAAATAAACCCTTTTATGCATGATTATGCCAAATCTTGTCCCATGCTGCCATGCTAAAAAATATAACATGTTTTCGCTCGATTTAAAAGAAACTTCTATATAGTTCTGGAGTTTTCGATAACAAAGCGGAATATAAAGTTTCGTGAAAATCTATACTAATTGCTAAGTGTCCGTCTGTCTGTCTGTCCGTCTGTCACGCTCTTTTAGGCACTTTCCGAATAGATAGAGACTTGCAATTTGGTGCACGGCTCGGTCGTTCGATAAAACCCCCTGGAAAAATCGAATTTTTCGAAAACGTTCTCTAGAGGGAGTGTTCCACACCAAAACGTTCGAAAAGTGAAATGATAGGAAAGCATGCTTTGCGATAAGATAGAGATTTCAAATTTGGTGTATGGGTAAAACAAATTAGAAAGGAAGAAAATGTGCAATTTCAGTTTTCCAACATTTGCTATTGTAGGGGGTGCCGCTCACAAAAATGTTCGATTTGCCGAACAAATGAAAAACGCCTCTTTTACAATGCGATAAAGACTTGAAATTTAGTATATGGGCTAACCATTTGACAAAAAAAAAACAAAGATGAATACGGTTTGACAAAAATATTCATTAAAGGTGTGCTACACAGAAAAACGTTCGAAAGGTTAAGTGGTAGAAAGAAAATGCTTCGCGATAGGATAGAGACACATTTGGTGTACGGGTAGATGGTTTGAAAGGAAGAAAGTATGAAATTTCACATTTCCAATATTTGCTGCTTTAAGAGCTGCCGCACGCTAATATGTTCGATTTTCCGAATAAATGAAGCACGCTTCCTTTTAAATGTGACTGAGACTTGATATTTGGTATATGGGCCAATTATTTGATAAAAAACCCAAGACAAAGATAGTTTTTCAAAAATGTTCATTTATGGGCGTGCTTCACAGAAAAACGTTCGAAAGGAGAAATAATGAAGTAGCTTGCTTCGGGATGATATAGACTTTAATGCGGTGTACGGGTAGACAGTTCGAAAGGAAGAAATGCGTAAATTAAGTTTCTCAATATTTTCTTCTTTAGGGGGTTCTGCATACCAAAATATTCGATTTGCCGAATAAATGTGAAACGCGAATTATTCAAAAATTTACATTATTCAGGGGTTGCCGTTGATTTTCAACGGGTATTCGGATAGTCCATTAATATTTGTGGCCGCTATCATGTACACAAGGAATTGACTACAAATATAGGGACAGACAGACAGACATCACTCCAAAACTAGTCAAAGCGTGTTTAGGATGTCTTAAAACATATATTGGCATCAAAAGCTCGAAATTGAAAATTTTTGTGAAAACAATACTTTCTTAATACTACGTATAAAAAAGTAATAAATGTGAAGGCGTCACCTTATGCAAATGATATATACGTATAGGTCTTTAAAGTAGACATTATTTGAGCCCTTTTTTTTGTATGACCCACAGAATGCGTATAATGAGCGATATTCGGATACTTTTTTAACCGACAGACAAATTATAATAGTATCCTTATATATAATTTGCTAACGTGTTTTTGCCTTTTCAGATTCTCCAGAATCCCTTCCGTTGACCTTGAAGGCTGAATCTTTGCACACTTATAGTATCGAAAACTGAACTAAACTTAATGGAGCCGGATTTTTGATTCACCTCCCTACCGTAGGGTGGTGAAAACGTAGCTTTTTAAAGACTTCTATACCTTCCATAAGCCCCACCGTTGGCCTAGGAGGCTGAATTTTTGCACACATATTTCTTTGCACAGCCATTTCTTTGACCTAAAAGGCTGAACACTTATAGTATCGACCACTTGACTAAATCTAACGAAGCCCGATTTTCAATTACCCCCCCCCCCCTCAATGGTGGAAAACATGGGGCTTTTGAAAAGTCTTTCCCACCCCAGAAATCCCTCCTTAAAGGCTGAATCTTTGAACACTTATAGTATCGACCACTGGACTGATTCTAACGAAGCCGAATTTTCAATTATCTCGCCCTTCAATAGTAGAAAACATGAGGCTTTTGAAAAGTCTGTCTAAACATCCCCACCCCCAGAAACCCCTCCTTAAAGACTGAATCTTTGAACACTTATAGTATCGACCACTAGACTGATTTTAAGGAATGTTACGCCGCTGCCCTCCACTCTATAGGCTAACATACTGCCACAGTCCCTATACCTACTTGGAGGACACCTCAATCGGCGAAGTAAAGGTTTCGCGGATTGGCGGCTCTTTTCTGATTTACAATGACATGGCGTAAAGCGTGAATGGTTAAATAAAGAGAAATAATATAAATAAAATGTATATTTATTCCTACACTTTGTACATGTTCGTTTGTACATATACGTTTTCTTTAGACAGAGATCGGGCCTTTCCCTTCACTAGGAAAGAGGATGGCGGGGTAGAGATAGAGAGAGAGAAAAAGACGTGATTTAAATACATCGCGTCACGAAACTTAGCCCCTAATTATTCCTAACAAACTAGTGCGTTTTAAAACCCATTATGGATGAGAATTCTTACCTTCACTAAGGCGGGGTCTCTGCTCTTGGCTGCACCTGGGGCGTCACTTGTCGGCAGGGGCTCCGGGGACTCTGCACAGATTCACATCTAACTTTCTACTCTGCACACCACAAGTATGTGAGTCTAGTCTACGTATGATAAGTCTGATGATGATACTGATATCCTCTCGGGCCAATATATATAGTACCCGACTTGTTGTTTACGCTTTCCCGTTCCCACGACCTCTAGAACCCTTGACCATCTGGCGGGTCCGTCAGCTGCTGGCGATCTCAAATGGTCGTGGGAGATTTCGCTCCCTCAGGCCATTAAAGTATTCCCCTTATTGTGCATTCACACTGACCCCTTTTCGGACAGATTTCTAAGCCCTATTCTATTAAAGTTGCGCAAGGCATATTTATAGGCAGTGGAATCAATTCCCTTTTCTTGCGTTATATTTTATAGCACTGGGACTCTTCCGTCCCGAAGCCGCCCCGCGTTAAGTGCTTTCTTACTGAAAGGGGTGTTTATATCAAAATATCGCACCTGGCCCTGCCTTAAGCAAAAACACATTCCACTATTTGCCATCTGCCTCTGCTGTTAGAATAACAAGTCTTAGGTACGCGATATCTAGTTACGCGTTCAAGATTTTAATTTTGACCGCTGTAACAATAGTCCACCGTTCCCCTTTAAAAAAATAACGATCGACGAAGCCATTCGTCGATAAAAGTTCTCTCTCTCTCGACCATCGCTCACTACCATCCCCTTACCTGTGTTTGCAATTAATCTCTCATCTGTCACTCTTCATTTCCAGTCTGGGGAAGAACCTCTTTCTATTCGTCTTTCCTCCTGGTCCCGCAAAGGGAGGTCCGTATTCTGCTGAACCGATGACGGGTGACTACTTCTTTGTGTCCACCCCTTTCTCCACCTTTTACCAGGGTGAGGAGCGCACGATTCTACTAAAAAGAGTGATATAAATATATATACAGGTTTTATGTACAATGAATTGGACAGTTTTGATTACGGTGAGAGTTTATATTGTCTTTTCATCGTGATTTCATCACATTCTCCGGCAACATCCGGAAATCACAGTCGAAACTACGAAGATGAGGATGAATAGTCCGGTGATTAATGAAACACTGATTTTTGCTAGCACCGTCCATCCGACAGTCCCAGCGAATGCTTGGAAGTTCCACCATCCCTTCGCTTCTTTTAACGCTGTATTCTGGTATCCTGATCCCGAATAGTTTTGAGGAGCCAAGTCAATTGCTCCACACCGTTCGTGCTTGCAAACAGATTTTATCTTGAATGCACCTCTTTTCACTATGGAAGTGTACGGTCATTACTTGTGCTTTTGTGTCTAACGTAATTGCGTGGGTTGACACTTTAATCACTTCGAAATGTACCGATACGCGCCCCGGCCGACAAGTTGAGTAGGCTTGAACTATAGTCTAGCCAGGGGGCACAGGCGTAACATCACTGACACTGCCTCATCTAGAACTATGGAACATACCGTCACTATTCCAGAATACATCCGATAGTTCTGAAAATTAAGAGCTACTACCACCGGGCTGGTGCTTAGTAATGATGAACACCGTTGTCTTTGAACAGGCGTAGCCTCTAGCTCCCTCGTGACAGGTATTTGATAGCATCCAAGCACTTCTTCTTCCCGTGATCATGAAAATCGTAACTGATTGCACTCACCCCTTCCTCGGGTGCAGCAGTATAGAGTCTGATCATTGTTCAACACCATGATCATTGATCCTGTGCACATTTATAAGCAAAATAGTCAAGAGTCATTTCAGTACTTATATAATTTAACATATGAACAAGGATAAGGATTATGACCACATAACGGGTCTGTTCCTTTGTTATACACACTTAAAGTAAGAAATCTCATCCATTTACCATTCAATAATAACTCTTTTTTTTTCTTTTCTGACCCAGTATTCCCCATTTTAATTTTTCTAAATTTAGGATTACTTATACCTAGGAGCATTCAGTAGCATACTCCTAAATTCGTGGACGGATCTCTCTCTCTATCTCTCTGATTATTACATTATATTACACAATTCCATTTGATAAAATCATAAAATCACACATAAAACTTTACATATACATAATTAACATCATAACCTCACACACGTATCTTTATATATACATAATTATATATTTTCTCTACTCCTAATTCACTATCTTTAACTTAAATCTATCCAATTCATATTTGACAAAAACATACTTGAAATTACCATCATATATATATATATATATATTTTTTTTTATATAGTTCATACTTATTATTAACAATCTAATACTTGTCCTTACAAAGTCAAATTATCTATGCTCATTAACTTTACATATACTCATACATCTATATATACTCATACGTATTCACGTACATTCTTTACTTTCTTATTTCATATTCTTACACTAGCTAATACTTAGTCTTAACAGTCTTATGCTTCGTTACTATCAATGTCTAATTGTATCAACAATTATCTATATATGTTTATATAATTAAATATAAACGTATATAATTCACTCTCCTCTTTCCTAATCTTAAATTAGACTTCTATAACTCGCGTTATCAATTTAAATATTAATTTAATGTTCCTCAAGTTACATAAGGCAAATCTTTAATCTTAATTCTTAGCTCATAATAATTTTCCGATTAGCCTTACCTACAATTACTATTTACACATTCCAGTAATCATTTATTTACACTCCTCTCAATGCTTGGCCATCATTCATTACTTATATCCAGATTCTAAGCCAAGAATTTCTCGTTAATTAACATTTAAGTATCCTAGTACTAACAGAAATGTTTTTACTGATATAACTCAGTGGCCTACAGTCGTAACCCAGCCATCATTTTAATATTAACATTTTGACTAGTTGGTATTAATCTTGATCATTCATTTCAACTTAAACTTACACTCAAATATTGTTAGTGCTCATAATGAATTATATTTATAGCTCCCTTATCATTTATTTCTTTTATAATTTTAACAAACATGACCCCACATTTTCTCAGGGTCACCACTCAAATACCTCAAAAAAAATTGGTAGATTCTTGTTAATCTCCATTATTATGTTAATTAGCCACGATTTTCTCCCGTTACAGTTTCCGTTACTCGCTCGTTCCTCTCTGTTCATTGCGTTGTGTTATATAAAAAAAAACATTTCAACATTTTTAAGATTACCATTTGTCAACCTTAATCAATTGTTTTCCCATCCCTTTTCCCTTTTATTTAACCATTCATTAGCCATCATTAACATTTGGTCATGTCATCTCTTAATTACACTTTTCACTCATCATCACGTACTTTATATTACCTTAAAAATCTTGTCTTCCTATTACTACTCTTCATACTCTTAATACCTTCTAAACTCAATCCCTTCCAATTTGCATTCCTATAATCATCTTCTCTTCCTCTCGCTTAATACCCATAAGCTAAATATTTTCTAAGATCCAATACCTTCTATTCCGGTCCTCATTAACCTTCATTCGTATCTCTGCACTCTCTGACCCCAAAATATCCCTTTTATTTACTCGTTAACCCTCTAAACTGTCCGTCCCGAATCATTCGATACCAACATAAATAACTGAAATCCCACATTCACCCTTCTTACGTCTGTTCATATAACACTTTACTTAAAAAAAAATAATACCTCTTCCTATATCGCTGTGAACTACCCCTTATGTTTCGTTCTTCATAAGTTTTCCTTTCCTTTTATGCTAAACGACACGTTTCCAAAATTCCCATTCATCCCTTTTCTTTATCACCATTCTCACTTCTCCTTTTACTATACTCGTACGCTTGTACTACCGCTAACCTCTTTGGCCTTTAAACATACGTTTCCCACCTCTCTTGGGGCTGGTGTAAGACGGAAGGTTTCCGAGCTTTTCCGTTATAACTCAGCGCGTTCACGAATGATTGTGCCAATTTATCTGCCAGTTTGTCTAGAAACCCTTTCTCCGAGTCGTCATTCAAGTCCGGTTTGACCAAATCCATCATTTTGCGATACACCCATGTGTCATTTTCGTCTTCCTGAATTTCACTTACTTTCGGAACTGAGGGCGCTTCGGGTACCTGCACGGAAATCCCTAAAACTCTCTGTGGGGGGGGCGGGTCGTAAATTAGCCGCTGGTCCCCCGCTTGTTATGGCATCGCCCCGTTTCCCAGTAGGTTGTTGCGTTCGGGACGCTCCAGTTGACGTACTGGGTATATTTCGTGAAGTGACAGGAGGCACTATGACTTGATCCCCACTCGGTTCAATTCTTGCGTCAGGTAAGTATACCGGAAAGTCATAAAATACCGTTTCTTCGTCGGATTCGACAGACTCTGGGGGAGGAGGGTAAGATTTGGGGAGTTCATTGTCCCCGCTTACTTCTACGTTGGGTGCAATCGCCTCCTTTTCAATGGGTCTATATTCCAAATATGGCTTCCTATCCAAAGCAAGCGTTAAACGATCGATGTGCACTCTTTGTGTATCTCGCGGCCTTGCTATATTTTGGATTTCGAAGTTGACCTCGGAAAGTTGTTTAATGACTCTATAGGGTCCTACCGAAAATTTTGCTAATTTCCGCGACCGCCCTTTCCTAACAGTGGGTGTGTACAAATACACTCTTGACCCGACTTGGATATTTTTATTAACGGCTCGATCAGCCCGGTATTTCTCTTGTAATTCACATGCTTTTAAATTATTTTCGCGCACTACCCGATATGCATGGTGTAATCTATTACATAAAGCTTGAACATGGTCGTCATATGGGAAGTATGAGTATTTTGGTTCGGTTTGAATTATATCATGCGGTAACCGCGGATCTCTTCCATAAATTAGGAAATACGGCGTATCTCCCGTGGCTGTGTGGGTGGCACTTCGGTAAGCTATCAGAACGTGTGGTAGAAAGACGTCCCAACTGTCTTGACTATCGTCTACTAATTTTGCTAGTGCATCTTCGAGGGTTCTGTGAAAGCGTTCTACTTTTGCATTCCCAGCTGGATGAAAACTTGTAGTTTTAAGATGTTGAATCCCAAATTTTGATAGCATTCCCTCAAAATCGCGAGATAACAGATTCGCGCCACGATCGCTCAGCACCTTATTTGGAAATCCGTGGACCGAAAATACATGTGTCATTAGCATATTTATAAGTGTTTCTGATTTTGTGTCGACAAGAGGTATTGCTTCTGCATATCTGGTGAAATGGTCGACCACTGTTAAAATATATTTATTACCCCTTTCCGTTCTTGGTAGAGGGCCCACGATATCGACACCAATAGTTTCAAATGGGACTTCGCATAGTGGTACACGTCCCAATTTTGCCTTGGCCCGAGGTTTAAAACCGCTTCTCCGTAAACATTCGTGACACGTCTGAACAAAGTTTTTACTGTCTGCATACATATTAGGCCAGAAATAACCCCTTCTCACTTTATCATAGGTTTTCTCAAACCTTAGGTGTCCGCCTGAG
The DNA here is from genome assembly GCA_951213105.1 of Amaurobius ferox. Taxonomy (NCBI): domain Eukaryota; kingdom Metazoa; phylum Arthropoda; class Arachnida; order Araneae; family Amaurobiidae; genus Amaurobius; species Amaurobius ferox. The sequence continues at coordinate 141,217,324 of OX578141.1, read as the reverse complement.
ATTCCTGCATGGCATTTTTCTAGAACTTCTGCTCTCCTATTCTCTGGAACCACCACTTGTTCCAAGTAATCTCCCCTAGTACCATTGTTTTTAGGTCTTGAGTAATGTTTTAGAATTCCGAACTCATCTACATAATAAGAGTCGTCTGACTTTCGCAATCGGGAAATTCCGTTTTTTAGCTCTTCTATGATCGGTTTTAACCTAGGGTCATTCTCTTGATCTGTTTTTAAATCGGCCACTACTTTGTCAGTCACCTCCAGTGAATTAACATCCCGAGAAAGAAAATCTGGGACAAAATTTTGGCTTCCCTTTACATACTGGATTTCAAAGTCAAATTCTGCTAAGCTGCATGACCATCTTGCTAATCTTGAATTCGGATTTTTGATATTGAGAATATAAGTAAGGGGTCTGTGGTCACTGGTAATCACAAATCTCTTCCCATAGAGATATACCCGGAAATAGTTCACTCCCTCTACGATGGCTAATAATTCTTTCTCTATGGTGGAGTATCCCAACTCATTACTTTTCAATTTACGGGACATGAACATTATGGGGAGTAAGGTACCGTCTGCGCCTTCTTGATGGATAGCCGCCGAAATACATGAATTCGAGGCATCGCAACCTAAGAAAAAGGTCTTTTCCGGATCCGGGAAATTTAATCTGGGCATCTCTAATAGCGCTGCTTTCAGAGTATCAAAAGCCTTTTGTTCTGCCGTTCCCCATTTAAATCTTATCCCTGTTTTAGTCAAATCGGTCAGAGGTTTAGTCAATTCCGCGTAATCCTTAATATGTCTCCTGTAAAACCCACACATCCCCAGATATCGTCTGACTGCTTTTACGTTTTTGGGAATTACAAAATCCTGAACTGCGTACACATTTCGTGGGTCAGGTGAAATGCCGTCCGCGCTAATGGTGTGTCCCAAATAGGATAATGATTTGCTCATGAATACACACTTACTCGGAGCAAACTTTATATTATGACTCCTAAATCTTTCAAGTACAATTTTAATTTTTTCGAGATGTTCGTCTGCGTTATTTGAAGCAATTAGGACATCGTCAATAAAACAGAAAATCTTTTGCTCCCTCAACCCACATAGAATAGCATCTGCAATTCGTTGGAAACATCCCGGAGCTGCCTTGAGGCCAAATGGGATGGTGTTATATTCAAATAGTCCGTCCTCGCAAATGAACGCAGTCCTTTCACGGTGATCTTCTCTGACCTTTACCTGGTGGTATGATGCCCGAAGGTCAAGCGTGCTAAATAGTTGGCAACCTGCTAATTCACTAAATATATCCTCGACCCGTGGTGTCTGATAATTATCCATGATACAGCGTTCGTTTAGCCTTCGGTAGTCAACTACTAAACGACTATCGCCGGATTTCTTTTTCACGAAATGGCAGGGGCTACTGAATGCAGATTTTGACGGACTGATAACACCCGCCTGCATTAGATCTTGAATTTGTTTGGATAACTCTTTTCTTAATGCTAAGGGGGTTCGATACGGCCTGCTTTTAATTGGGGTGGTATCTGCCATATTAATTTCGAATGGAATCAGTTCACAATAGCCAATGTCTGATAAATTTCGCGCAAACGCAGTTCTAAATTCCTTAAGGACCTTCCACAATTTTTGTCTGTATTCCGGTTCAACCCCGGTCAAGTTAAAGTCGGTTTCCATTAAAGGGCCCTGATCTGACTGATCGCTTTTAATATAATCTTCGGGAACTAAATCATAGGGTACGATATTTGCTACTACCATCCCTTTATTTAGAATCATTGATTCATTCGTCCGGTTTTGAATTTCTACCTGCAACGATCCGGTCTTATTTACAATGGTAGGTTTTGATGTGACCTCAATTTTATCTCTTTTATGTGTTCCTTTCGAGGGGAGGGCATTTATCATAACTTTCCCTTTTACTTCAACTTTTGGCGACGAGCTGCGAACCGACACTAGCTTCCTCTCTCTTCCCGCTAAATGTACCTTCTGACACAATCGCCCCCTTTTCCCCCCTTCTGCCATACCAGGAGTTGACCGCGAGAAAGCGCCTATTGTGTGGCCACGAGGGGATGAGAAGTCAATGTTTACTTTTTCTCCCGTCTGTGTGTTGACCAACTGATCCTCCTTCAAGTCAATCACAAATCCTGCTCTTTTGAGGTAATCTACCCCTATTATGCCGTCGTAGACGGCGCTCAATTTATTTGTGGTGATTACAATGGGGTGCGATATGATGCCTGTTCCCACTTGTAGAGGCATTACATAAAACCCATCTTGTGGGACCTCCCCTCCATTCACCGCTGTCAGTCTGATTCCAAATCTTCGCATGGGGTAACTCGTTTTAATGCGAGCAAAGGCTTCCTTATCCAGTAGCGTTAGAACTGCTCCCGTGTCTAAGAGTAGCCGAAACTGGACTCCGGAAATCTTTGCAGAAATGATAGGGAGACTAAAATCCTCGTGCCCTTTCTCCGTCATTATCTTTGATATGCGGGCGCCCTGTTGTCCCCCCTTATTCCAGGACGCCCTTGCGTGTTTAACGTTTCATTCCTGGGATTGTACTGGTAACGGTCCCTTTGCGAACCCCTCTGAGCCCCATTATTTCGAAAACCCCTCTCTTGTCCACCCCTATTCTGATCGTAACGTGGAGCTGTCGTTCTTGCTGCCCCTAGGGGCGGTCTGGCTGTGCAATTGCGCATCAGATGTCCGACTTTTGCACAGACAAAACACCTTCGGTCTTCTACTCGCCCTCCTAAATTTCGTTCCTGGGGCCTATTGGTTTGATTCCGGATTTCTCTATCCTGGGTCCGACGACTAACCTCTAAATCATTAATTTTTTTCTGAAGGTTGTTTATCAGCGCTTCGTTCGCTTGTTCTTTCGCTAGGAACACTTCGAGTAAGCCCTCGCTATCTGTTTCTGTCGCATTTATGAGGGACCCCCTGCTACATATCCTTTCGTTTGCCTCCTCGAGGATTGCGACCTCAATTGCCTTATCCAGTGTCGTGGGATTTTGAGATAGCACAGCCCTCTGCAATTTCACATTTAAGCCGGACAAAAATTGGGACAGCCTAGTTTTGTCCGCGATACTTTCCACTTCCGGGATCTCAAAATTTGCCCCCTGTAAATAATCAAACGCAAGATTTTTCACGCGTCCTGCATACTGTTTGACGGACTCCCCCGGCTTTTGTTTACATGATGTAAACTGCTGCAGTTTGACTGCAAGAGGGAGCTGTTTTTCAAAATATTCCAAGACATATTTTTTGAATGTTTCGAACGCTCGTACCTGCCTTACATCGTGATGATTTGACAAAAATTCAGATGCACCCCCCTTAATCTTTGTTTTTGCTATTAGCAATTTTTCGGCATCAGTCCAACCCGCTAATTGCGCCACCTCCTCAATTGATTCGATAAACTGGGCAGGTGTTAAAAATTCTTCACTTCCCGTAAATGGAGGAATCAATCCTAAAAATCCCGCTATTGTGTTTGTTACCGGGGCACGGCCGACCCCTACGCTCCTGTCACCACTCTCCGCCTGCATTCTTAATGTCTACACACAAGTGTCATATACAAAATCATAAATAAACAACCATAAATTTCAATAACAGGTAAATTATAAATTAAAAAAACAATTGTTTACCCCTTACCCACTCTAAATTTCACACTTCTATAATCCTAATCCACAGTATCCTCTCATAACCCCTTAATTCATCAGATCATCCCCTTATTTCTTTGTAATCCAAGGTAAAATCCCCTTTCTCATGTTCCTTCTTAATACCCCTATCAATCACTTAATTTTCCTATCTTTCCTTTCCATCCTTACTCCCTCATTTTTACACCGAAAACCTCGTACAGTAAATACATACAGTACATATATACAATCTACATAAATCGCACATTACCATAAAATAATAAAATTACACAATATACATATAATAAATAAACATCCGTTGCATGCAATTATATATCAATAGCTATTCATTTGATTTCAACCCTTTTTCCCTTACCTTATTTTAACCTCAGTCTATCCTTTTCCTAACCTAAAGTTTCCTTTCCATTCTCATTTACAATTTCTCCCAGGTTTGAATTAAAAAATATCCTGGTCGCGGCACCAGTGTTACGCCGCTGCCCTCCACTCTATAGGCTAACATACTGCCACAGTCCCTATACCTACTTGGAGGACACCTCAATCGGCGAAGTAAAGGTTTCGCGGATTGGCGGCTCTTTTCTGATTTACAATGACATGGCGTGAAGCGTGAATGGTTAAATAATGAGAAATAATATAAATAAAATGTATATTTATTCCTACACTTTGTACATGTTCGTTTGTACATATACGTTTTCTTTAGACAGAGATCGGGCCTTTCCCTTCACTAGGAAAGAGGATGGCGGGGTAGAGATAGAGAGAGAGAAAAAGACGTGATTTAAATACATCGCGTCACGAAACTTAGCCCCTAATTATTCCTAACAAACTAGTGCGTTTTAAAACCCATTATGGATGAGAATTCTTACCTTCACTAAGGCGGGGTCTCTGCTCTTGGCTGCACCTGGGGCGTCACTTGTCGGCAGGGGCTCCGGGGACTCTGCACAGATTCACATCTAACTTTCTACTCTGCACACCACAAGTATGTGAGTCTAGTCTACGTATGATAAGTCTGATGATGATACTGATATCCTCTCGGGCCAATATATATAGTACCCGACTTGTTGTTTACGCTTTCCCGTTCCCACGACCTCTAGAACCCTTGACCATCTGGCGGGTCCGTCAGCTGCTGGCGATCTCAAATGGTCGTGGGAGATTTCGCTCCCTCAGGCCATTAAAGTATTCCCCTTATTGTGCATTCACACTGACCCCTTTTCGGACAGATTTCTAAGCCCTATTCTATTAAAGTTGCGCAAGGCATATTTATAGGCAGTGGAATCAATTCCCTTTTCTTGCGTTATATTTTATAGCACTGGGACTCTTCCGTCCCGAAGCCGCCCCGCGTTAAGTGCTTTCTTACTGAAAGGGGTGTTTATATCAAAATATCGCACCTGGCCCTGCCTTAAGCAAAAACACATTCCACTATTTGCCATCTGCCTCTGCTGTTAGAATAACAAGTCTTAGGTACGCGATATCTAGTTACGCGTTCAAGATTTTAATTTTGACCGCTGTAACAGGAAGCCGAATTTTTAATTATATCCCCCATCAATGGTGGAAAATATGAGGCTTTTGAAAAGTAATTTTAAACATCCCTAATCCCACAAACACCTCCTTAAAGGCTGAATCTTTGACCACTTATAGTATGGACCACTGGACTGAATCTAACGAAGCCCAATTTTAAATTATCTCCCCCCTCAATGATGGAAAACATGGGGCTTTAGAAAAGTCATTCTAAACATCCCCACCTCCCACAAACCCTTCCTTAAAAGCTGAATCTTTGCACACTTATAGTATCGATCACTGGACTGAACCTAACACAGCAGGATATTCAATTTTTCTCCCGAACTGCACAAACAAGAGAAGGGGGAAAAGTCTCACAGAACCTTTCCAAAGCCCCCTAAATCTGAACCAAGGACAGAACCTAACTAAGCCAATTTGGAGTTGAAACAACTATTTTCAACGCTAAGCTATACATTGATAACAAAATAAAACTTATATTAAAAAATTACTTGTTTCCCTGCCTTTGGCAGCCTTAAACTTACTAGTATTCTATAACATTCTTAAAAATATATATGTTCTTTAAAATTTTAATGTTATTAAAGTGATACCCACAGTATATATATTTATTAATATACCTGTGTGATGGAGTCAAGCCTTTCCCAGATGTATGATGATTTTAATTTGATTTCAGATTGTCATTACAGTGAATGATGCTGTACGTTATATGTTTCAGTGTTAAATGTTCGTTAAAACTGCACATTAAGATAATACTTAGTGAAATCAGCAATTCCGTCCAGCTTTCAACTGCATAGTTTTCGCAACCATTGAATAGAAATGATGGTAAAAGCGAGATTAGATGCACAGCGTTGCGTTTGAAGGAGATCCATTAAAGATGTGCAACTGCGAAATGAATGATTACACCTAATGATAAAAAGAGAAATGTTAGGCTATTCAATCATGAATCCCGCGAATTTCTATTTGCAATCAATGAACATGGAGTCATAAAGTCTGCAGCGCATAATTATGCTTAGAAAATGGCATATTGAAGTGTTTTATACTTTCAATGCAGTAAATAAGGTACTTAAATGGAAATATTTTGGATTTATTTATTAAATGAATAAGCATAGATAATTTGTCTGGTCTACATGTTCTTTGGAAATATGTATTAACCTCTCTCTCTCTCTCTATGTATATATATATATATACTCTCTATGTATGTATATATATATATATATATATATATATATATATATACTCTAAGACGGTGATACTCTTGACGGTGCTTACTGGTCAGTGGCGGCGTAATGGGCACCGCGAGTATAGATTCCGCTCCCGTAATCTTCCGGGATAATGGTCCGGGTAGTCACTTCCGTGTTTGTCACACGTTGGATGGTTGATAATGATGAATATCGTGCTGTCACAGCTGCTCTGACAATCGCTCTATCTTCCCGTTCTGTCGTCGCTCTAGGCCGTTCGCTGCCCGCTTGTCGCTAAAATATGCCATTCTGGACCCATTCCTACCAACATCGTCTAATTGCTGCATCACTCCTACCCAAATGCCGAGCAATTCGTCGGTGTGAACATCCAGCCTCATGCAGTTCGACCGCACGCCTCTTTCAAACTCTTTCATATGCTCGTAGTGGCCGCGAATTCGCCGGCGAGGCATTGTTACAATCAAGGTACATAAACGCAATCGAAATCCACTGCACATTTTGTCCCTGAAAGTGAGGTTCGCTTCTTATATACACCACCATGAAGCTCAGTTTCCATGATTCATTCATTGACTGCGAATTTTTGATCATTTGCATATTCGGTCGACAGGTGTGCATGTACAGTTTCATTACTATCGGAATATTTTGCAGAGTGTGTCGGTTTTTTGTCTTAGAGTGTATATATAAAATATATATATGTATATATATATATATATATATATATATATATATATATATATACATATATATATGTATATATATATATACATATATATATATATGTATATATATATATATATATATATATATATATATATATATATATATATATATATATATATATATATATATATATATATATATATATATAACTATTAACCTCATCTAAAACAATCTACTGAAAATATACCCAAAGGCGCTAAGCTGCTCAAACAAGTACATTTATCTATATAATAAAAGGCAATATCTGTGTGTGTGTCTGTGTGTCTGTCTTATACACTATACGTTTCGCGACCGCGCGTCGGAGAGCTACGAAATTTGGCAATCGGAGACCTAGGGGAGAGGGAAGGGGACACGTGAAAACCGATTTTTAAAATTTTAATTTTTTTTTTATTTATTTAATGTTTTATGCGATTTCGACCGTTTTTTGCCCTTTTTGCCCTTTTTTCTCCACGATCCAGACGTCGTAGAAAAAAACAAATCACACCATCAGAAAGAGCAGACAATTGCGAGTAAAAATATATCAATTTAAAATCTGAATTTCGATTTCTAATATTTTTTAAAGATTTTAAAACAAAACTCACTTTTTGCTCAAGAAAACGATTTTTGGTTTTTAAATTCTCGCATAGTAAAAAGTACTCATAATTTCGACTAATAATTTACATTTTTAGAAAGGTCAAACATCTGGCATTCTTACAAGTCCAATCTGGTCAGGAAATATTCCGTATTGCCCAAAGGATCGGGATTTTAAAAGTTTCCGAATTTCAATTTCTCGGCGTTCCGCTCGGCGTGCCGCTTCGTTTCTCCCCCGCTGAAGGAGGGAAGGTGGTGGGTGGGGACGTCAAGGTGGAGGTGACGTCACGGTTCTGAATAGAGCTCCTTTGCTCTATATAAATTATTATATTTATATTTTAAATGATGGGACGATATGGATTTTTTAAATGTATATTTTAACTTTTGGATATTTTAAATGGATATTTTAATTTTATGGATATTTTAAATGATGGAACAATGAAACAATGGAATGAGGATGATGGAATTAAGCATATGGTCATTTTAAATTGCAAATTAGCGCGCGGGAAGTTAGCGGTAGGCCCGGGTTCGATACCCGCCACTGCCAAAACTGCCGCCGTGTTTAGGTGGAATACGATCACGTTAAATATGTGGGTCCGTAAGTTCTTCCGAGAGGTTGGTGGCAAGGGAAGGAGGATACGGCCCCTGTGAATCCCTCCCCCACTGGGTTCCCGTCTAAATTGGATGAATATATAGAAAGTTATGGAGATTGTCGCGGAGGGCGCGGCAGCCCAGTGGTTAGCGCGCGGGAATTGCACTCAGTAGGTCCGGGTTAGATTCCCGCCACTGCCAAAACTTACGCCACGTTCACGCAGAGTACGATCACGTTAAACATGTGGGTTCGTGAGTCCTTCTGAGAGGTTGGTGGTAGGGGAAGGAGGGTACGGCCTAAATTGGTTGAATAAAAAGAAAGTTATGGAGATTGTCGCGGAGGGCGAAGTGGCCCAGTGGTTAGCGCGCGAGAATTGCACGCGGTAGGCCCGGGTTCGATTTCCAAAATTGCCGCCGTGTTCACGCGGAGTACGATCACGCGGAATAAACATGTGTGTCTGTAAGTCCTTTCGAGAGGTTGGTGGTTGGGGAAGGAGGTCCCCGTGGGTGCCTCTCCCACTGGGTTCCGGTCTAAATTCGGTGAATAAAAAGAAAGTTATGGAAAATGTCGCGGAGGGCGAAGTACACCAGTGGTTAGCGCGCGGGAATTTCACTGGGTAGGCCCGGGTTCGATTCCCGCCACTGCCAAAACTGCAGCCGCGTTCACGCGGAGTACGATCCCGTTAAACATGTGGGATCGTAAGTCCTTCCGAAAGGTTGGTGGTAATGGAAGGAGGGTACGGTCCCTGTGGATGTCTCCCCCACTGAGTTCCGGTCTAAATTGGGTGGCACTTCCTGGCCGTCCAAACAGTTACCTTACACCTTCTGGTAAGGTCGGGCCAGCGAGTGTGCCACGGTTACAATTTGCCACGGTCAGAATTTTCAAGGGTAGCGAACAGGCTGGTCGCCAAAGGCGGCTAGTATACTACATAAGAAATAGAAAAATGAAGAATGACAATGTATCAAAATTTCGCCGGGGGGGATTGTGACCCCCACTTCCCGGGAAGTGGGGTTCACAATCCCCCCCGGCGAAATTTTGATACATTGTCATTCTTCTTTTTTCTATTTCATATGTAGTATATATATTAGAAAGAAGTAATAATAAAAATAATTAATTCAAGTAATCGTGAAATATTAGCATCACCATAGAAGCAAAACCACTGCCATAATGCCGATAATAGAAGAGATCAGCACCGGCCCAAACTCGAAGATTGAAAAGAATTACATTCATCTTCAGGTCTGAGTATTTAATCCTAATTTACCCAAACAAATGCCTGTTTCAGAATGGACAATAGTACATTGCTATAAATGTCCAAACTGAGACTAGAGGCATCAAAAGATGAAAAAATGAAGATAAGAAACATTAGGAAAATATGTATTACCATGTGGCAGGAACCCTTCTTCTTTCACCACGTATATACGCGACCCACCCCAGCAGTATAATAAATATCTAGAAGCACCGGAATGAACGTGACGAGATACAACCTAAGAGGCACTACAAATATTCTTAACGACACTCCCAGACCCGTCCAGTGAGTTAGAGCAGGAGACAGGACTATTACCCGTATAAGCAAAACAGAATATAAACATTAAGTAAAGATGAAAATTCTTACTAAACAAGAGATTCATAGAAGAAATGGATAAACGAGAATGCCACTATACACCATTATAAGAGTGCTCAAATCGTAGATTCAAACTGGCTAAAGTTACAATTTCTTAGCGAAAATAAAATTGAAAACATTAATAGTAATGAATCTTATTTTCCGATGTTTTTCACTTTTCTAATTTTTTAGCTTATTTTATTGTTTTTCATTTTTGTTTATTTATATAATTAATAAATAATTATAATTTTGTTTTTATTGTTAGCCACTATAATATATATATATATATATATATATATATATAGAGAGAGAGAGAGAGAGAGATACTTTTTAAATTAGGGTTTAATGAATTACAGCTTCTCTCTAATCTATCAATGGATTTTCATATTATATCTTTATCATATATATTAAAAATTTTATAAATACCGAAGTATACTAAAAGAATTAAGGATACTTTGCAAATATGAATATTTAAAAATACTAAAGTTATTAAGTAATAAAATAAAAAAGAATGACAAAGCAAAATACATTTAATTTATTGAGCAAATGCAGCTCATAAATAAAATTATTTCAATAAAAAAAATAATTTGAAAATCCAATGATAGAATAAATGGAGTTGTTACTCAAAAAATCCTATCTTTAAAATATGCATACATAATAAAACGAAGTATTAAAAAGAGAATCATCAATCATGTGGAAAATAAAATTCAAATTTCTAGCCATCAAGCTGAAGATAATCAACAAATATCAATGGAATGGATTCGATAATAAAAAATCAAATGAAATCTAAGTATTAAAGCTATACATGTGGATAAGCACTAAGCCTAAATAAATCGTTCATTTCAAAAAAATTCTTTGTCACGTCCAAGTATTTAATCAAAATAAACACAAAATAAGCATGTTTCTGAAGAAAGAGATAAATAATATCTATAAACTCTTTCTACTTGGACAACATGCATAAAGATTGAAAAATTATATCGGAAACAAGAATATATGATAAAAACACTGCATATGTCCATTGGAGCCTTGAGCGAATAGACCAATCTTGCCAATCGCAAAAGATAAAAGTAGTGAACTAGTGTTACCAATCGTGAGAAATATATGACAGTAATGCGATAAGGCAATAATAGGTGATATTCTACAATAAGAGGTACAAAATAATGGGGCGTATAATATAATAGAAAATATAGAGGCTAAAATATATGGAGATGTTAATACATTGTTATGCTTATTCTAGAGAAAGTTGATGTCTGGCTAATATAAGATACTAAGGAGAGAATATAAGAATATTCAGTTAATCCAAACTTTTTACCTTTGCCATCTACTAAATATGCTGGATATATATAATTTGTTGGAAATTTTTTAGATTATTAATAGGCATAGCATGAAATTTTTTTTATTGTAATATTTTATTAATATTAAAATTAAAATTGTCTTTTTAAAACTTTACCACATAATTGAAAAGTGATTTTGACTTAGTTAATTCTGCATGTCTGTCCGTCTGTCAGTCCGTTAAAACGATAACTGCTGTAAAAATGACTTTATCAAAATGAAAATTTAGTGTATTGTTCAGACGATCTGTGGGAACTGTGAGAACATAATGAATAATATCACAAAATTAGTTTTGAATTGAACCCGGGTTAAATAAATGAAATACATCGAACCCTAAGGAACCTAATTTTTCAACCTAACCCTAATTTTTCAACCATTGAACCCTAAGGAACCTAGTTTTTTAAATAAAAATAAAAATTATAACAAGATCACTACAGCGCTAAAAGGTAGCCGATATATCATTCCATAAAAAAATATTTGACCACATTTTTCAATACACAAATCTTGATGATAAAAAACAAGAAAGATCAATCATGCCTAAAGCATTGATTATAAAACACTTTCCAACTTCAATGCAATTTTATTTAAACAAGTCTAAAATGGCAATACATTCCTCGGTAATATTTTAACACTTATCACAGTACTACATTAATTTATTATATTTGAAAACTTAAACCTTCATTGAAAAAAATGAACTTCATTCAAATGACGGCATTGAAATATAAATTGCCTGGTTTAAACATCTCTAACATGCGATACATTCCTCGGTAATATTTTTAAAACTATCATAATACTGCGATAATTTATTATATTTGAAAACTTCACCGAAAACAACTGAAATTCATTCAAATGACGTCATAGAAAAAATAACACTCCTGGATCTCTCTATAAAAACAGCATTTCATTCATAACTTTCCCCATTCATTTCATTCATCACAATACTGTAATAATTTATTTTATTTAAAAACTAAGACCATGGAGCTACAAGTAATTAAACTCTATGCTTCAAACTTCATCGAAAAAAACCGTCCTTCTCTTTGTAAAATCAATGAATATTTCATTCATATCAGCTATGCAGACTCCATGGGCTAAATAATTTTGTGTTAAAGAAATACAGGAATTCTAATGCCACTCATTCTACATATTTTGCTGTTCACATTTTACATAAGTGAAAATTAGGCTTCGTTGTAGAGATAATCAAATTTGGATGATCATTTAAACTCAAATATATTGTCAATTGCTTTGTTTCAGAATGTAGATACACAGAATTTAAACAAAAATAAAGTGGTTTTAGGACGGATACAACACACAATATGAATTAAAGAGAACTTAAAAAATCACGATTTTGAGACAAGATGGATGCCATATATCATTTTGAAGTGGGTCACCTGATCTTTTCATATCGAGGTCACGTGATCGCTTCATATAAGACGTGTAATTATTATTTTAATTTTTATTTAAAAAAATACTGAATATATTTCGCTGAATTTTTTTTATATATTTTATGAAACAATTTGAATATTATCTAAAATTTTCGAAGCTATTTGTGAAATTTAAATCCGCTTAAAAAATGTTTAAAAAATTAGGTCCCATAGGGCTCAATGTATTTCATTTTTTCGACCCGGGTTCAATCCAAAACTAATTGGGCGATATTATTCATTTATATTCCCTTAGGTTCTACAGACCGTATGAAAAACGTACTAAAATTTCATTTTGATTAAGTCATTTTTACGGCAGTTATCGTGCTAACGGACAGACAGACAGACAGAATGAACAAAGTCATAAACACTTTTCAACTTTGGTGTAAAGTGTTAATTCCACTCATATCATATGAAGAGATCACGTGACCCACTGCAAAATAAAATATGGTATCCGTCTTGTGTCAAAATCGAGATTTTTAAAGTTCTCCTTAACATATATTTAGTGTTGCATCCGTCCTAAAACCGCTTTATTTTTAACACTTTGCAACAAAGTTAAAAAGTGTTTATGACTTTGTTCATTCTCTCTGTCTGTCTGTCTGTCTGTCTGTTAGCACGATAACTGCCGTAAAAATGACTTAATCAAAATGGAACTTTACGTTGTTCAGACGGTCTGTAGGACCTATGGGAATATAAATGAATAATATCACCCAATTAGTTCTGGATTGAGCCCTGGTTGAAAAAATGAAATACATTGAACCCTATGGGACCCAATTTTTCAAACATTTTTTAAGCGAATTTAAAACTTGTAAATTGCTTCGAAAATTTTAGGTAATATTCAAATTGTTCCATAAAATATATAAAGAAATTCAGCAAAATATATTCAGTAGTTTTATAAATAAAAATTAAAATAACAATTACACCTCTTATATGAAGCGATCACGTCACCATGATATGAAAAGATCAGGTGAACCACTTCTAAATGAAATATGGCATCCATCTTGTCTCAAAATCGTGATTTTTAAAGTTCTTTTTAATTGATATTGAGTGTTGTATCCGTCCTAAAACCGCTTTATTTTTGCTTAAATTCTGTGCATCTACATACTGAAACAACACAATTACAATATATTTGAGTTTAAATGATCATCCAAATTTGATTATTTCTAAAACGAAGCCTATTTTTCACTTATGTAAAATGTAAACAGGAAAATATATAGAATGAGTTGTATAAGAATTGCTGTATTTCTTTAAAGCAAAATTATTCAGCTCATGGAGTCTGCATAGCTGATATGAATGAAATATTCATTGATTTTACGAAGAGATAGACGATTTTTTTCGATGAAGTTTTACGCATAGAGTTTAATTACTTTTAGCTCCATGGTCTTAATTTTTAAATAAAATAAATTATTATACTATTGTGATGAATGAAATGAATGGTAAAATGTTATGAAAGAAATGCTGCTTTTATAGAGAGAGCCAGGGGTGTTATTTTTTATATGACGTCATTTAAATGAATTTCAGTTGTTTACGATGAAGTTTTCGAATACAATAAATTATCGTAGTATTATGATAATTTTTAAAATATTACCGAGGAATGTATCGCATTTTAGAGGCGTTTAAACCAGGCAATTTATATTTCAATGCCGTCATTTGAATGAAGTTCATTTTTTTCGATGAAGGTTTAAGTTTTCAAATATACTAATTTAATGTAGTATTGTGATAAGTTTCAGAATATTATCGAGGAATGTGTTGCATTTTTGAGATGTTTAAATAAAATTGCATTGAAGTTGGAAAGTGTTTCATAATCAATGCTTTAGGCATGATTGATCTTTCTGGTTTATATTTTTCTGTGCATCTATAAAGGGTGTCCCAAAAACAATGACCTCGGCTTTAATTCCTTAAATATTGATCCTAGACATATATAATAAATTACAAAGTTGCGTAAAAAAAGGAACAGAATTTTATGAAATCGATAAAAATTTTCAGGGGATTAAATTTGAAGAAATACAAACTTTAAATTTTTATACGGCCCCCGTGCAAAACCATTTCGAATGAGTAAAATGTGCCCCATACACTATATAATAAGGTGATGTACAAAATTTCAGCATTTTACCATAAAAAGTCCCAGAGATATGTATGAAAAGACAAAAATGCTGACTTAAACCACTTTTCGATGCATCCACATGAGTTCTCAGAGGAGAAAAATCATGTTGGCAGATAGCGTTTCAGGGGTCATTCACAAATTACGAAAGAAAACAATGATTACATAAATAAAAAATCTGATGTGGGCAGCACATGACTTTCCCTGCAGACTTATATCCACGTTCTCTTTATTTTAATTACATTTATTTCACTTTTATTCAATTTTCGTTCTCATTCGGTAACCGGGCTTATTTTCAAAGGTGGCGTAGGGAAAGTACGAAAAACTAAAATATCTCGAGAACGGCTAGTCCTAGTGTAATGGGGTTGGTCTTATTCTTTTCGTCGTTAAACATTACGTATTAAACGGGCATTTTATGGATATATCTGAGTATACCTAGTTCTTTAGTTTAGATTTTGAAGATTTTTGCGGGCCGTTTTGCAAAAAAAGGCAGGTTATTTTTTTCCGAATCGTACCAAAATCTAATCAGCACCAGAGTGACCTATACGTGACTTATCTACCGAATTTTGTGAAATTCGGTCCATTAGTTTTTCAGCTAGAGTGGATACAAGCTTTTGCGGGCCATTTCGCAAAAAAATGCGGGTTCTTTTATTCCGAATCGTACCCAAAACTAATCAGCACCAGCCCCGCCCACAAGTGACTTACCTACCAAATTTTGTGAAATTCGGTCCATTAGTTTTTTAGTTACAGTGGATACAAAATCTGCACAGACAGACAGACACACAGACAGACAGACAGACAGACACACAGACAGACAGACAGACAGACAGACACACAGACAGACAGACAGACAGACAGACACACAGACAGACAGACAGACACACGCACAGACGTCACGCTAAAAATGGTTTTTTCGTATTCTAGAGGTCTCGAAACGTGTAGATCCGTCGAAAACTCGAGTTGTGATTTTCGGTATGATTCCAATACTTTCCCTATACATTACCATGTATTGCAGGGAAAGTAATAACAATTCTGCTATTTATTGGTACAAAAGTATCTACACTGTGTAGAAATAATAACTTTACACAAAGATTACAAAGCGTGTTCAAAATGTTTTAAATCCATGCCATAGATCCATTAAAGATAAAAGGCAGATATTACTTGCCTATGATGCATTTCTGCGTTGCGTCATTTGCACTCTTGCTGTAAACATTTACATTTTTATTTGTGATTAATCCCTCACCAACTTTGTATAATTATATCTCTGGGACTTTTTATGATAAAATGCTGAAATTTTTACATCACCTTATTAGTGTCTAGGGCACATTTAACTTATTGGAAATGTTTTTGTATTGAGGCCGTATAAAAATTTAAATTTTGTATTTCTTCAAATTTAATCTCCTGAAATTGTTATCTATTTCTTAAGATTGTGTACCTTTTTTTACGCAAATTTATAAATTACTATGCATGTCGAAGATCAATATTTAAGGAATAAAAGCCGAGGTCAATGTTTTTGGGACACCCTGTATACTGCGACAACGCAATTACAATATTTGTGAGTTTAAATGATCATCAAACTTTGATTATTTCTACAACGACGCCTAATTTTCACTTAAGGAGAGTGCAAACAACATTAAAATGTGGGATGAGTTGTATATGACTTGCTGAATTTCTTTAACGCAAAATTATTTAGTTCTGGATTATGCAATATCGCTGATATGAATGAAACTTTCTTTGATTTTACAGACGAATTTATAGCAGACATTTTCGATGAAGTTTTACGGATAGAGTTAAATTACTTTTACGTCTATGGTTTTGAGTTTTTAAATAAAATAAATTATTGTAATACTGTGATGAATGAAATAAAAATGTATGAATGAAATATTTACTGCTTTTACATAGAGAGCCAGGCGATATATATTTCGATGACGTCATTTTAATAAAGTTCATTTTTTAAGTTTCAAATTTTCAAATATTATAAATTATTGTAGTATTGTGATAATTTTTAAAATATTCTCGCTGAATATATCGCATTTTAGAGATGTTTAAATAAAATTGCATTGTAGTTGTAAAGTGTTTCATAATCAATGCTTTATGTATGTTTGATCTTTCTTGTTTATCATATAAATTAGTAACTATCCCATTAGTAGATTGAATAATTGGATTTAAATCCAAAAAATTTATATTATTACTAATAGTGGCTACAGTAGGAATTAATTCCAAATTATTCGGATAGAAATCTATATCTATGACATAATTGTCAGTAAATATTAAACAAATCAGATCATCAACATATCTGTAAATTTTATAATCTGTTGAAGTAAAAGATTTTTCATAATGATAACGGTATAAGTTAGCTAACATACTGCTACTATAGCCACCCTGTGGAACCTCTGAGACTTGTAAGCATAATTTATTACCTTGAAATATATAATTATTGCAAAAACAAAGTGAAGAAGTTTAGAAAAATTGGTAAATATAGTATGAGTAGATTGATTAGTAATATAAGAGTATTATATGGAGTTAAATTACTACATCAAGATCAGAGATCTTAATATTATTAAAAAGATCTTTAAAATCAAAAGTTTGAAATCCAATTAGATCACCTATAGTGATGTTAATTTATTCTTTAATTCTTTACTATTATTTAGAAAAATGTAATTGTTGCTAGAATAACGTAAACTATCATTTATTACGTTTAAATAATTTAGTACTAATTTACTCGCAGTAGTAGTGTAAGTATTATGACCACTTGTTATTTTTCTAAATTTAAAGTATTTTAATGAAATTTAGGAATACGCACTATATATGGAAATTTAAGAAATTTATAATTAATATTTAAATCACTATACGTATTGATAATTTTTAGTTTGATACTATTAATGGAGTGTACTCCTTTTATCGTATATATATATATTCTTATTCGATAACTAATTATTCTCCTCGTTTTTCCCCTTATAGCGATATGTTACTTATATTATCAAAATTGTATTTGTTTATATGTAGTTACATAGGTTAACAGGTTAAAACTTAATGGTGACAACTGTGCTAGAGATGGTTTGTTAGTCATTGCGGTACCTATGCATAATTTTCGCTTTAAAATATCCATGTTATATATATATATATATATATATATACAATACAAATGTTAAGTAAAATATAACTTTTACTAGAAATATTAAAACGGGATATGCCCATACTATCATAAGGCGCATTGCAGCACATACAATATAAGCACGAATATGGATTCAAATGAATAAGAAATGAAAGAAGTAAAAACGGAAGGGGATGCTTACAAGGAAGTCGAACGGCCAAGGGGGATTACGACCCCTTGTTCCCGGTTGAAGCACGCTTTTAATCCCAGGAAACGTTCCCGGAACCAGACTCGCCTGAAGCAGTCCTCCATATACCAACGCTGGAAAAGCAAAATCCAATCCACTGAAAAAGCAAATCCAATCCATTGAAAAAGCCAAATTCAATCTATTGAAAAACGTACTTGAAAACCCAGATCACCAACATGAAACGATACTAATAGCAAGACTACTTGGATGCCTAATGTCTAAACAACCTATAACATCCATATCAGCACAGACTTTTCATTACGTGCAAGTCCTTGTAAGTCCTTATAACATGTTACGGTTAAGATACATGTCACAGTTAATCTTTTTGCATCCAGCGTGACGTAACTATAATAGTTCATAGAATTTTGCATAAAAGTCCTGATCATACTTTTTGTATGATTTTTCATAATAATGCTTTAGGAAATGTAACGGATATAGCTGTTTTTCGCTTCACATACCAAATTACGTTCGCATATAATGCGTTCGGTCTTGGTTGTATTTAATCTTTTAATCCTGTTAAGATGATTGAGTATTAAGTTACGTAGTACGCTTATACTCAAGTTGGAATTCCAGCTGGTGATATAGTTTATGCTGACATCAAAGGTCTTTCTTTTATCATACATTTTAAAGCAAATTCTTTCTTTGTTGTCGTAATAAATGCTTATATCTAAAAACTCTGTTATTTCTTTCTTCACTTGTTTTGTTTCGATCAATTCCAAATTTGCGGGATAAAAGTTGAAGTTAAATTGATAATTTGATAATTATATCAATCAATATTATCAATTTAACTTCATATTATCAATTTAACTTCAACTTTTATCCCGCAATTTGGAATTGATCGAAACAAAACAAGTGAAGAAAGAAATAACAGAGTTTTTAGATATAAGCATTTATTACGACAACAAAGAAAGAATTTGCTTTAAAATGTATGATAAAAGAAAGACCTTTGATGTCAGCATAAACTATATCACCAGCTGGAATTCCAACTTGAGTATAAGCGTACTACGTAACTTAATACTCAATCATCTTAACAGGATTAAAAGATTAAATACAACCAAGACCGAACGCATTATATGCGAACGTAATTTGGTATGTGAAGCGAAAAACAGCTATATCCGTTACATTTCCTAAAGCATTATTATGAAAAATCATACAAAAAGTATGATCAGGACTTTTATGCAAAATTCTATGAACTATTATAGTTACGTCACGCTGGATGCAAAAAGATTAACTGTGACATGTATCTTAACCGTAACATGTTATAAGGACTTACAAGGACTTGCACGTAATGAAAAGTCTGTGCTGATATGGATGTTATAGGTTGTTTAGACATTAGGCATCCAAGTAGTCTTGCTATTAGTATCGTTTCATGTTGGTGATCTGGGTTTTCAAGTACGTTTTTCAATGGATTGAATTTGGCTTTTTCAATGGATTGGATTTGCTTTTTCAGTGGATTGGATTTTGCTTTTCCAGCGTTGGTATATGGAGGACTGCTTCAGGCGAGTCTGGTTCCGGGAACGTTTCCTGGGATTAAAAGCGTGCTTCAACCGGGAACAAGGGGTCGTAATCCCCCTTGGCCGTTCGACTTCCTTGTAAGCATCCCCATCCGTTTTTACTTCTTTCATTTCTTATTCATTTGAATCCATATATATATATATATATATATATATTAAGAATAAAAGTATGTATGTATATATGTATGATCCAACATCACTTGAGAACGGCTGAACCGAATTTGATGAAATTTGGTGGGTAGTCAACTTTTTTGTCTCATCATCACAGGGGAACAGCTGCACCGAATTTATTGAAATGTTGTGGGTAACTTTTAAATAGATTTGCATAAATTTAGACCAAATTTCGAGTTTCTAAGACTAGGGGTTGTCGAGATAATAATGGAAAACGAAACTTTTTTCTTAGGAGTTCTACTGCCTGACTCCATGATTCCCAACGAAAAAGGTTAGAAATCGTTGGTTTAAAACGTGAAAGTCAATTAAATCTCTGAGTTTTATGGGAGTTTATTGAACGTATTAGTCACCTTTGAAAATCGCTGGTTTGAAATATGAATTTAAATGGAAAATAAATCACTATGGTTTATTTTTCACAGGCTTACTCAACAAATTTTATTAATTTGAATAATAAATAAATGAATATAAAGATATCTATCTAACTATATATATATATATGAAGAAGAAAAGTATGATCCATTTCTTTTCTTACATAATGCAATTAATTTACTTCTTTCACAGTAAAAAAACAATGTATAAGATTCACGACCCTATATCGGTCGTGAATATATATATATATATATATTCACGACCCTATGTTCCTATGTAATTTTTAACAGAATTTTCCATCGTAAATCCCGAGCAACGAAGAGTAATCGCTGCTAGTATGTATGTATATATATATATATATATATATATATATATATATATATATACAGGGTGGTCATAAAAGAACTTCCCCGATATATGAACCCCTAGCGGCCTATCCGCTCGACCAATCGAAATGAAATTTCAGATATTTTTATTTGACGGTATGCGCTCGAGATTGTGATGATTTCAAACAATAGAGCTCTCACGGTTACGGTTACAGTGAAAAAATTTCGAAATTTTCGAATGGTAACACCCACTTTTTTCCTACGTAAATTGTTCAGCGCATTGAAAAACCATAAATGGTGTTGGAACGATATACGTATGACGAAAATTGGCGACGTAAAACATTTGCAAAGAAGAGCATTGTAAAGGACCAATGACAACACACGAGAGGAGAGGGGAAAAAAAACTTTTATTGGAATTACAAGTTTTCAACGTGCCCACCTTCGCAGACGATAACGCATTGCATGCGGGAGATTGTTGGCAAAAATGACGAACGTAACATCGCAGGAGGAATCTGTATAACTTCACGTTTTATAGCATCTTTCAATTCTGACAAATCTCGTGGATTTGATGTGTACACCTTAGATTTCAGATAACCCCAAGAACCAGAAATCCATCGGAGTGAGGTCTGGGGATCGCGGTGGAAACGAAACTGCA
Organism: Amaurobius ferox; assembly: GCA_951213105.1. Taxonomy (NCBI): domain Eukaryota; kingdom Metazoa; phylum Arthropoda; class Arachnida; order Araneae; family Amaurobiidae; genus Amaurobius; species Amaurobius ferox. Next base: position 141,196,270 of record OX578141.1, on the reverse strand, counting down.
AATTTACGGGAAATGACTCTATCACCAAAGTTCTGTTGCAGCACTTGTCTAACACATGTAGCGACGTGTGGAGGAGCACCATCTTGCATCCATACAATGTCATTAACGACATATCGCTGCTGCAATTCTGGAATTACGTAATTCTGCAACATTGTTTTATACCGAGGATCTGTGATAGAGCACGTTTGCATACCATTGGATGTGACCTATTCGAAGACGTACGGACCGAGAACGAATGTGCTTCCGATGACGCACCACACAGTCATAATAGCTTTGTGTAAAGGTACTGGTGCCACATCGTGAGAATTTTCGTCAACCCAGTGAAGGCAGTTCTTGGAGTTTACGTTCCCAGTTAAGGAGAAATGTGCCTCATCCATCCATAATAGCCGCAACTGCCACCTATGGCTATCCCCATAATAGCCCAACGGCTACTGCAACGGCTATCTTCATCATATCTAAAGAGGAAAAAATTCGCAAAGTCTACACGCTGCTGCTCGTCTCCAGGTTGCAACATCTGGACGCGCAGGAATCCATAATGAAACATCCGCAGAAGCTTGAGGACTGTGGTTTTCGGTACATCCAAATTGCGGGCAACACTTCTTGCAGTATGCAATGGACCTGCAGTAATCGTATTATGCACTTCCGTAATAACTTCAACAAGAACAAATGGTCGTCCGGATCGCGGTCTATCATATATGCATCCAGTTTCTTCACTTTTTTTTACCAAATCACGTACAGTTCGTACCAAACATGGTCATCGTCTTAGCTTATGATTTCGCCGATAAACTCGCACTGCTTCGGCAGCATTGCCCTCGTTCAGATAAAACAGCTTTGTTAATTCACCTCGTTGTTTCCCTGTAAGTGCCATCTTGTTGGCACGTTCGAACACCTGATTGAAGAAACAATCTTCACTGCTTATTGAAGGTTTTCTACAAGCAATGCTTTGTAGATAGTGTTCTGTGATTGGTACTGCTACTGTCTATCCCTGTGAACAGTGCAAAGTGCGTCAATGCACCTCCTCTCTGTGTTGTCATTGGTCCTTTACAATGGTCTTCTTTGCAAATATGTTTTACGCCGCCAATTTTCGTCATACGTGTATCGTTCCAATGCCATTTATGGTTTTTCAATGCGCTGATCAATTTGCGTAGGAAAAAAGTGGGTGTTGCCATTCGAAAATTTCTACATTTTTTCACTGTAACCGTAACCGTGAGAACTTTATTGTTTAAAATCATCATAATCTCGAGCGCATACCTTCAAATAACAATATCTGAAATTTCCTTTCGATTGGTTGAGCGGACAGGCCGCTAGGGGTTCATATATCGGGGAAGTCTTTTTATGACCACCCTGTATATATATAAACTGAAACTGAACATTGTTTGAGCTAAACTCTCTCGCATGAGGCGAAATGGCAAATTATTGTATGCGTTTGTAATAAAAAAAAATATTATTGTGCTGAATACAGACACAATTTGCTTTGCTATTTTCTTACAATAGGAATTATTTAGAAAATAAATTCAGCATAATTCCCACATATTAAATCTGCTGCTGAAACCTTATGAATTCAAAACTGACGCTTGTCGGGGAAAATTTTAATGATGCTATAGAACTGAATATGAATATTGCCTCCTCATGCACATTTTATGGATATGTATGGATAATAAAACAAATAGAATTCAAAAATACATTTAAGTATAAATTAAAGACACAAATCATAGATTAAAAGGTCATTTAGTCAAATTAAACCACCCAATAAGACGCACAAATATTAAAAGGCCAGAGCAATTTCGGGCATCACCATACCCTTCATCAGTGGCTATGCCCAAAAGCGCTTTGCTCTTTTAACATTTGTACGTCTTATAGGATGATTTTATTTGATTAAATGGCTTTTTAATTTATGAATTATATCTTTAATTTATGCTTAAATATTGAAGTAGACGTGATACCACTTTAATTATGCTAAACTACAGTTTCAGAGTTAGGTATCATATTTTTACTGGAGCAGTATTATACGGGGTTCCCTGGAAAGTCGATAAACACTCCAACAGCTTCGGAATAAAAGTTCGGTAAGTGTACACGTTAGGTAAAATATAATAATGTTACCACGTCTGATCAATTAAGGTGTTTGCAATTGAAGAAGTTGGAAACACGAACCCGACAACAAAACGAGATAAAAAAAATGCCAATTTCAAAGATGAAGAGCATTGCGTATTTAATAGAAATCGGTATTAGTAATGAATAAAACGAATATACAGAAAGAAATATGCACCTGTAGTGGTTCATTGGTCGCTAGATGCGCAGCAACAAATTGTAAGTAATTATAGTGCAATATCCTTTCTCGAATTCAAATTTGAATTATCAATAAATGAAGGCATTTTGAATAGACTATTCCACACTAAATTCCTGTACATGTAAACACTGTTTATCCTATAATTCCTGAATATACCAGACCCTACACTGTAAAACATTCTGCAAAATTTGCTTATTTTTGCCAGCTACTTTGTTGATAATTTTCGCAAACTAACAGAATAACAGTAATTACAAGCGTGCATGAAATGTCCAGCTTCATTTCTAAAATATTCAGTTAACTATCGTCTGCCAAAGCGATTTTTTGTATATATATATACAAAAAATCGCTTTGGCAGACGATAGTTACATATATATACAGTTATATAGTTTATATATATATATATATATATATATATATATATATATTATATAGGGTGATAGGAAAATGTCTGGCCAAATTTTAAAGGGGGTTAGAGGGGACGAATATAAAAAGATTCGCAGTATAATGCGCGTCCGGAAACGCCGCGTAAAAGCCCTGGAGAGTAAAGAAAGTGGAAAGGTAAAAGGAAAGAGACACAAACAAATGTAACAAGCCCTTTATTAAATCAACGTGTCACAGCAAATGCTCGAAAGAGCGACCACCAACCATAATACAAGCTTCACATCGCCACATAGAACTGCGTACCTTAGCAAACACACCAGCCATGTCCTGCACATCTCCAGCAGCAACAGCCAATCGTCGGCGGAGTCCACAAGGCTATCGTAGATGATGCTTTTCAAGTGGCCCCACAGAAAGAAATCCAAGCAGGACAGATCTGGTGATCGTGGCGGCCAGGGAACAGGTCCACGTCGACCAATTCTGCATTGCCGACTTGTTTCGACTGCCCTACACAGCGACCTCTACAACCTTCACGCGGCGCTTACGGATTGTACTGGGAATCCTTTTATATTCGTCCCCTCTAACCCCCTTTAAAATTGGGCCAGACATTTTCCGATCACGCTCTATACACTGTACTAACAGGGTGTATATACACTGTTTAGACAAAATAAGAGGGGTGATAGTATCCATCAAGACAAACAATATTTACTATGGAACGTAGGGTCGCATTCCACTCTGAGTGTCAGAAAAGAGAAACTTCGAAACACGTCCAACAAGCACAAGTCGCCACTTCGGACGACAAAGCTGTTGTGCCGGAGAAGTATCACATCTCCAGAACATCACCGTCACTTCTAATCATCCGACACTTCTTGAATGCCAGATATCCCGGACGGTGGATTGGACGTAGTGGATCTGTGACTTGGCCTCCACGCTCACTGGGCCTCAACCCACTGGACTTTTTCTGGGTGCAGATAAAATCATTGGTGAATGAGACGCCCGTGGACTCCGTAAAAAAATTCGTCGTGAGAATCGTTGTTGCAGAGGACAGGATAAACACGACACCAGGTGTCTTTGAAAGGGAGCGCCAGTCGTTCATTCGCCATTGTGAATTGTGCAACGGCACCCTTGTCCGTCACTTTGAGCCTCTACTTTGAGTCTTTCTCTGGTGTAAATAAATAGGATTGTGCAACTTATGATTACGTTAATTCTCCTTATTTTCACTGTTGAAAGTTCAACTTTAACTTTACACTTTTCTGGTACTTAGAGTGAAATGCCACTCTAGGTTCCATTGTAAATATTGTTCGTCTTGATGGGTACTACCACCCTCTTATTTTGTCAAAACAGTTTATATACATCCTGTATATATATATATTATCCTAACTATCAACTATCAGGAACTTCATTCAGCATTACGGACAGGTGATTCCCTTGAAACTTTTAGTTTCTTGCTTAGAAATGTTTTACAGTTTACCTATAACCATATTTGTTTCAAATAAATTCCGATTAATGACATTTCCTAGGAATTAAACAATGTTCTACAACTTTGTCAATGAAAATTCATCCATCTCGAGTTTGGTGTCTCTAACTTTTTCAATTCTCCTTTAAGAGCGCTGCAATTACCTTTACTCATTCGAGCATGGGCACGTCACTATACTGTTAAACGTTCTGCAACCTTTCCTCATTTTTTTTCAGCTACTTTGTTGATAATTTCTGCAAACTGATAAGAAAAGCAAGAATTACGGGCGTTCATGAAAATTCCAGCTTCATTTCTGAAATATTCAGCTAATTATCGTCTGCCAAAGCGGTAATTATGTATTTATATATATATATATATATATATATATATATATATATATATATATATATATATATATATATATATATATATATATATATATATATATATATATATATATTATCTGAAACTATCAGAAACATTACTCCCCATTACAGACAGCTGATTCCCCTGATATTTTCAGTTACATGCTTGCAAATGTTTAACAGTGCAGGCTTAGCGCGTATACTCAGAAACATTTTATTCCAAAGCAATTCGGTTGCTTAAGGAATCTGTATATTTTAAAACTGCTTTGACATATGAATCCTTATTTCCTGTAAGAATAAACGCGGAAATTATTATCACTTAAGTGAATTCTTATCACAAGCATTATCTTTTGGGAAATGACAATTGCAGAATATTACATACGGTTAGAACGGTTTGCAAGCAACTAAACATTATATCTTCGTAATTGAATTAAATGTCACTGCTTTTATCCAGTAGAAACTCGTGAATCGGTGATGACATTCAAACGGAAATGAATAATCGATTATGTAATTGTACATTATTTCAAATTTAGTATCCTGTAATCGAAGGCTCATAACCAGTTGAAGTTTCCCTTCCAAGAAAAGGTACAAAAAATAGTATGGACTTTATAAGGGTTTTAGGCCCCCTTTAAATAATTTTACAAGGATATTTGAGCAAACCCAACATTTTTTTGTACTTTTTAACACTTTACAACATAGTTGAACAGTGTTTAGTATAACTTTCTTCATTCTGTCTCTCTGTCTGTCCGTTCGCACAATAACTGCCGTAAAAATGCCTTTATCAAAATAAAATTTTAGTTTCTTGTAAGACGGTCTTTGGGCATATGGGAATGTAAATGAATAATATCACCCAAATAGTTTTGGATTGAACTCGAGTTGAAAAATTGAAATACATTGAACCTTAAGGGATCTAATTCCTCAAACATTTTTCAAGCAAATTTGAAATTCGCGAATTGCTTCGAAAATTTCAGGAAATATTCAAATTATCCCATAAAATATATAAAACAAATTTCAGCAAAATATGTTCGGTAGTTTTTTAAATAAAAATTAAAATAATTATTTCACCCACATTATATGAAGAGATCATGTGACCCACTTCAATATAAAATATAGCATCCATCTTTTTTCCAAGTGTCAAAATCGTGATTTTTAAAGTTCCTTTTAATTTATATTTAGTGTTGCATCCGTCCTGAAACCGCTTTATTTTTACGTCGTACGTAAGTACAATACGTAAGTACAATATTTTGAGTTTAAATTATCATCAAACTTTGATTATTTCTACAGCGAAGCCTATAATTTTAACGTATGCAGAATGTAAAGACATCAAGCTGTAAGATGAGTTGTATAAGAATTGCTAAATTTTTTAACGCAAAATTATTTAACTCTGGAGTCTGCAATATAGCTGATATGAATGAAAGATTCATTGATTTTACATAGAGAAGCAGACGATTTTACAGTATTGCCTTTTTCGATGAAGTTCTAAGCATGGAGTTAGAAAGTACTTTTACCTCCATGGTTAAGTAAAATAAATTATTGTAGTGTTGTGATAATTTTAAAAATATTACCGCTGAATGCAAGGAATGGAATAAAAGTTTACGAATGAAATATTCACTGCTTTTATATAGAGAGCCAGGCGATATATATTTCGATAGCGCCATTTAAATGAAGTTCATTTTTTTCAATAGTGTTTTAAGTTTTCAAATATAATAAATTATAATAGTATTGAGATAATTTTAAAAATATCACCGCTGAATGTATCGCATTTTAGTGATATTTAAATAAAATTGCATTGCAGTTGGAAAGTGTCTCATAATCAATGCTTCATGCATGTTTGATCTTTCTTGTTTTAAATCTTGTACTTGTCACATAAAAACATTCAGGAACGATTTAATGTAGGATATTTATCTTACAGTAAATTTCTTGAACAGCTGTATCTTATATTTCCCATGGGACGTTATGATAAAATCTATAATAATAAAAGAATATGTCTGTCTGCCTGTGTCGTTTGTAGCGAATAATTTATGCATCGTGCGGCCATAAAATTCGTCAATGGTACTCTTGTACCGAAGAAATGTCTCTTCGATATTTTTTTTTTAAATTCGAATTAGTTTAAAAGTAAAAAAATTAATTAAATTCAATCACCCAATTCTAATACATCAGCCAATTTTGATCTGTAGCGCTATCTAGTGCACGTTGCTAAAACTAATAACTAAAATATTTTTGGATTTTCAGCAGGTATTCATTTACCCAATATCAGCCCTATCGTTTTTTGAAAAATTTAATGAATAAATTCATTTAATCCCTGCATTAATTTCCGGACAACGTCGGGTACATTTTCTAGTCTGTATGGTCTATAGCTGCTGTAACGGGCGTTGTCTGTAATTTTCAGCAGGGATTCATTTACCCAATATCAGCCCTATCGTTTTTTGAAAAATTTAATGAACAAATTCATTTAATCCCTGCATTAATTTCCGGATAACGTCGGGTACATTTTCTAGTCTGTATGGTCTATAGCTGCTGTAACGGGCGTTGTCTGTAATTTTCAGCAGGGATTCATTTACCCAATATGAGCCCTATCGTTTTTTGAAAAATTTAATGAATAAATTCATTTAATCCCTGCATTAATTTCCGGACAACATCGGGTACATTTCCTAGTCTGTATGGTCTATAGCTGCAATCTGGTACAGCTATACATTTTTGGTAATTGCAGATCTGCTCCCGAGAAAAAACACTTTGTCTAACATTTTAATTCAAATTACAATTTTAGTTACTTAAAAATCAGCGATTTTCAAAAAAATCGGTTCCTCAGTTTTCACCTTGACATCATGAGATCACGTTCTTTCCAACTAGCATGGAACGTGTCTGGTGGTTAAATTTTCGTATTTGAAATAATATTTGGAAATAAAACGATATACGCGTATTTTAGGATATTTCATTTTTATTTTTGGCCTCGACAAATTGAAGATACACAAGATTCTAATATAGATATCTTAATATTCAATTATTTTATTTAATTACTCTATAATAGTTGCGATTTTCAATTTGAGCCGGAAAGCCGTTCTCCCGTTATCTTGACTTCAGAACTAGGGCGTGCGCATTGCTATGAGGAATCGTGACATATTTAGTATATAGTCGTTGTCAAATCGCATTGTACAACTGGCATGATTTTGCATGAAAAAGACGGAGCTTAGGAATTATTTTCATTTAAAACAAGTGTTTCGTAAATTTCGTGATATAACTGTATATATAATAAGGGCGCTTTGTATATTCGTTTTAGTTAAGTTAATTTTAATTATATTTCGTTACATTTAGTTACATTTTGTTTTAGTTAACTATTCTCTTTGTCATTTTCCTATAAGAGGAATTATTTGAAAAATAAAATCAAACAACATAATTTCGAGTGTGAGTAATTTACGCACATTATTATCGTTTGCCAAATGGCGACAAGCATATGTTCGACGATTTGGGTTTGTTTACGTTATTTCCTTTATAATGTAAAAAAATTATGTTATATTAAATTTCCCTTTTGCAATATTAACACGTTATACACAACATTTCTGTCTTATTTTATAGCTGATTAATTAAATTTTAAATCAGAGCAAAAGTTCCATAGGTTCACAGAAAAATTCTCCTTAAGCGTACAGTTTGGCCTAACCGGCTCTTAGCGTTTTCTCCATTATTCTCCAGTCATTTGAGGAAGATAATATAAAAACGGATTTAATGAGATAATTTTGAGTCAATTTACTATTGTAAATAACACTATACAAAAATTTATACTAAAAATATGCTTTTTGAAGATATCTTTGACATAAAAAATCAATCTTAAAGATATTTTACATTCATTAACTTTCAGTAAATAAAAATGTTTCCATGATTTTCCACTGGTACTCACTAGTTAAACATAATACCCACAAAGTAAATCTTATATATTCAAAAACGACCTTTGTCATTGAAATTATAATATGTGCTATGTAACTAAATAAGAATATTACTCATTTGTGCATATATTATGTATATCCATTGATAATAAAAAGAACAAAATTGCCAAATTACAATTTTAAATTTAGCTATCAAATTAGTACTGGATCAAACTTAAGCTGCTTTGATGGATGAATCCTCCTTTTCTGTAAGAACAAACGCGGACATTATTAAATGCTTTTCAAATCACATAAGTGAATTCCTGTCATACACATTTTCTTTCACGAAATGGCAATGGCAGAATATTACATACGGTTACAGAGATTTGCAAGCAACTAAGCATTATCTTGTCGAAATTGAATTAACCGTTACTTATTTTATTCCTAATACTCCTAACGCAGTAGGAACTCTTGAATCGGTGATGACAATCAAACGGAAATGAATAATCGACAAATTAACTGCTTTCAAATTTAGTAACTTTTCAATCGAAGACTCATAACCGGTGAAAATCTCGAAGAAAGATAAAAGTAGCGTAGATTTTACCCCCCCCCCCTCCCCTCTGTCACGTTTAAAAATGTTCCAAGAATATTTGAGACACCCCCCCCCCATCCACAAATATTTTTCGCACTTTTTACTTTGCCTATATAGCAATGTATAGGGAAAATATTGTGACTGAATCGAAAATTCGAATTCGACTTTTCGACGGAAGAGCATGTTTCAAGCATCTCTGAACTCGAATTGAAAGTTTTGGGGAGACGTCTGTGTGTATGTGTGTCCGCGTGTGTATACATGTCTGTATGTATGTGTGTCTGCGTGCGTATATGTATGTGTGTGCGCGTGTGTATGTGTATGTGTATGCGTGTGTGTGTGTGTATGTATGTGTATGCGTGTGTGTGTATATGTGTATGCGTGTGTGTGTGTCTTTGGTACAAATATTACAATTAGTGAATACTACAATCCTATTGATTTGAAACATAATCAAGTGTTTAGAAGACCACCCAATTTTCGAATGAAATTTTGCAAAAAGCATTAAAAATCAGAACCTTACAATTCCACTCAAACGATCATTTCTTATGTAATTTCTCATTCGAAAACGAATGACAAAAGCTTTAGAACGCTAGTATGAACCGTTCTTGAAATACTGCTCATTTTTCAAATAAATTTATCAAAGGAATCACACAAAATTTCAAAAGTATTAATTATTGTGAAATATGTTCAATTTTCATATGTAATACTATGCCACAAATTTGTTAACCTCATTTTCGTGGATTTACTCAGGAGAGGAGATACTTTTGGTAATAGTTTTGTCTTTTAACACCCAAAAATTTGCCAATAGTCATTTATGTATAAGAATATTATCTCTGTCTGTAACGCTTGCCGATAAATGTGGAGAATTTGACTGCTAACTTAGCGACACATCGTCAATTCGTCTATATATTGTCCCAGATTGACAACAATATCAAATTTGCAAAAATGACTCTAAATTAACAAAAATGGCGCCAAAATGATGAATTAATTATTAAAACATTTGAATATGTGAACTACATTCTTTATTACGGATGCTATCTATATTAATAATTGTCCGTTTAGAGTTACGCGTAATATAAATTAATTGGCTACTTCTAAATATTTTCACATGATGTCACCCGGAAAAGCGCCATATCTATAATTCAGCCTTAAAAACATTATGAAGTGGATCAAAAACATCATTTTAAAAGAAGTAAAAGAGGTTGTAAAGAAGCTGTGAAAGCAGTACATTCATTGCATTATATGGGGAAATCAAATGCTGCTCACATCATATTTTTAACTTTTCTGCATATCACATAAAAACAAGAAGGATCAATCATGCATAACGTATTGATTATGAAAAACTTTCCAACTGAAATGTAATTTTATTTAAACATCTCTAAAATGGGATACATTCGGATGATATTTTTAAAATTATCACAATACTACAATAATTTATTATATTTGAAAACTTCATCGAAAACAAATGAACTTTATACAAATAACGTCATCGAAATATAAATCGCCTGGCTCTCTATATACAGTAGAGAATATTTCATTCATAAACTTTTTCCATTCCTTTCATTCAGCGGCAATATTTTTAAAATTATCACAATATTACAATAATTTATTTTACTTAAAAACGTAAAACCATGGAGGTAAAATTACTTTCTAACTCCATGCTTAAAACTTCATCGAAGAAGCAATAATATAGAATCGTCTGCTTCTCTATGTAAAATCAATGAATGTTTCATTCATATAAGCTATATTGCAGACTACAGAGCAAAATAATTTTGCATAAAAGAAATTCAGCAATTCTTATACAATTCATCTTACAGCTTGATGTGTTTACATTCTCCATACATGAAAGTTAGATTTCGTTCTAGAAATCATCAAAGATTGATCATCATTTAAACTCCAAAATATTGTAATTGCGTTGGCGCAGTATATAGATGCACAGAAAAAAATAAAAATAAAGCGATTTTAGTACGGATGCAACACTAAATATAAATTAAAAAGAAAGTTAAAAATCACGATTTTGACACAAGATGGATGCCATATTTTATTTTGAAGTGGATCACATGATCATTTCATATAATATAGGTGAAATTACTAATTTAATTTTTTTTTTAAAAACTACCAAACATATTTTGCTGAAATTTTTTATATATATTTTATGGGATAATTTGAATATATCCTTAAATTTTCGAAGCAGTTTGAGAATTTTAAATTCACTTAAAAAATGTTTGAAAAATTTGATCCTATAGGGTTCAATGTATTACATTTTTTCAACCCGGGCTCAATCCAAAACTGATTGGGTGATATTATTCATTTACACTCCCATATGTCCCACAGACCGTCTCAACAACATACTAAAATTTCATTCTGATAAAGTCATTTTGTCATTTTTACGGCAGTTATCGTGCGAACGGTCAGACAGACAGACGGACGGACAGAATGAATGAATGAATAAAGTAATAAACACTTTTCAACTATGTTGTAAAGTGTTAAAAATAATAGCGTATGTACAAGTTCCTGATCACAATAATTTTGGTTTGAATTAATATGAAATAAATTGAAATTGGGCGCTTTTAGCAACTTATTAGCCTAAACAGAAAGACTTTGCAAAACCTTCATCGAAATGAAATTGACAATTAATACTCGGAGAAATAAATAACTATTGACAAATTCTTTGAAGTCAAAATGCAAAACTATAACAAGAGTAACTTCACTCGGGAGTGAAACGAACTAGAACCACGAGAACGATGTTATCAATTTTGCCGCATTTTGCCGCAGTGCATGTGGAAACTGAACATATTTGATGATAAGTAAAACTACAGAATCATAAATAAGCACAAATCACATGATAATGCAGCAGACAGCTGTTTCGAGAATACGATGGATCCCCTTCTTCAGTGCAGGAGAACCAACAAATCCGAAGTCCAAAACAGGGATTGACGCGCAGGAAAGAAGCAGAGAGGATTATATACCCAAGACATGGATTAAGAGAGAGCCAATCAGAAAGCAACATGAATCCGAAACATGAAGCAACTCACAAGATTGTCGTGCGCCAAAACACAACACGAATATCCCGACAAGACAAATCACGTCTAAATAAAAAATAAATGAGACTCAACAAGCCGAGAAATAGGTTAAAAAGACGCATAAGAGCCCCAAAAGAATAAAAAGAAGAAAGTAGAAAAAATTTTACAGGGCACTCCGCCAGACCACGGACAAAAATGGAGTACTGGATAAGTCATTAACTACATTATTAGAATTTTTCTGTATAATGACGGCTTTCAAGACATTGAGATACATTGATATCGACGTGCATTTTTGTATGATCCTTGCTGAAGAAAACTAAGAACGGTGGTCAAATTTGTAGCAATGCTGAGCGATTGAAGATTTATTAAATTCCTGTGTTTTACATAGTTTTTATGTTCCTCAATACGAAATTTTAAAGCACGTTTAGTTTGACCAATATAAGAAAGACCACACCTGCAAGAAATACTGTAAATATCCCAACTGTTAGAAATTTCTAAAGGATCTTAAGGTAAGTAAATCTGAGTTTATTAGAAGATTTAAAAGCAATATTGAATTTCAATTTTTTAGGGATTTTAGCAATCTGCTGGAAATTTGTTTTGGAACAAATGGTAAAATGATAGTGTTATTGAATTTTGGGGACGGGTGAAGATGATCGTAATGGGTTGGAATCTATTTAAATTTTAAATTGCTGAAGTAATCCTGGTGAGCATAAAAAGAACTGTAGAATGCCAAATTATCCCAATACAATCAAATCCAAATGCTACAAGCATTGGATGAAGAAAGCTTTTTTGTTAAATTATTTATGTAACAAGAAAGTTTTATATTTTTAAGCCAGTAGTTACATTCCTGTTTACTACAGAACAGCTGAATGCTTATTTTAACGCTGACGTTATTTAAAAATTCATAAAGGAGATTTCATGTGTTGGCAAATGATGTGTACATTTAATTTTCGACAAAACTGCTCCGCATCTGTACACCCTTTTACGATCCTGTGAAATATATGTTCCAGGAAAATTTTTTGATCCGGAAGTAAAACAGAAACCAGAAGTGAAAATCTTTAGCCCCCCCCCCCCCTCCCGCCCTTTCTGGAATTCGATGCTGAATTCGTAGCACTCAGCATCTGAGCTCTATCTATATTCGATCTTGAGAAATAGAAGTGTCAGGGATAACATTTGAACTGGAAACGGAAAAAGAATCAAATGTAGAAATTTTTAATGAACTTTTTACCCTCTTCGAAACTTTCTGCTGAATCCACATCAGTTATTATTTAAACTATAGCTGATCTGCTCTGGTGTCCAAAAGTTAAACATAATCGCTATGAGTATGAATATTTCACACACCAAAAGTCGAGTGGAATGTAACTTAGTATGCGTGTATAATAAGGTAATACAAATACGACAAGAGAAAAACAAAAAAAGAGGATTTTATACAGGAATTAGCATTTTTATAAGAAAATACGAAAACGTGATTTTTGAATTTCGTAGAAAATATCTAAAATAAGTCTAGCCTTATTCAGGGATATGATCACCTCTTGCAGCCATGCAAGCCTCACAGCGATTTTCAAGCTCATAGAATGAGGTAGTCCATGAGCTGTGACGGCAAAATATCCCACTCCTAAAGTATAGCTGTTTTTAGTTTCAGAATGGTCCTTGGGGGAGGCTGACCGCGCAAATCGTCTGCTTAACGCATCTCATACATGCTCAATGAGATTCATATCCAGATACTTTGATGGCCACTGCATTCGCTGGATACTTTAAAAAAATGATTGACCAGCTAAAAGCTGTGTTGCATGCTTTGACGTTCATGAAAACGCATCCATAGTAACTCGTAAAAGCCTAACATGGGGTTCCATTATGTCGCCTCTGTACCTCTTACAAGAAACAGAACCTCTGTCTAAAATGTGGACCTCTGTGTACCCATTCAGCATTATGTCTGCATATACCAAGACTCACCACATCTAAAGTAGCCTCTTTTACACGATGGTATGGTAAGCACTTATTCCCCGTAATAACGTGTTTCCAACGCTCTCCATATAATGGTGCGATGAATATCAGTCTGCAATCTGAATCTGTATCCATCAGTGAAAAACACAAAGCCCCTCTAATTCAGATATCCAGTTTCAATGTTCCTGATTTCACTGTAAATACGTATGCCTGTAGTCAAGGGTGAATCGGAGGCAAACTGTTGGGCGTCTAGCATACAGGTCAGTTTTCATGTTGCTTTGATGACATCGCCCTGTGGCGTCGTGCAGTTAATGGCAGATGCCGGTAGTACTGATGTGTTGTAAATCTTTCACGGCATTGTACTACTTGTCGTCTAACATGTCCAATGTTTTGTAACCTTCTTTACTGTCTAGAGTTTACACATTGTGTCACATTTGGTGCGCTAAAAACTCTATATGTATTGGCCTTAATTCAATCATTACGATTAGTTTACCATTTAAAAAAGTCAGCCTGATGTCTTTGTGCCATAATATCAATTCCAGCTTAACAAGGACAACACCAACGAGAAACGTTCGATATGGTCAGCGGTATTTATGGAGTTGTTGCGATACACGAATCTTATTTGCGCATAAGCCGCCAACTGTTAACATTTACATATGCACAGAGATTGATTTAGGTTAGTTGTTGTTGAGACCCAGACTGTCTGACCTACCAGAAAGGTATAAGGTAACTGTTTGGGCGGCCGGGAAGAGTCACCCAATTTAGACCGAAACCTAGTGAAAGAGGCATCCACAGGCACCGCACCCTCCTTCCCCTAACACCATCTTCTCAGAAGGACTTACGGACCCACATGTTTAACGTGACCACGGCGACAGTTTTGGCAGCGGAGGGAATCGAACGTGGGCCTACCGAGTGCAATTCCCGCGGGCAAACCACCGGTGATTTAGGTTAGTGTATAACCCAGGTGAAAATGTCTGCTGTTCTGTTTGCGTTGACCCTCTACTTTGCACGTTTTACGAACGTGCTTTGCTTAGCCTTTAACATCAGTGTAGATGTTTCAAAGAAAAGGAAAACTGAACCAGAAGTGACATATCCAGTACATCAGGCTGAAATATTTCATAAACCCCACAACCCCCTCCGAAATTCCATATTGAGTCCATATCAGTCATTATCTATGGCTGATCCTGAGAAGTAGATGTTACAAGGAAAAGGAGAATTTTTGAACTACAAATGGCATCTCCAGAGCCGGAAGTAGAAATCCTTAATGAACCTGACCTATATCCCCCGGAATTCCATACAAAATCCATATAAGTCATAATCGAAGCTCCATCTAACGCTTATTCTCAAAAATATGTCTTTTATGGAAAATTTTTAGTAAAAACACACCAAAGTTCTTAACGTCAAATATGATCTAAGCCAATTTCTAATGAAGAATCTACGAGATGAGAAATGAAGACGTTGATCCATTTTTAATCAAGATAAATACAACTATGGACGATTTATTAAAGTGTGTTAAAATTACGGTACGGGCTGTGAGTCAAACTGTTAAGTATTTAAATAAGAAAGTTTAGCTAACTAAAATTCACTAGTGTAAGCAACAAACAATATTGGAATTCTTCCAAATGAGAAATTTAGATAAAAGGCTATTTCAAACAGCTTAAAGGGATTACTGACCCGCATACAGACGAAAACAGAGATTGGCGGAACTTCATTTCTTTCGAATCAAAAGTTTTGGTTTCTTTTGGTACAGCATACTTCTTTTAAACAGACTTCAAAAGTTATTTAAAAATGAAAGCAAAACTTGGGTGGTTCGAAATAATATTTTACAGATTTGTCAGCATTGTGTGTTTAAGTATCACAGCAGTGACATGGGGCGAGGGCATTACAAGACACTATATTACAGAAATGATTTTCAGCTACATATCCTATACCTATATCTCGAAAACTATAGTGGTTAAAAAAGTTTGAGATAGCGCGTTGGAAAGGCCTATGGTAGTCTAGAATATTATTCTAAAGTCGCATGGTTGAATCTTCAAAAGTGAGAAAGATACATACTGCCTTATGAATTTCAGAAAGAGATAGCAAATTTATAGTTTTCTTCTTTTCCTCCTCTTTTTAACAATTTACAACAAAGTTGAAAAGTGTTTATGACTTTGTTCATTCTGTCTGTCTGTCTGTCCGTTAGCACGATAACTGCCGTAAAAATGACTTCATCCAAATGAAATTTTAGTATGTTGTTCAGACGATCTGTGGGACCTATGGGAATATAAATGAATAATATCACCCATTTAGTTTTGGATTGAACCCGGGTAGAAAAAATGAAATACATTGAACCCTATGGGACCTAATTTTTCAAACATTTTTTAAGCGGATTTAAAATTCATGAATTTGCTTCGAAAATTTTAGGTAATATTTAAATTATCCCATAAAATACATAAAACAAATTTCAGCAAAATATATTCAGTAGTTTTTAAATAAAAATTAAAATAATAATTATACATCTTATATGAAGCGATCACTTTACCCACTTCAAAATGAAATATGGCATCCATCTTGTCTCAAAATCGTGATTTTTAAAGTTCTTTTTAATTCGTATTGAGTGTTGTATCCGTCCTAAAACCGCTTTAATTTTGCTTAAATTTTGTGCATCTACATACTGAAACAACGCAATTACAATATATTTGAGTTTAAATGATCATCCAAATTTGGTTATGTTTACAACGAAGCCTATTTTTCACTTATGCAAAATGTAAACAACAAAATATGCTGAATGAGTTGTAGAAGAATTGCTGCATTTTTTAACGCAAAATTATTTAGCTCATGGAGGCTGCATAGCTGATATGAATGAAATATTCATTGATTTTGCAGAGAGAAGGACGATTTTTTGATGAAGTTTTAAGCATAGAGTTTAATTACTTGTAACTCCATGGTCTTAAGTTTTTAAATAAAATAAATTATTATAGTATTGTGATGAATGAAATGAATGGGAAAATGCTATGAATGAAATGCTGTTTTTATAGAGAGAGCCAGGCGTGTTATATTTCGATGGCGTCATTTGAATAAATTTCAGTTGTTTTTGATGAAGTTTTCAAATATAATGAATTATTGTATTATTATGATAATGTTAAAAACATTACCGAGAAGCCAAGCGATTTATATTTAATTGACGTCATTTGAATGAAGTTCATTTTTTTTCGATGAAGTTTTAAGTTTTCAAATATAATAAATTAATGTAGCATTGTGATAATTTTTAAAATATTACCGAGGAATGTATCGCATTTTAGGGATGTTTAAACGAAATTGCATTAAAGTTGGAAAGTGTTTCATAATCAATGCTTTATGCATGATTGATCTTTCTTGTTTTCTTCTTATTCAGATACTATATCTATATGAATTAACTGAAGTGTGGCTCAACATAACCTTCTCAAACCAGTATTTATGTTGTTCTTCAAATTTTACAAGAAAAATTTTGAAAAATCAGTATCGGTGGCTAAATTATTACAATTATGGCTTGATACCCTTCATTTTATAGGACTTGAAAAATCCTTCGATTGATTTCATACTTGACAATGTACTCCCCCCCCCCCAAAGGAGTAACTTGTCCCTAAGGGAGGGGGATAATGACGTCAGGATTAAGTCTCGTGATCATTGAGCCATAAGTACACTCTTTTATGCATGATTATGTCAAATTTTGCCCTATGGTGCCATGTTAAAAAAATATAAAAGTTTCGAATAAATTTCTAATTTTTCGCTCGAATTTAAAGCATTCTATCTAGCTGTAGAATTTTGATAACAAAACAGGATATTAAGTTTCGCAAAAACCCATTAATATATGTGTCTGTTACCGTGTACACAACAAATCGGCCACAGACATCAGACAGACAGACGGACATCACTTCAAAAACAGTCAAAACGCGTTCAGGAGGTACTAAAACATATATATGCCTCAAAATATCGACATCGAAAATTTTCGTGAAAACAATACTTTCTCAATGCTACGTATCAGAAAGTAAAAATTCATCCGAGGTTGACGAAATTTTTAGAAATGTCCATAAATAGGGTGAGACTTTTCGCCTAAAAATTTGAATTTCTAGGTAACACCCTCCCCCTCCCTCCCTTATTTTAAGTTAAGAATCTTTAAAATATCACACATTTTAACACAGAAATTCCATTACATTGCAAAACGGAAAAGCTTTTATCAATCCAAATTCTATCGTTGGCATATTGGGTGTGCATTTTATCGTTATACGAGTAGAAATAAAACGCATAATACTGCTACTAATAATATACAGGGTGTCCTAAAAACATTGACCTCGGATTTTATTTCTTAAATATTGATCTTAGATATATATAATAAATTAAAAAGTTGCTTAAAAAGAGGTACAGAATTTTATAAAATCGATTAAAATTTGCAAGGGAATTAAATTTTAAGAAATACGAAATTTAAATTTTTATACGATCCCCGTACAAAAACATTTCCAATGAGTAAAATGTGCCCCATACACTAATAAGGTGATGTACAAAATTTCAGCATTTTATCAGAAAAAGTCCCAGAGATATGAAAAGACAAAAATGCTGACTTAAACCACTTTTCGATGAATCGACATGGGTTCTCAGAGGGAAAAAATCATGTCGACAGATCCCGGTTCAGGGGTCTTACACAAATTACGCAAGAAAACAATGATTACATAAATAAATAATAATTTCGCTATTCATTGGTACAAAAGTATCTACACTGTGTAGAAATAATAACTTTACACAAAGATTACAAAGTTTATTTAAAATGTTTTCCATCCATTCCAAAGATCCATTACAGATAAGAAGCAGATATTATTTGCCTATGAAGCATTTCTGCGTTGCGTCATTTGCACTCTTTGCTGTAAACATTTACGTTTTAATTTGTGATTAATCCCTCACCAAGTTTGTTTAAACATATCTCTGGGACTTTTTATGATAAAATGCTGAAATTTTATACATCACCTTATAAATGTATGGGGCACATTTTACTTATTGGAAATCTTTTTGTACGGGGACCGTATAAAAATTTAAATTTCGTATTTCTTCAATTTAATATCCTGAAAATTTTTACCGCTTTCATAAAATTCTGTATATTTTTTTACGCAACTTTGTAATTTATTATATAAGTCTAAGATCAATATTTAAGGAATAAAAGCCGAGGTCAGTGTTTTTGGGATACCCTGTATGCATATACAAATAATAATATACGTATTACTAATAATAATATAATACTACTAATAATATATGTATCGGAAACGTTTAGTATGAGTAGCAGTCATAATAAGCAAATGAGTTGTGGCATAAATAATTAGTCATTAAGATGTGGCATAGAAAATGATAAAATCCCCCGGATAAACAATGTTTAGAAAGCTTTACACCACATTATCCATTTTTACGAGCTATATTAAAATTGCTGTATGGCATTGTTAGTTTAAAAAAACATGTAAACATAATAGATAACGCCATATATACCTCGGATATAAAATTTATAAGTACTTATGGAGATGAATACTAAAAGAGGCGTGCAAGACTTGTACATTACCAGGAATACACAAATGAAAACGAGCTAATTAACAAATGCAAAAAAAGGCTTAAAAGTGGTGAAAAGCAACAAGCTTTTCAGGTTGCTAAAAAAATGGGTACAGTATCCGAAAAAAAAACCTGTGAGTAAAGCAATTTCATCTCAAATAAACATTAGAAAGATCAATCACGTATAAAGCATTGATTATAAAACACTTTCCAACTGAAACGCAATTTTATTTAATCATCTCTAAAATGCGATTCATTCAGCGGTGATTTTTTTAAAATTATCACAATACTACAGAAATTTATTATATTTGAAAACTTCATCTAAATCAAATGAAATTTATACAAATAACGTCATCGAAATGTAAATCGCCTGGATCTCTATATAAAGTTTCGAATATTTCATTCATAAACTTTTTTCCATTCCTATCATTCAGCGGCGATATTTTTGAAATTATCACAACACTACAATAATTTATTTTACTTAAAAACGTAAAACCAAGGAGGTAAAATTACTCTCTAGCTCTATGCTTAAAACTTCATCAAGAAAGCAATAATATGGAATCGTCTTCTTGTCTATGTAAAATCAATGAATGTTTCATTCATATGAACTATAGTACAGACTCCAAAGCCGAATAATTTTCCGTTAAAGAAATTCAGCAATTCTTATGCAACTCATCTTACAGTTTGATGCGTTTACATTCTCCATTACTGAAAATTAGTCTTCGTTGCAGAAATAATCAAAGTTTGATGATCATTTAAACTCAAATATATTGTAATTGCGTTGTTTATGGATGCTGATGCACAAAAATTAAGCAAAAATAAAGCGGTTTTAGGGCGGATGCAACACTAAATATAAATTAAAAAGAACTTTAAAAACCACGATTTCGACACAAGGTGGATGCCATATTTTATTTTGAAGTAGGTCACATGAGCTTTTCATATAATAGGGGTGCAATTATTATTTTATTTTTTTTTTAAAAACTACTAAACATATTTTTCTGAAAATCCGTTTAAATTCGTTTAAAACATGATTGAAAAATTAGGTCGCATAGAATTTAATGTATTTCATTTTTAACACTTTACAACAAAGTTGAAAAGTGTTTATGACTTTGTTCATTCTGTCTGTCTGTCTCTCAGTCTGTCCGTTAGTACGATAACTGCCGTAAAAATGACTTAATCAAAATGAAATTTTAGTATGTTGTTCAGACGGTCTGTAGAACCTATGGGAATATAAATGAATAATATTACCCAATTAGTTTTGGATTGAACCCGGGTCGAAAAAATGAAATACATTGAGCCCTGTGGGACCTTATTTTTCAAACCTTTTTTAAGCGGATTTAAAATTCACAAATTGCTTCGAAAATTTTAGGTAATATTCAAATTGTTCCATAAAATATATAAAAAAAAATTCAGCGAAATATATTCAGTAGTTTTTTAAATAAAAGTTAAAATAATAATTGAACCTCTTATATGAAACGATCAAGTGACCATGGTATGAAACGATCACATGACCCACTTCAAAATGATATATGGCATCCATCTTGTTTCAAAATCGTGATTTTTTTAAGTTCTTTTTAATTCATATTGAGTGTTGTATCCGTCCTAAAACTACTTTATTTTTGCTTAAATTCTTTGCATCTACATACTGAAACAACGCAAATACAATATATTTGAGTTTAAATGATTATCCAAATTTGATTATTTCTACAACTAAGCCTATTTTTCACCTATGTAAAATGTAAACATCAAAATATATAGAAAGAGTTGTATTAGAATTCCTGTATTTTTTAAACCAAAATAATTTAAACCTGGTTCAATCCAAAACGAATTGAGTGATATTATTCAATTACAGTCCCATATGTCCCACGCACTGTCTCAACAACATAATAAAATTTCATTTTTATAAAGTCATTTTTACGACAGTTATCATGCGAACGGACAGACAGACAGACAGAATGAACAAAGTCATAAACACTTTTCAACTATGTTGTAAAGTGTTAAAAAAATTAGCGAGATTTACTAAACACGAACAATGTCTAATTCCGGAAAACCATTTATATGTATTCCAACAAAACAACGCTGCTTTAGCAAAGTTTTGTCAACATTGCAAATGTTTATAAAACATTAATTTGAAGCAAAACAATCATCTTTACCAAAGCATAGTAGTAATAACCAATTATGCGAACGATTTATTTGATAAGTTAGACGACATAAAAGTGGACTTTGAAGGGATAAATTCCCAAATCGATGAACCGCAAGAAATTCCTCTATAATGAAGTTATATAAATAAAATTTAAAATCTGTATGTCTGTCTGTGTTTATTTCATCGTCACGAGAGAACGGCTGCACCGAATTTCAGGAAATTTTGTGGGCAGCAGTGTAATATTCTACATATTTTGCTACATTATTCTACAGCATTCTACATATTTTGCTGTTTACTTTTTCCATAAGTGAGAAGCAGGCTTCGTTGTAGAAATAATCAAATTTGGATGATCATTTAAACTCAAATATATTGTAATTGCGTTGTTTCAGTATGTAGATGCAAAGAATTTAAGCAAAAATAAAGTGGTTTTAAGACGGATACAACACTCAATATGAATTAAAAAGACTTTTAAAAATCACGATTTTGAGACAAGATGGATGCCATATATCATTTCGAACTGGGTCCCGTGATCTTTTCATATCATGGTGACTTCATATAAGAGGTGTAATTATTATTTTAATTTTTATTTAAAAAACTACTGAATATATTTCGCTGAATTTTTTTTTATATATTTTATGGAATAATTTGAATATTAACTAAAATTTTCGAAGCAATTTGTGAATTTTAAATCCGCTTAAAAAATGTCTGAAAAATTAGGTCCCATAGGGCTCAATGTATTTCATTCTTTCAACCCGGGTTCAGTCCAGCACTTATTGGGTGATATTATTCATTTATATTCCCATAGGTCATACAGACCGGCTGAACAACATACTAAAATTTCATTTTGATTAAGTCATTTTTACATCAGTTATCGTGCTAACGGACAGACATACAGAATGAACAAAGTTATAAACAGTTTTCAACTTTGTTGTAAAGTGTTAATAAAACAGCTAAAGAGAGAGAGAATGGTGCCAACTTTTGAAGGTTGGTGCAGATAGTAACGATAACAAATATTTGGATTTAAATATAAAATGCTTTACTGATTTGTATCCTAACGGACGTTCCACAATGAACGAAACACGTTCTTCTATGTTGAGGGTATTTGAATACAGTAAGCTGAATCTAATGTTTCGTAACAGTCAATACAGATTGAATATGCAATATTTGTTCTTTTTATTAAATTTGTGAATATATGACCATTGTCTTCAGAAATTTACCAAAAAATGAACACCACAGCGGCCAAATATACGGTCAAGGAGTATCTACAAAAGCGAAACGATTCAAATGATACAGATATAGATAGTTCTATGAAATCTGTATTTGCTAGACTGCAAAATTCGCCAGCGAATTGATTTAAACCAGGAATATACGAACAAACGAACCACGTATTGATGTAACCTATATTATGACATCGTTAACGAAGACAAAAATACTTCAACTTACAAATTTACATATGGATTCGTGAAAAAATGAAACTAGAGTGTTTAACTAGTCATAAAAAATGTAAAATCTGATGTAGACAGAACATGACTTTCCCTACAGACTCATATTAATTTTCTCTTTATTTATTCAATAATTCGTTAAATTGAGCTTAATTGCACAATTATGTGAAACGCATAATTACGTGAAATTATAATGAATTTGCACTTTCAATTCAATTGTCTTTTTCATTTGGTAACGACGTATTCTCATATGCGGCGTAGCAAAAATGCAAAAAACTGAAATATCTCGAGAACAGCTAGTCTTAGAGTAACAGGATTGGTATTATTCTTTTCACTGCCAAAAATTACGTATCAAAGAAGCATTTAATTGATACATTTGAGCATACGTAGTTTTTATTTTAGATTTTGACTGATTTTTCGGACTATTTTGGAAAAAAAAAAGCAAATTTCTTTTAATTGTACCAAAATCTCATTAACAACAGAGTAACCCACAAGTGAATTATCTACCAAATTTTATGAAATTTGGTCAATTAGTTTTTGAATTAGAGTGACTAAATTAATTGCACAGATAGACAGATAGGCAGACAAGCACACACATACACGTCAGGGAAAGTAATAATGTACAGCAAAATCCAGAAGACTATTTTGATTCCCTTCTTTTATTGTTTAAGACTTGTTATAAATTAGACAATTTAAAATTTAAATATAAAACGTACACCCAAACGTTAGATGCTTACAAAAATGATTTGATTTCGGCATTGCAACATCACGAAAAACTACAAGAAATACGCACAATAAAGGATGAAATAGAAAATCTTATAAATGAAATTGTGCAAATCAACATGATTGACTCTAATAATGAAAAAAATCTGATGTGGGAAGCACATGACTTTCCTTATGTAATGCAATGAATTTACTACTTTTACAGCAAAAAAAAGGGGGGTTGTTCTCAAAGTAGAGACTTATATTCTTTCAAAGTATTGAATTTTCGTCAATTAGTCATCATTTTTATCCATGTGGCGAGATTTTCGTTAATTTGGCAACATTTAAAACGCCAAATTCATCGCCAAAATCTCGCCAAACGTTATGGACGGAGAAATAAGTTATTCTTATAGCAGATAAATGACTATTGGGGTTCAAATACAAAAGTACTACTCAAAGTATTTTTTCTGATGAATGGAACGAGCCAGATCCACGAGAATGATGTCACCAAATTTATCGCATAATATTACATATGAAAAGTGAACATATTTCTCAAGAGTTAATATATTTTTTATAATTTATGGGATTTTTTGACAAATTTATTTGAAAAATGTGCAATATCTCAAAAATGGTTCAAACTAGCGTTCTAAAGTTTATGTCAATCGTTTTCTAAGGAAACATTACATAAGAAATGTCTATTTGCGTAACTTTATTAAAGGTTTTGATTTTTTGATGATTTTTTCAAAATCTCACTCGAAAATTTAGGGGGGTTCTGAACATTCGATTGCGTCTAAAAACAATAGGCTTCCAGTATTCACGGATTGTGATTTTTGTGCCAAATTTCATTCGAATTGCTCCATTCGTTCGTGAGATATCGTTTCCACAGACTCACTGACACACATACACACACACACAGGCATCACCTTAAAAATGTTTGATTCGTGATCAGGGATGCTTGAAACGTGCTTTCCCGTCGAAAACTCTAATTCGAATTTTCGACCCCGTTACAATACTTTCCTTATACATTATGTATATAAGGAACTTAAAATTAATACAGAGGATGAATATGGCGATATAGAGGCTACCGGAACTATGGAGGAATTTAGATATGCGTTTGCCAATATAAACGAAGAAGGTCTCCCAAGTTTGGTAAATAAAATAAATAAAGAATAAAGAAGAGTGTTTGATTTTGTTACAACAGAATACACGACCCGAATACAATTTTAAGACACTTTGCATCTAGAGTAAAAAGCACTGGAAAGTCCTTTGTTATAGGAATTTGAAAATTATAGGTAAGAGAAACTATGCAAAAAGGAGTAGCCGTTTGCGCACCAACAGGGATTGCAGCATTTAATATAAATGGTTTAACCATTCATAGACTATTGCAGTTACCGATAGAACATGGGGGTGCTAATAGTTAGAAAAATTTGAACGATGATGTTTTGCAAATTTTAAGAACAGATCTAAAAGCTGTTGTATTAATAATAATTGACGAGAGGTCCCTAAGGTTTTCAATATAACATTAATGTACATTCATCGTAGGATATCTGAAATTTTAAATGCATTCGTTGGGGATAAAGGGTGGTCTGGTGAAATTCACATATTGTTATTCGGCTCTTTATTGTAACTTAGTATGTCTTATATTGGTACTTAGTATGTCTGCATGCGACAAATATCTGGCAGGACCTATTTTCATATGACCAGTCACTATCAGTATGAGACAAAAAGATGATCAAGCGTTTATTGCGAATACGATTAGTCATAATGAGTCACGGCTATATCAAAATTTTTTCAGATAAACAAGTGAATTTTAAAGGTGATTCCAGTCATCATAAATTATTAGAACTCAATAATTATATTCAGTAATTGCCAAAAGATACAATATATTTACTACCAACCATAGCTCAATGCAATAAGATTAACAAAAAAAACTGCTGGCATTAATTCCTGGCGATATAGTTGAATTAATAGCAAAAGACAATATTGACGATAATACGTATCCAAAACGGAGAGCTATGAAAAATCAAATTCTTATGAAGAGCATAACTCTCGGACTGCAGGATTAGATAGAAAAAAAAATTGATGTTAAAATAGATACCAAAATTATGTTGAGACGCAATATTGACGTGACATTGGGATTGGTAAATGAGGGCATAGGTACGATTGTAAATTTTCTTAAAGATAATAAAAGCACAATAAAAGCTATTGAAATAGAATTTAATTCAGAAATTCATAGGCTAGCCCATTATTAGTAAATTAAAAATATTATCAAAAATATACATTTATCGAAAAAAGTTTCCATTATCCTTAGCATCTAGAATGACAATTCATAAAAGTCTGGGTTTGAGTTTATGATCGTGTTTAATAAACATTGGTAATAGTACTTTACACATGGACAAAGTTATGTAGTATTGCAAAGGGTTACAAATTTAGATGGTCCACATATCATGCCTTTTGACCCCAAGCATGTAACTGCTCACAATAAATCTATACAAGAATACAATAGTTTAAGGAATAAATATCAGTTCGATTTAGATATCAATAAAATTACTGCATTGACAAAACATATAGTAAAAGATCATGTGTGCTACAGTGCAAAATCTTACGCATTGAAAGGTGTCCAAAATGCTTTGGATATCCCAATAAATGTAGCAGCAAAAAAGTTCCCCCTGGTTATTCTAACACTGATGGCGTGTCGTGCTATGTGAGCGCTACTTGCCAATGTATATTTAGTTTGGACGAAATAACTTCAAGTATAGCTCGAGAAAGTTCTGTTTGCAAAACGTTGCAAAAATTGAGTAAAAAACATGTAGAAGGAAACGGTAGAATGAGCACTATGTATCTCAGAAACAAACTAGGATTGCCCGTTACCAACAATCAACAATAAGATACTGAAGAATTTTTATCAGCACTTATAGACAAAAATGAAATTCTAACTGATTTAATGACAAATATAAATGTGCTAACCAAAGAAAGCTTTATAAAAAGTGAATTCTTTAAATTTTTACAAAAATATTTTTTAATTACTATTGCATTCATTTAAATTATTCATTTAAATTACTATTGCACAATTTTCTACATTGTTTAAAGCATTTTTGCAATTGATACTACATGTCTACAAGCCACCATTCAAAAAATTTCCTGTGTGCACTTTTTTTTGAACACCCTGTATTTCACCCTCAGCTTTACTAATCAACCCTCAGCTCTACTAATCGCTTAAATTTGATAGAATCTTGAGCCTGAAACTGGCGGTCAGTAAGCAGTCAGTCTGTTAGTACAGTCGGTCAGTCTGTTAGTACAACAAATGTAAATATTAAAAATATCTGATGCTGGCAGTACATGACTTTCTCTATATAGTCTAATGAATTTACTTTTTTCACAGTGAAAAAAATTTGATGTGAGCAGCAAATGATTTCCCTTATATCATGCAATGAATTTACTTATTTCACAGTTAAAATATGATGAAAATATCCACTGCACAGTGTTTATAACGTTGAATTGCACATTTGGCGCTTTTTAGGATGACAACATGTAAAGCTATTAACTTATATTTCATGCAACTCTAAATTAACAAATATCAATATTGATAGCATCCTCAATAAGCAAGATAGTCCATATATTAAAATATTTTAATCATAAATTCATCAATTAGGCTTCATTTTCATTAACTTGGCGTCATTTTTTCAATTTTGAAGATATTTTCATCAAACTGGGGCTAAATATCCCCAAGGTGCCTATATTTCGCTAGATTATTCGCCAAGGTGGCGATGTATCTCTAGATTATTCGCTATATGTATCGTTAAGTGCTACAAACAAACGTAGAGAAGCGCATTTCTTATATACTAGAAGGTATTCCCGCCATATGACGGAACTAAAAATTTGCAAAGCATTGCCTCCTATTTAACGTCATTTTTAATAATTTGGAGACAGTTTTATCAATTTGGCGACATTTTCGTCACTCTGGCAATATTTAAATCTGGCAATATTTGGCGGCATCTCGCCAAATGTTTTGCCAATCATTACGGACGGATGTAGAAATTGGTTAGTCGTTTATTATGTTCTTTCCAAGATATTGAATTTTCATCAATTAGTCGTCAATTCTATTGATTTATAGTTATTTTTATCAATTTGGTAACATTTTCTTCAATTTGGCAACATTTAAAAATATGCCAAGTTGGCGATATGTAGCCAAAATTTAGACAGGCGTTACAGATGGAGAAATAGCTTATTCTTATAGTTTATTCTTATATTCTTTCCAAGATATTAAATTTTCATTAATTTGTCGTCATTTTCATTGATTTAACATCATGTTTATCAATTTGGCAACATTTAAAAAAAGTCGCCAAGTTGGTGATATTCCGCCAAATTTGTCGTTAAAATTTCGCCATGGACGAGAAATAGGTTATTTGTATAGTAAATAAACGACTAATGGCGTCCAAATACAAAACTATTACCAAATGTATCTTCTCTCGTGAATGAAACGAGCTAGATCCAAGATAATGATGATGAGAAATTTATCTTATAATATTACATTTGAATAGTGAACATATTTCACAACAATTAATATTTGAAAACAATAGGCTTCCATCATTCACGGATTGTAATTCTTGTACCAAACTTTCGTTCGAATCTCTTCATTTGTTCGTGAGATATCGTCGCCACAGACTTACTGACACACGCACACACACATACATCCCGACCGTCCAAACGGTTACCTTACACCTTTCTGGTAGGTCGGACGGTCTGGATCTCAACACACACATACATCACCTCAAAAACGTTTGATTCGTATTCGGGGATGCTTGAAACGTGCTCTCCCGTAGAAAACTCGAATTCAAATTTTCGACCCCGTCATAATACTTTCCTTATACATTACAATATGTAGATATGGAAAGTAATGATGTATAAGATCCACGGCACAATATCTTTAATGTTGAATTGTACATTTGGCGCTTTCCCGGATGACAACATGTAAAACTATTTCAATGTACCCAAATAACTTATAATTCACTCGATTCTAAATTGACAATTACCAATATTGGTAGCATTCGTAATAAGCAATATAGTCCATATACTAAATATTTTAATAATTAAATCGTCAATTTGGCGTAATTTTCATTAATTTAGCGCTATTTTTGCAATTTTGGCCATATTTTCATCAATCTGGGGTGAAATATTGCCAAGTTGACACATTTTGCTAAATTAGTTGCCAAATTCACCAAATTTACTGTCAATCGTTACAGACAAACGGAGAGAAGAGCATATCTTATATATAAATGACTGTTGGCAATTTGTTAGACGTCAAAATGCAAAACTATTACCCAAAATATCTCCTCTTGTGAATGGAACAAACTAGATCCACGAGAATAATATTAACAAATTTACCGCATAATATTACATATGCAAAGCGAACCTTTTTCACATTAGTTAACACTTTTTTAATTTTATATGATTTTTTTATAAATTCATTTGAAAACATTGCAATATCTCGAGAACGGTTCAAGCTAGCGTTCTAAATTTTCTGTCACACGTTTTCTACATAAGCAATGATGCATTACATAAGAAATGTTAATTTACGCAACATTATTGAAGGTTCTGATTTGTTGGTGATTCTTTAAAATTTAATTCGAAAATTTGAAAGTCTTCTGTGCATTCGATTGCATTTTAAATCAAAAGACTTCCAGTATGCACTGATTGTAATTTTTGTATCAAATTTTGTTCGATACGCTCCAGTCCTTTGCGAGATATCTCCACAGACTCACGGACTGATGGACACACACACACTAACATATACATATAGACATCACCTCAGAAACGTTTGATTCGAGTTCAGGTGTGCTTGAGGCGTGCTCTTCCTTTGAAAACTCGAATTCGAATTTTCGACCCCGTTACAATCCTTTCCTTATACATTATACTTTGTATACTTGTAGAAAACGTAATATCTCCCATTTCTGCAATTCTAAAATAATGCAAAAGATCAATGGAAGTTTAAACATCCAAATGGAATGAAACCACTTCACATTGCGAGAAATAATGTAAACAAACTTATACATTTTAAATTCGAGATAACAGATTCAAAAGAATCCACTTCAACATTCTGGCGCCAGAAGGGGGTCTGTTTATACAGCAGATCTGACATAATTTTCGCAGATTTCCCAACAGAAGATTAAATATAATTTTACGAGTTTTGTCATGTGGCGGAAAAAGTTATTCGCGGCTTAGCTGTCTTGATATGATAGAAATTTAAAGCAGTTTTTTGTGCTTGACATAATACATTTTTCTGCTTTTTAAACTCGAAACTGCTCACACGAGAAAATTTAAATTTTAATGAAAGAATAAACTCTTGCCATAAAAACACTCTCTTATCAACATAATTCTTTCAAATATGAAAGCTTTAAATTGTTTTATAAGTGCATGTGAATTAAAACGTTTACATTTTCTGATGGATTTATCAGGGATTGACGTTTTTACCTTACTTATACGCCTCCTAATTTTAAAGGCACGCATATAAGAAATAAAATATTGGTACGAATAGCACATAATTCTTTCAAATATGAAAGCTTTAAATTGTTTTATAAGTGCATGTGAATTAAAACGTTTACATTTTCTGATGGATTTATCGGGGATTGACGTTTTTACCTTACTTATACGCCTCCTAATTTTAAAGGCATGCATATAAGAAATAAAATATTGGTACGAATAGCACATAATTCTTTCAAATATGAAAGCTTTAAATTGTTTTATAAGTGCATGTGAATTAAAACGTTTACATTTTCTGATGGACTTATCATTGATCGACTTTTTTACCTCACTTATACGCCTTCTAATTTTAAAGGCACGCATATGAGCAATAAAATATTGGTACGAACAGCACATAACTTTACCCACGTAGTGTAATGGCTTTACTTTATGTTCAATGTAAAAGTCTGTAATCCACAGCACAGTGCTCATGGAGCTGAAACGCACCTTAAAAGTTGGTATTTTTCTCAGTATTAGCATACAGTACTATATTCGCCCAATTTTATATAATCCACTAGAACGAATTACCTGGCGTTTCCGGAGTATTAAATAAGCTCCCGCTACTTAAATACTACATATATAGATAGTATCACTTACTTTCCCACTAAAATCATTCCTACGCTTCGTTAAGAACGCTTGAAATCGCAAAAAATGTCCTTTTACACCTGAAGTAAAATTAAACAAGAAAGATCAATCATACTTAAAGCATTGATTATGAAACACTTTCCAACTTCAATGCAATTTTATTTAAACAAGTCTAAAATGCAATACATTCCTCGGTAATATTTTGAAACTTATCACAATACTGCATTAATTTATTATATTCGAAAACTTAAACCTTCATCGAAAAAATGAACTTCATTCAAATGACGGCATTGAAATATAAATTGCCTGGTTTAAACATCTCTAAAATGTTATACATTCCTCGGTAATAGTTTTAGAATTATACGATAATTTATTATATTTGAAAACTTCATGGAAAACAACTGAAATTAATTCAAATGACGTCATAGAAAAAATAACACGCCTGGATCTCTCTATAAAACCAGGATTTCATTCATAACTTTCTCCCATTCATTTCTTTCATCACAATACTATAATAATGTATTTTATTTAAACATTTTGTTTAAGACCATGGAGCTACAAAAAATTAAACTCTATGCTTGAAACTTCATCGAAAAAAATCGTCCTTCTCTTTATGAAATCAATTAATATTTCATTCATATCAGCCATGCAGACTCCATGGACTAAATTATTTTGTGTTAAAAAAATACAGGAATTCTAATACAACTCATTCTATATATTTTGCTGTTTACATTTTACATAGGTGAAAAATAGGCTTAGTTGTAGAAATAATCAAATTTAGATGAGCATTTAAACTCAACTATATTGTCATTGCGTTGTTTCAGTATGTAGATGCACAGAATTTAAGCAAAAATAAAGTAGTTTTAGGACGGATACAACACTCAATATGAATTAAAAAGAACTTAAAAAAATCACGGTTTTGAAACAAGATGGATGCCATATATCATTTTGAAGTGGGTCATGTGATCGTTTCATATCATGGTCACGTGATCGTTTCATATAAGAGGTGTAATTATTATTTTAATTTTTATTTAAAAAACTACTGCATATATTTCGCTGAATTTTTTTTTATATATTTTATGGAACAATTTGAATATCACCTAAAATTTTCGAAGCAATTCGTGAATTTTAAATCCGCTTAAAAACTGTTTGAAAAATTAGGTCCCATAGGGCTCAATGTATTTCATTTTTTCGACCCGGGTTCAATCCAAAACTAATTGGGTGATATTATTCATTTATATTCCCGTAGGTTCTACAGACCGTCTGAACAACATACTAAAATTTCATTTTGATTAAGTCATTTTTACGGCAGTTATCGTGCAATCGGACAGACAGACAGACAGACAGAATGAACAAAGTCATAAACACTTTTCAACTTTGTTGTAAAGTGTTAAAAAAGCATTATTCCCTCAAGGAGTTTTCATCCAGTTTAAGTCAAATTTTTTCGCAACATTTATAATTATAATATAATATCAAATTAAAAAAGAAAAGATTCATTTTTTAAAAGTTATAAATTCATTTTTTCGCAAAGCTATACATTCACAAATTACAAGTTAAATCCACTTAATTTGAAAGCAGCTGTTTATCGTAATATCTATCGTTTAATCAAAACATCTGCTCTCGAATATCTTCTGCAGCGGCAGTGAATAAATATATTTGATTTGACGAAATGTAGGAAAATGGCCTATATTTCGCTTTAGGAGTTCAGAATTTATATACAAATTAATATTTTTAAAAATATTTCCAAGCTGCATCGTATGGAGAGCTGAAGTAGGCTTGTAGCAAATTTCGCTGCTGTCTAAAGCTTCAATTTTCCGCTGCAGACAATACACACACGCATTGTCTAAAATTGAAAGGAGGAAGCAAAGTGATTAAGCTTCGTTGACCACCAGACGTGATGTGCTGTTACCTGTATATCTGTATGTCTATCTGAACATTTTGTCCTACGACAACTGCTCTAAAACTGAACTTTTCTTCTTTTTACTTTCTCTGCAATACATGGTAATGTACAGGAAAAGTATTGGAATCATACAGAAAATCACAAGTTGAGTTTTCGACGGATCTACACGTTTTGAGACCTCTAGAACACAAAAAAAAATATTTTTAGTGTGATGTCTGTGTGTGTGTGCAGATTTTATATCCACCCTAACTCAAAAGCTAATGGACCGAATTTCAAAACAATTTATAGATAAGTCACTTATGTGTGACCCTGGTGCTGATTAGATTTTGGTACGATTCATGATAAAAGAACCCGCCTTTTTTTTTTTGCGAAACTGCCCGCAAAAATCTTATCTATCCACTCCAGCTAAAAACTAACTGACCAAATTTCACAAAATTTGATAGATAAGTCACTTGTGCCCTGGTGCTCATTAGATTTTGGTACAATTCGAAAAAGAAGAATCAGACTTTTGCCTCTTTCTTCTTAATGGCCCGCAAAAATCGCAAAAATCTAAAATAAAAGACTACGTATGGTCAAATGTATCGATTAAATACTTATTTTATACGTAATTTTTGGCGAGGAAAAAAATAAGACCAATCCTATTACCCTAGTACTAACCGTTCTCGATATATTTTGATTCTTTTCGCATGTTTGTTACGCTGAAAATAAGTCCAGTTACCAAATGAAAACGAAAATTGAATTAAAACTGCAAATTCAGTGTAATTAAAAATAATTGCGGCTGTTATTTTGTACAATCAAACTCAATTTAATAAATTATTGAAGAAATAAAGAGAACGTGAATATGAGTCTGCATGAAAAGTCATGTGCTGTCCACATCCGATTTTTTTATTGTCATTCATTTTATTTATCAAAGTAATTTTTGAAGCGTAATCAGCTCCTAAAAAGTCCAAACGCTTAGATATCTTTAGAACAATTTATTCTATAGTAATGGAGTTGGTCTTATTCGTTTTATCAGAAAAAATTACATATGAAGCAACCGTTTAATTAATCCTCATAAACAAATTGTGTCTTTTATTTCTTATTTTAACGATTTTTTCAGGCCATTTCGCAAAAAAAAATGCCGATTCTGTTTTTCCGAATAAAACCAAAACCTAATCAGCAGCAGGGCAACGCATAAATGTCCTGTCAAAGTTTATAAAATTTCGTCTAATAGTTTTGAGATAGGAAGGATACAAACATTGCACAGACAGACACACACACAAACTCACGTTAAAAATTATA
Source organism: Amaurobius ferox (assembly GCA_951213105.1). Lineage (NCBI taxonomy): Eukaryota > Metazoa > Arthropoda > Arachnida > Araneae > Amaurobiidae > Amaurobius > Amaurobius ferox. Next base: position 141,162,252 of record OX578141.1, on the reverse strand, counting down.
AATTCGTGTTCTAGAGTGCCCGAAGCGTGTAGATCTATTAAAAACTCGCGTTCTGATTTTCGACACGATTCTAATACTTTTCCATACATACCATGCATTGTAGGGAAAGTAATAGTTGAGTTGTGTAAGGAGTTATAACATTTAACTGCACAACGGTTATTTCCCCACTGCAATATCATACTGCTCGCATCAATACTGGTCGCATTAGATCACTTCCAGTATCGGGTGAAGTCTGTGCAGCATTTAACATCACCTAAAGATTCCGTTAAAGTCGGTTGGTTTTCATCCCATTTGTCTTCTGCTAATGTATAGCAGTGCATAATAATGTACAGCAGAAGCAAAGCACTTACACTTTTTATTTCGAACACGTAATGAATTCGGATTGTATAACATTTATCTGCACCACGAGTTTAAAATTCTAAAATTTTGCTCAAAATCTAGATAAGTAATCGCCGAACAAAATATATAAGTGAAAGAGGGGGGGGGGGAGTACAGAAAGGTTGAAAAATAAACCTAGTGCCAACCATTGAAAATCAACTAATGAAGTCAATGTCCCTACTTAATCAATATCCGAATGATCTTTTCAATATTTTGTGTATATACATATAGGTATTTGGGGCACTACATACAGCAGCAGCACCAATTCCTTATTCCATAGAAATTGTTTTTACTTTCTCCTGCGAAGGATAGAGAAAGTATTGTTTTTGCGAAAATGTTCTATTTCGAGATTTTGTTGCCAATATATGTTTTAGGACTTCCTGCACACGTTTTGGCTATTTTTAACGCATCACGAAACTTTATATCCGGCTGTGTTATAAAATAATCTAGAACTAGATAGAATTTTTTTTAATTCGAGTAAAAGCTTCGAAATTTATTCGAAAGTTTACATATTTTTAACTTGGCAGCATACGGCAAAATTTGACATAATTATGAATAAAATTTATGGCTCAATGAGGACAAACTTAAAAGTTTTAATATTGTAATAAAAAATAGCCCCGATACAACTTTTGCGTTTGTGCCGTCATTAGCCCCTTCGAAGGCGGAGGGGCAGATTACCCCTGAGGGGGTACATTGTCAAACTTGGTATCAATCGGAAGATTTTTTAAGGCTTTAAAATGAAGGGTAACATGCTATAATTGTGATCATTTGCGGCAACAATACACATTTTTCAACATTTATCTTGCAAATTTTGAAAAAAAGATCTCAATCCACTTAAAAATGGATTCTATTTTGAGAAAGTCATGTTAAGCCACACTCCAGTTTATTTACTTACAAATTTAGAAAACAAAATAATAATTTTAATTACAAAATACAGAAAAATTAAACACTCGCGGGCTGTATAAAACCATTTCAAGATCCTTAGTTTGGGAATCCCTTATCTAGCGGGAAAGTCTCGTATTGGACACATCAGATTTTTGCTTTCCCTGCAATACATGGTAATGTATAAGGAAAGTATTGGAATCATGTCGAAAATCGCATCTGAAGTTTTCAACAGATGGACACGGTTTTGGGACCTCTAGAACACGAAAAACTATTTTTAGCATGACGTATGTGCGTGTGTCTGTGTGTATGACTGTCTGCCTGTAAAATGTATGTATCCATTCTAACTTAAAAACTGATGGACCGAATTTCATAAAATTTGGTAGGTAAGCATTTATGTGAGATCCTAATGCTGATTAGTTTTTGGTACGATTCGGAATAAAAAAAAACCCGCCTTTTTTTCCAAAATGGCCCTCGAAAATCTCATGTATCCACTCTAGCTGACAAACTGATTGACCAAATTACACAAAATTTGATAGATAAGTCGCTTGTAGTATGTTGTGATTCTGGTTGGATTTTGGTGCGATTTTGAAAAAAATAATCTGCTGCAAATCTAAAATATCCGATCTAAAATAAAATACTACATAAGCTCAAATGTATCCCTTAAATGCTTGTTTTATACGTAATTTTTAACGACAAATGGAATAAGATCAACCCCATTACTCTCAAATGGACGATTTTCAAAAATTTTTAATTTTGAGGAAATGAAGACGATTTTCACTGAAGTTAAAAAAACATTTAATAACATTTCTTTAAAATTATCAGTTAAGTCCCCTGATGGCTATCCTGATGCTGATTAGATTTTGATATGATTCGGAAAAGTATTACCAACTCTTTCTCTTTGTTCGAAATAGCCTACAAAGATAGTGAAAATCCGAAATAAATTACTAAAATTGATATTAATTAAGTACTTGCTCTCCAAGTAAATTTTGACAAGTAAGCAAATAAGACAGCCCCATGACAGTAGGGTGAGCCTTTCTCGAGATATTTTAGTTTTTTTGGAATTTTGAGGACCTGAAGGATTTAAAATGAACTGGGTAGACAAATGAAACGAAGATGCAATATAAAGGCAAATTGGATATAATATCTGAAAAGTATACATATTATTTTCTGCAAATAAACTCAATTAAATGCATAATGGAACAAGAAATTGCAAAATGAATTTGAATCAGCAGGAAAAGTCATGTGCTGCTCACAGCAGATGTTTTATTGGGCAGTCACCTTCAAAAATGATTCTCTTCAAGCTATTCCTCGAGGTGTATTAAACATTTTTCGTGTTACTCTATTTCTTGTTCCTTTTGTGAAATAAAACAACGTTCTTGTCATTGCTCTCTTGAGATATCTTTACCTCCTCGAATAATAGAATCGTAACGGAAGGCTTCTCAATCCCGGAGGTTAATACGAAAGTTGAAAAATGTCGAACACAATTCTTCTTTACTTTCACTATAGCAAATTGTATTCGTATTGAAAATATTTCGAAATTCTATTTGCAACAAGATATGTATAAAGAAGCTTTCATAGGGTAGGGTATTTAAGTGTTGCCGAAACTTAAGCATTTTTATTCGCTTTTGTGTATTTATTTCGCACAGTCATATACGTTTTCAGAAAACCGGAAATAAAAATCATTAGTGAACATCCCTACACTGGAATTCAATGCTGAAACCATATCAGTTTTGCGCAATCAATCTATAGCCAAGCTTGAGAAATATATATCTTACAAGAAAACGTATTAAACCGGAAGTGTGCAAAGAGGCGGAAGTGTAAATCCTCAATGTTCCCCACCCCTTCTTTACCGAAATTCAATGTTAAATCCCTATCAGTCAACATCCAAGCTATATATATAGCAGATCCTGAGAAATAGTTGTTTCAAGGAGGATGTACATTTTTTAATCGGAAGGAATATCACCAAACCAGTAAATGCAAATCCTTTGTGAGTCATATTCATTGTTATCTAAGTTTAATTTAATTTATTCAATTTACGTGGCAACTACAGATAAAATCCAGTTACAGTAGCCACTCAAATATAAAAAGAACAAAACATAAAATACAGAAGCCACTCAAATATAAAAAGGACAAAACATAAAATACAGAAGCCACTCAAATATAAAAAGAACAAATCATAAAATACAGTAGCCACTCAAATATAAAAAGCACAAAACATAAAATACAGTAGCCACTCAAATATAAAAAGAACAGAACATAAAATACAGAAGCCACTCAAATATAAAAAGAACAAAACATAAAATACAGAAGCCACTCAAATATAAAAAGAACAGAACATAAAATACAAGAATACTAGTTAGTATACATGTCAAGCACATTCAAACAGGCTTTTTTAAAACAGGCAGGAGTCAAATTAAATATATCAATATCAGTACAATATGTATTATATAGATCAATAAATTTATAGATAGAATAGCATTTATTGTAATTGTGTTTAACAGCAGTATTATGAAACAAAGTTTTTTTTCCTAGTATTATTAACATGTATATGAAATTCCAGGCAAGAAAGTAAAGTAGGGCAATCAATAGTATTATTTAAAAACTTTATAATAAAACAAGAGACAGGACCATTTTCTTCTTTTTTAAGAGACATTAAATTATATTTTTGTCTGAGTTCACTCGTATGCATAAGAATAATAGCCAGTCAATCTGTAATCAATAGTACGTAAAAGTTTATTTTGCACGACTTCTATTCTTTGAGCATGCAGATTGTAAACAAGGTCCCAGATCACTGCACAATATTCCAAAATTGGTTTAACAAGGGTATTATAAATACGAATAATAGTATCAGACCTGGCAAAAACACGAGATCGTCTTAAGGTGAAACCAAGTCTTTGGTAGGCTCTTTTAATAGTATTATCGATATGTCTCTGAAAGTTAAAAGTATCATCGAAAGTGGCACCCAAATCCATAATATGAGTACATCGAGATAAAGGTAAATTATTTAAAATGTAATTGTAATTGTGAGTATTACGGATCCTAGCCATACTCATAACATAGCATTTAGAAACATTTAAGTGGAGTTTATTTAAAACAGGCCTGTTATACAGTTCATCTAGATCTCTCTGCATCAGTTCACAATCAGTTAATGAGTTGATTTTCATATAAAGTTTCAAATCGTCTGCAAACATAAGACATTATGCAGTTTTAAAAATCCGGAGTATTTCATTAATAAAAATTTTAAAAAAAGTTGACCCAGAAGTTCTACCTATAACAAATCCTCAGAAATAGATATTTCAAGGAAATTTTTCACCCAAAGTGAATAAAAACCGGAAATGAAACTTCTTAGTAAAGCCCCTACATCTTCCAAAATTTGATGCTGTATCTATATCAATTATAATCTAATCTTTATATACAGTCAATCCTCATAAAAAAATGTTTCAAGTAAAATGAAAATTTTTGAACCGGAAAGGGAAAAAGAACCGGAACTAGAAAACCTGAATGGTCCTCCTATTCTCCTCTGGAATTTGATGCTGAATCCAAATCAGTCACAGCTGAGATCCATCTATAGTAGATCCTGAGAATAAGATATTTCAGAGAAAAAAATTTCAAAGCATAATAATATGGTAAAAATTTTGCCACCAATAACACGAATTAAAGCTCTCTTATAACTAAATCGAGCAAAAAACCAGTCTTGTTATTAACCAAACAAAATCTCCTGCAATTCCCTCGATTATTTAGATATTTCGCGCTTCCTGCGCAAAAATAAAATTTTTAATATCTCAAAAACTGTTCATTGTAACTACTAAATTATGTTGAAGATACATTGTAATAAGTAAATGTGAGACCAGAAATTGTTCTCTCATGAGACAATTTTATGTGAGTATTTATGATGCCTAGAACGGCAAACAAAGCTATAGTCTGGCTGGCGCCGGGGTTTATGACAACTTGAACTTTAATGTCAAAATACTATAAATTTAGGGGTGCAATACCAGAGGGGCTGAGCTGGGCCATACTAAATGTGAAATGATGCCATTGGGTTAAGAAGAACCAATGAGCGCCAAAGAGAAGAAAGGCGGAGCTAACCCCTCCCCCCCCCACACACACACACACCGAAGGAACCACAGACGAAAAAAAAAAGAGTTCAGTTATAGACGAAATCAGAGATGTAGAGAACAAGAAGCAGAGATGGAGATCAGGCATGAAAAGTAAAACGATCACGATTTTGACTAGAGCACGGGTAGAGATGCATAAAAAAGCCAACAGATTTGTAGAGTGTCCCGTAGAGGTTCCAAATTGATGGAGGTAGATCAAATGGCGAGTGCATTAAAAATACGAGGAGGAGCCACACACCACCACAGAGTTATAGCAGTATAAGCCTTTGAGAGATGATAAGCCCAAGACTAAACTGGAAGGTATGTGCTCAGATTATCACAGGTTCTAGACACTATCGTAAATCTAATAATTCTGGTCGCATATGTCCCCTCGCTAAAAATAATTAATCAAAATTGATGTTATTGATAAATTGATGTTGTTAATAAATGATAATGTTTAAGTTTAATTATCTTTTTATATTAATTAATAATTCTTTTCAGGACTTACACAAAAGGTAAAAATAATTGGAGGGTTTATTGCGGCACAACAAAGAGCAATGCACGTTTAATGTTAATTCCACTATATAGTATCAACGGTCATGTAATTAATGTTAATTATAAATGGTAACACTTTTATAATAAATTATAAATGGTTCTTTTATAATTATATCACCACAGTAAATATATAAACTTCGTTTCTTGGGTAAAAGGTTTTAACTCGCCATGAGCAACTGGAATCGAGGCAAATCATAATAAATATCTGAAAAATAGGAACTCTAATTTATAAATCTGATGTGGATAGCACATGACTTTTTTTATGCAGGGTGTCCCAAAGAGATTGAAACGCACTTCAATTCTTTACCTGTTAGAGATAAGTGGGCAATGTAAATTGCAAAAAGTTGAAAGTAAGGTAGGAAATAAGACTACGTTCAGGAAATAGTATTCCCATTAATTTTCAAGAAGCTACATTTTTAAATTTTTATACGACCCCCTTAGACAAATTTGGTCAATCAGAAAATTTTTATTTTTAATGCAAAAAGATCATTAAAAAACCGCATATCTGTGTCTTTAAAATTGAACTAATTATATTTAATTGAAAATTGAACATCGTGAATGGGGACCCTATATCAAACTAGAAATGTAAATTTGTGATATATAACAAAAACGATAAACCTGGATGATAATACGTAGGATACCCAACCGCGTAGTGAGTACCACTGCTTTATATGATCTCTGTCTGTGTAATGCTCTATTTAGATGCATTTGTGATAAACAATTTTGACACACATTAACGCATTTTTGATCTAAACAATTTCCATCGTCAATTTGTTTATGGTCCCTATTTTCACTGATGAAACAGCCTTTCACATGGTACGGAAAAGTGACATATGTCAGATTTTTTTCCTTTATCATCATTCAGTTGATTTAAATATACAGATATGCGGTTTTTTTAATGATCTTGTTGCATTAAAAATAAAATTTTCTGATTGACCAAATTTGTCTACGGGGATCGTAAAAAATTTAAAAGGTGTAAATTTTTAAAAATTAATGGGAGGACTATTTCATTGCCGTAGTCTTATTTCCGACCTTACTTTCAGCATTTTTGCTATTTATATTGCCTACTTATCCCCAACGGGTAAAGAATTAAAGCTCGTTTCAATCTTTTTGGGGTACCCTGTATAATGCAATGGATTTATTTATTTCTCGATGAAAAAATGATATATAAGATCCACGGCACAGTATTTTTAACGTTGAATTCTACATTAGGCGCTTTTCCGAATGATATGTAAAACTACTTCGAAGTACCCAATAAATTATATTTCACACAACTTTAAATTGGCAGTCATCAACATTGATAGCATCCTCAATAAGTAATATACGCTATATGATCAAAAGTATCCGGACACTTTGGATGTTAAAATGTTTTTCGAAAACAAATACTTGGCAAAGTGCTCTGTTTCTTTGGCGATGTGAAGAACATCTCACACCTTCCATTAAAGTTTCGGTGACTAGTGCATTTAGGGGACCATCAAGTTATTGAAAAGTGGGAAATTATATTTGATCGTCCTGTATCATAAAAAGCTGGAAATGATTTGTAAATTTCACAAAATAGTTAACTAGCTTTGTCCAATGTGTATAAGCATTTTCGTAAAACAAAATCGTATATTCATGAAGATATAAACGTTTCTTTAAAAAAAAAAATTGTTACATGTTTTTTGCTTACAATATACATAGGTTTCAATCAAATTTCACGAAATTTACATAACATTTGTCATAACTAAGAAAAACATTATATTTCAATTGAAAATTAAAGCATTAATTATACGATGAGATATAAACATTTGAAGAAACTAAGTTTTTACTGCGCAGGCGCGAAACATAGCAATAGTTTTCTTTCATGATTTTGTAGTGAATACTGTAGGGCAACTTCTATAGAAAATCCACTGAATTATCGTGAAAATTCACAAAGATATCGACGATATAGTGATCAGTTTTTCTCTGACTCTCTGAAAGTACCTGGATGATAAGGGGGTTTCCACAAATTGACATTTTAAATCGTAAATTATAAGATAGTTAAACTGGAATAAATACGATTAATTAATATACTAAATACATATACATGATCTGATCAAAGCTATCCGGACACCTGTATGTTTTGCTTCTGTTCAGAAAAGTCAGAAATTAGTATGAAGTGGGGCCACATTTTGCTGCAATGGCGGCTGCCACTCTATCAGAGAGGCTATCCACTAGTTTCTGGAATGTTGCAGCAGGAATTTTACGCTATTCATTTAAAAAAATACTAGTCAGCTCTGCCGCCGATGTAGGACGCTTTGGCCTAGCTCTCAGTCGACGTTCCAATTCATCCCATAGGCGTTCTATGGGATTGAGGTCTGAACTCTGAGCAGGCCTGTCCAATTCCTCAACATCCATGTCAGCAAGGCAGCTTTGCACAGCCCGTGCTTTGTGGACAGGAGCACGATCTTGTTGAAACAAGAATGGACCCACTTCAAACTGTTGCCACAATGCAGGCAGCATTAAATTGTCCAAAATGTCGAGATATCATTCCATCTTCAGAGTTCCCTTCACAGAAATAAGAGGGCCAAGCCCGAACCATGAGAAATAGCCCCAAACCATTATGCTTCTATAACCAAACTTAACTTGTTGTACAATACAGTCTCGTAAAAGGTGTTCACCCGGTATTCTCCACACCCAGACTCTACCATCTGATTGCCAGAGAGTGTACCGTGATCCATCGCTCCATAACACTTGACGCCATTGCTGAACGCTCCATTTTGGAACGCTTTGCACCACTGTAAGCTAAGCTTATCATTGGTGTCGGTAATGCTTGGTTTATGTAGCTGCTAGCCCATGAAAACCAAGACTTCGCAGCTCCCGATGAACTGCCACTGTACTGACGTTGCGTCCAGAGGCTTCCTGAAATTGCGAACTAACTATTTCCGCCGATTGCATGCTGTTCACTTTCACAACTTTCTTCAGCACTCTGCGGTCGCTTTTTACTAGACGGAATGGTCGACGAGGTCGTGCAAGCACAGTTGTAGCGCCTGTACGTTTCCACTTCACGATAATATCATTTACGGTGGAACGGGCCACTCGTAAGGTAGCAAAAATCTCACGAACAGATTTTCCACAGCAGTGACAACCAATCACTTCACCATGTTCAAACTCATTTAGCTCGCGTTTTCCTCTCATTTTATGTTTCTGGCTTTAAAATCAAATTTGTTAACTCGTCTGACTTCTTTTATACTTGTCTAAGAGCTAGAAATCTGACGTCACTGGCAGAATCCACCACGTACAGGGATGTCCGGAGACTTTTCACCATTATTTTCATAAAATTGGACTAGTTCATTTTCAGAACAGGGGTATCCGATGAATTTGTTAAATGTAAATTTGTGAAAAAACCCTTACAATTCAGGTTCTTTCAGAGAGTCAGAAAAAAATCTGATCACAATATCGACGATATCTTTGTGAATTTTCACGATATTCCACTGGATTTTTTATAGAAGTTGCCATACAGTATTCACTACAAAATCATGAAAGAAAACTATAGCTATGTTTCACGCCTGCGCAGTAAAAACTAAATTTTAAGAAACAATTTCTTAAAATGTTTATATCTCATCGTATAATTAATGCTTTAATTTTCAATTGAAATATAATGTTTTTCTTAGACGTTTACAAATGCTCTGTAAATTTCGTGAAATTTGATTGAAACCTATGTATATTGTAAGTCAAAAACACGTAACAAAATTTGTTTTTTTTTTTAAAGAAATGTTTATATCTTCATGGATATACGTTTTTGTTTCACGAAAATGCTTATACTCATTGAATAAAGCCAGTTAACTATTTTGTGAAAGTTACAAATCACTTCCAGCTTTTTATGATACAGGGTGATCAAATATATTTTTCCCTTTTTTCAATATCTTGGTGGTCCCCTAAATGCACAAGTCACCGAAACTTTACTGGAAAGTGTGCATTCAAGCATGTTCTTCACATCGCCAAAGAAACAGAATACTTCGCCAAGTATTTGTTTAGAAATTCGAAAAATATTTTAACATCCAAAGTGCCCGAATACTTTTGATCATATAGTGTAGTTCATATATTAAAATATTTTAATAATTAATTCATCCATTTAGCGTATTTTCATTAACTTGGCGTCATTTTTACAATCTTGACGAAATTTTCGTCAATTTGGGGCTAAAAATTGTCAAGCTCGCGCCAAATTATTCGCCAAGTTAACGAAATGTATTGCCAAACGTTATAAAAAAACGAAGAGAAGAGCATTTCTTATATACCTGAAAGCGTGTCCGTTGTATATATCTTCTTCCTTCTGACAAGATTTTAAAAAGTCGCCAATTTGGCGTCGTCCCACCAAGTTCGTCGCCAAAATTTAGCCAAGAGTTACGGAAGGAGAAATAGGTTATTCGCTTATAGTAGATTCTTATATATTTTTCCAAGATATTGAATTTCCATCAAACGTCATTCGTAATTCTCATCAAACGCATCAAACGTCTTTCCATCAAACGTCATAGTCGTCATTCTTATTGATTTAGCATCATGTTTATCAATTTGGCGACATTTTCGTTAATTTAGCAACAAAAGTCGCCAAGTTAGCGATATTTTGTCAAATTAGTCGCCAAAATTTCTCCAAGTGTTATGGACAGAGAAATAGGCTATTGTTTTAGTAGATATATATTACTGACGAATTGTTAGCCCTCAAGATACAAAACTATTACCCAAAGTATCTTCTCCCTTGAATGAAACGAATTAAATTCACAAGAACGGTGTTAAAAAATTTATCGCATAATATTACATGAAAAGTGAACATATTTTACAACAGTTAATATTTATTTTAATTGTTTGATAAATTTATTTAAAAAATGTGCAATATCTCAAGAACGGTTCATGCTAACGTTCTAAAATTGATGGCAATCGCTTTCTAATGAAAAATTATATAAGAAATGGAAATTTATTTAACTTTATGGAATGTTTTGATTTTTTTATGATTTTTTCAAATTCATTCAAAAATTTAGGGACCATTCCCTTGCGTTTAATAACAATAGGCTTTCAGTATGCACCGATTGCAAATTTTGCACCAAATTTCATTTGAGTCACTCCATTCGTTCGTGAGATATCATCTCCAGACTCACACACACACACACAGACGTCAGCTCAAAAACGTTCGATTCGTATTCAGAGATGCTTGAAACGTGCTCTCCCGTTGAATACTCGAATTCGAGTTTTCGACCCCGTCACAATACTTTCCTCATACATTGTACTATATACGTATATAAAGAAAGTAATAAATATTACACTCACCAAGCTTTCTTTATTTATTTGTTAAAAGTTTAATTTATGTTTCATATAAAACAATTCCAAACGTATCAAAAATATCAAAACCCCAATAATTTAGTATGCATATTTAATTAATTATAAATCAAATTTGCTGTTAAGAGATTTACAATGACTCTATAGAATCCGCATATGAAGAACATTTCATGTGAGAAAAATAATGATTAAGAAAAAGTAGTAATATTCTTCAGCTTAAACACAGTTACCTGAGCAACGTCAGTTAAAGGATGCAAGGGGCGCGCATTTTTTTATTCCCATTTCAAATATATAACATATCCTGACAATGATAGACGATTAGAGCTATGTCTCTCCCGAACAAAACGCGGGCTCATAGAGGGCCATACGCCGGTCGGAGTAAAACTATGTCTGCTATTTTTGTGTTATTTACACAGAAAATATTCAATTCATGTATTTCGAACAATATATAATTAAAATAAAAGTTACTTGGTCATAAATTATTTGGGAAGACATTGTCTACTTTATCCTTCTTGACGCTTCGCCCCTGCACTAGCCGACCAATCACGAACCCTAACAGTATTTGAAGTCTCACCAAATAAGTGAATTGAAACACAAACCAAGAAATCTATGAAAAGTCAGAGGATGGGGGCATCATAGTCAAATTGTATTCATAAGGGTACTTCGAACTCGAAAACGTTGGGAAATCACTACAATAAACAGTACTTATATGCAGTGGAGTGTGCCCCATAGAAGTAATGTAGGCATTGCTTGTCGCCTAACACCAGTATTAAAAAATCTTAATATTGCAAATACTATTTTTTTTGCAAATACTATTTTTATTGCAAATACTATTTCTTTTTTGCTATAAAATAACAGCACAATTCGAGAAAATGCGATTAATGATAAAAGGCGATTAAAGAGACCATTAATGATAAAAGGCGATTAATGATAATAAAAGGCGATTAATGAGAGAGCTCAAATTAGCCTTTCCAATCTCGTGTTTATGATGTAAGGGATACCATGATCATAATCAGAATCAAAATGGACGTTGCTTCGTAGTCTGCTGTTTAAACATGTAGTATCGGCCGCCGTAATAAATTCATTGTTCGACCATTTTTATCATCTGAAAATTCGTGTTTTTTCCTATAAATCTGTTAGTAAGTGAAATGAAACATTAAATACATTTATAATTAGTGATTACTTCAATTCTAATTAGCACGAAATAATTTTAATTATAGAAGCAAATTACCAATTGCTTACTTATATGTGATGATGCCGCCATCTAGTAACATAGATGCAAAATTTTGTTGTATCTTTGAAAATTTTCGATGTGAGGAAAATGAAGCTACAAAAGTGAATAAAAACTCTAGTTTCGTTTCCACGAAAATGTCATTAATGTATTTGCAAAGAAAAATATAAGACTGGAATTTATATATAAATAAGTGCAATAGTAGTAATACATGTTTTATAATAATACATTTATTCCTATATCTCAGAATTGAATGTAGTTCTTGCCTAAAGCAAAATATCACCGCACGCCATTGCTTACATGAAAAGACATCTAATGCAAAGATTGTTTAAATTTTCTCTTTCAGAGACAATACACATTGGAATTCCAGAAAGAATATTACTTCACACTTTGACAAGCATTGGAGATGTCACTGTATTAGAGGTCCTGATGCTACAACTTTTTAATAGGTATTCATTGCCTTCCAAATACGCGTTTCGTTTGTTCTTAGAGTCAGTTCCTACTTATTAGACAATGGTCTGTAAACTTATAATAAGTTTTTCTCGTGTATCTCGTATTGTGGCCGAGTTCGTTATCTTAATTTTTTGAACTATCCACTAAAAACGCTGCAATCCAATTTATTCGATCAGACATGGTCACTTTACTATGGATAGACCTACCATGGACTCCCGTGGAGATTTCTTTACAAAATTATTGGAGCACTTGAGACCGTTCCTATGAACCCTATATTAAGTTATCCGCTTCTGGATAAAGAAATTGCGTTTAAAATGGCAATTTCTGCAGCAAATTTTAGTATATTCTTGCTTTATCTAGTCCTAAAAAACTATTTTTAGGGTGACATCTGTGTGTGTCTCTGTATCTATCTGTGTGTCTCTGTGTCTATCGGTGTGTCTCTGTGTCAGTCTGGTCGTCTATGCAATGTATGTATCTTCTCTAGCTCTAAAACTAATTGATCACATTTTAGATAAGCCATTTATGGGTTACCCTGGTACTTATTAGATATTGATACGATACGAAAAATAAGTTTCTGTCTTTTTTTGCAAAATGGCTCACAAAAATTGTCAAAATCTAAAATAAAAGACTACATATACACAAAGGTACCAATTAATTGCTTGTTTTATGCATAATTTTTAACGACAGAAAGAATAAGGTCATCCCCATACCTCTAAGACTAACCGTTTTCAAAATATTTTAATTTTGTCACATTTTTGCAACGGCGACATTGAATGTTTAAAAAGAATGTCGCCAAAAGAAAACAAAAATTACTTCAAATTCAAAGAAATTAAAAATTATTATCCGAGTTATTTTGTGAAATTAAGTTCAATCTAAAGAATTATGAAATGAATAAAAAGAAAATGATGTTTTTCTGTAAGGAAAGCCATGTGTTGCCCACATCAGATTTTATTTAATTTTGTCTTTCGTAAAAAAATGTGGGAGTCTTTTTCTAGTCCGAGGTTTCAAATTGTTAGTAGAGTAATTCTTGAGTGGAACACATACAATTATTTTCTACGCGTCCATATTTAGTCGAGTTATTTAGAAACTTAACTTGATTCCTTAATATTTTTATTGTCAATATTGGACTCTTCCCAATTGAGAACATTCGCGCTTTGAATAAAGAAATATCCAGATAAACAAAAACAAAAACATATACTTACGAAAGAAGTTACAAAAATATCCTCATTAAAGTCATATATTTTAATATAGAAGTCTTTAAAATAATTATAACATCATTATGCCATCCGTAAAAGTATAATTTCCACTGAGACTTAGAACTATTCAAAAAATAGCCCGAAATCATTAGTTATGGAAGCTCAAATATGAGCGTTTCGTTTGACTAACTGCTAGACGGAATCATATTTTTTTATTTATTGGAGAAAACAATAAAATGGCAAAATGCTTGCTTCATAATATGTTTTGCATCCTATAAAAGTTTATAAGGGTTTTCAAAATCATTTAATGTCTTCATAAGGCAGTTGGATTTTGTCTCTTTATCAAATTTTTCAAAGTGAAATTTTAAAAGAAATTTGTATTCTTAAAAACTTTGGCAAGCAAACAGAATAATGTGTAAAGGGATATATTTAAACTTTTTAAAATAATAAAATTATGAAATACGAGTACTTAAGCTATTTTATTTTACCTCATTTTTATTTTTATGCATATTCACTAATTATGCCACATATTTTTACCTAGAATGAATTTCCTGACGTTTCCTGGGTTTTAATAATCACCCACTATTTATAAATACACTGGTGTGCAAAATTATATTTACATATACAAATACATTGATTTCTCGTTCAATTGTTCAGTATAATTGGATGTTTTTTTTATATGAACATAGCATCATACCACATAAATGCAAACTGAAAAATTAAATACGAGTATATACGATACAAAATTAATTATGAACATTTTTCCACTTCCATCAATGTTCACCCAGCCTCTAAACGGCCTACAGCTCACTACGTCAAAGATTCTTTCCAAACGATACTTCGGGACCCTAAGAAAAATCTTTTGAGCCCTTAAACACTAAAAATAAATCCTGAATTGCTGAAGTTCGCAGGAAAACTTTGTGCGCATCGCTTCTTTTTATATATGTAAAATTAATTTTGGACACCAGTGTTTTTCTTAACTATCGCTCTCAACTTAAATAATACACTTGAACACAATTTTAAATGGCTTCGATCCGGAATTCGTCCACTCCAAATCGACAATACACGTTGGAATTCCAGAAAGAATATTACCGCACACTTTGAAAAGCATTGGAGGTGTCACTGTATTAGAGGTGTTGATACTACAAGTATTTAATAAGTATTCATTGACTTCCAAATACGCGTTTCGTTTGTTCTTAGATTCATTTCCTACTTATTAGACAATGGTCTGTAAATTAGTAATAGGTTTTTCTCGTGTATCTCGTTTTGTGGTCGAGTTCGTTATCCTAACTTTTGAAATTATCCTCTAAAAATGCCGCAATCCAATTTATTCGATCAGACATGGTTACTTTACTATAGATAGACCTAGCATGGATACCGATGGAGATTTCCTTACAAAGTTATTGGACCACTTGAGATCTTTCCTATGAACACTGTATTAAATCATTCGCTTCTGAATAAAGAAATTAAGTTTAAATGGCAATTTCTGCAACAAATTTTAGTATATTCTTATTTTATATTAATTGCACTACAATACATGGTAATATACAGGTAAAGTACTAGAATCATGTCAAAAAGCGCAATTCGAGTTTTTGATGGATCAATACGTTTTTTGATGGACGTTTCGTTTGATAGATTAATACTAGCACTCTAGAACAAAAAAAACTATTTTTAGGGTGACGCTTGTGTGTGTCTCTATGTCTATCTGTGTGTCTCTGTGTCTGTCTGTTCGTCTATGCAATGTACTCTAGCTTTAAAACTAATTGATCATATTTTAGATAAACCACTTATGGGTTACTCTGGTACTGATTAGATATTGATACGATACGAAAAATGAATTCCTGCCTTTTTTTTTTTGCAAAATGGCCAGCAAAAA
Source organism: Amaurobius ferox (assembly GCA_951213105.1). Taxonomy (NCBI): domain Eukaryota; kingdom Metazoa; phylum Arthropoda; class Arachnida; order Araneae; family Amaurobiidae; genus Amaurobius; species Amaurobius ferox. The sequence goes on along the minus strand of OX578141.1, from coordinate 141,146,295 downwards.
TTGTCAAAATCAGAAATAAAGGACTGCATATGCACAAAGGCATCAATTAATTGCTCGTTTTATAAATAATTTTAAACGGAATACATAAGATCATGCCCATACCTCTAAGACTAGCCGTTTTCAAAATATTTTAATTTTGTCACATTTTTTCAACGGCTACTTTCTATATTTAAAAGGAATATCGCCAAATGAAAACAAAAATTACTTCAAATTCAAAGTAATTAAAAATTATTATCCGTGTTATTTTGTGCAATTAAACTCAATCTAATGAATTATGAAATGAATAAAGAAAAAATGAATTTTTCTGTACGGAAAACCATGTGCTGCTCACATCAGATTTTATTTAATTTTGTCTGAATTTTAAGAGAAATTTGTGTTCTTAAAAATGTGGCGGTCTTTTTCTTGTCCAAGGCTCCAAATTGTTAGTAGGGTAATTCCTGTGTGGAACACATACAATTATTTTCTACGCGTCCATATTTAGACGAGTTCTTTAGAAACTTAACTTGATTCCTTAATATTTTTATTGTCAAAATTGGACTCTTCCCAATTGGGAACATTCGCGCTTTGAATAAAGAAATATCCAGATAAAACTTCTCAAAAACAGAAAAAAAACATATACTTACGAAAGAAATTAAATAAACAACCACATTAAAGTCATATATTTTAACATAGAAGTCTGTAAAATAATTATAACATCATTATGCCATCCGTAAAAATATAAATTTTGACTGAGACTTTTAAGAATTATTCGAAAAATAGTCCGAAATCATTAGTTATGGAAACTAAACTATGACCGTTTCGTTTGACTAACTGCTAGACGGATTCATATTTTTTTATTTATTAGAGAAAACATTAAAATGGCAAAATGCGTGCTTCATAATATGTTTTGCATCCTATAAAAGTTTGCAAGATATTTCAAAATCATTTAATGTCTTTATAAGGCAGTTGGAATTTGTCTCTTTTTCAAATTTTTCAAATTGGAATTTTAAAAGAAATTTGTGTTCTTATAAATTTTGGCAAACAAAAAAAATAATGTGTAAAGGGATATATTTAAACTTTTTAAAATAATAAAATTATGCAATACGAGTACTTAAGATATTTTATTTTAACTCATTTTATTTTCATGCATATCCACTAATTATGCCACATCTTTTAAACTGGAACGAATTTCTCGACGTTTCCCAGGTTTTAAATAATCACCCACTATTTATAAATACACTGGTGTACAAAATTATATTTACATATACAAATACATTGATTTCTCCAACAATTGTTCAATATAATTGGGTGGTGTTTTTGGATATGAACATAGCATCATAACACATAAGTGCAAACTGAAAAATTAAATACGAGTGTATACGATACAAAACTAATTGTGAACATTTTTCCACTTCCATCAATGTTCACTCAGCCTCTAAATGACCTACAGCTCAATATCTCAAAGGTTCTTTCCAAACGATACTTCTGGACCATAAGAAAACGCTTTTGAGCACTTAAACACTAAAACTAAATCCTAAATTGCTGAAGTTTGCAGGAAAACGTACTTCATGCGCAACCCTTGCGTCACTTCTTTTAATATATGTAAAATTAATTTTGGCCACCATTTTTTTTTTTTTTTTAATTATCGCTCTCTTCTTAAATAATACGCATGAACACAATTTTAAAAGGCTTCGATCCGGAATTCACCATCTCCAAATCGCACACGTTCCCCGAAAAAGCAAAACATAAATAAATAAAAGAAACGGTAAGGAAAGAAGACGTGACTTAAACTCTCCCTAGCACAGACTACGTTCTGGCATAACGGGCATGCGTAGTAAAATCTACTGGTAGAAAGTTCGAATCCGTGGATCATGCCGTGGCTTCTCAAAAGATGCGTGGGTTGCTTTGAGACTACTTACTGCAATCACTTAAAAAATTATGAAAATTAAAATTACAACTGAAAACGAAAAAACAATTTCGTTAAAATGCTAAGAATAGAAAAAAAAATACTTATGAAAAAAATTAAATAGACATCAGCATTAAAGTCATATAAAAACAAGAAAGATCAATCATGCTTAATGCATTGATTATGAAACACTTTCCAACTTCAATGCAATTTTATTTAAACATATCTAAAATGCAATACATTCCTCGGTAATATTTTAAAACTTATCACAATACTACATTAATTTATTATATTTGAAAACTTAAACCTTCATCGAAAAAAACGAACTTCATTCAAATGACGGCATTGAAATATAAGTTGTCTGGTTTAAACATCTCAAAAATGCGATACATTCCTCGGTAATAATTTTAGAATTATCATAATGTAAGATAATTTATTATATTTGAAGACTTTTCATCGATGACAATTGAAATTCATTCAAATGACGTCATAGAAAAAATAACACGCCTGGCTCTCTCTATAAAAGCATCATTTCATTCATAAACAATTTCCCATTCATTTCATTCATCACAATACTATAATAATTTATTTTATTTAAAAATTAAGACCATGGAGTTACAAGTAATTAAACTCTATGCTTAAAACTTCATCGAAAAAAATCGTCCGTCTCTTTGTAAAATCAATGAATATTTCATTCATATCAGCTACGCAGACTCCATGAGCTAAATAATTTTGTGTTAAAGAAATACAGCAATTCTAATACAACTCATTCTACATATTTTGCTGTTTACATTTTACATAAGTGAAAAATAGGCTTCGTTGTAGAAATAATCAAGTTTGGATGATCATTTAAACTCAAATATATTGTAAGTGCGCGGTTTCAGTATGTAGATGTACATAATTTAAGCAAAAATAAAGTGGTTTTAGGACGGATACAACACTCAATATGAATTAAAAAGAACTTTAAAAATCACGATTTTGAGACAAGATGGATGCCATATATCATTTTGAAGTGGGTCATGTGATCTTTTCATATCATGGTCACTTGATCGCTTCATATAAGAGATGTAATTATTATTTTAATTTTTATTTAAAAATCTACTGAATATATTTCGCTGAATTTTTTTTATATATTTTATGGAACAATTTGAATATTACCTAAAATTTTCGAAGCAATTTGTGCATTTTAAATCCGCTTAAAAAATGTTTGAAAAATTAGGTTCCATAGGGCTCAATGTATTTCATTTTTTCAACCCGGGTTCATTCCATAAACATGTGGGTGATATTATTCATTTATATTCCTATAGGTCCTACAGACCGTCTGAACAACATACTAAATTTTCATTTTAATGAAGTTATTTTTACGGCACTTATCGTGTTAACGGACAGAAAGACAGACAGACAAACAGAATGAACAAAGTTATAAACACTTTTCAAGTTTGTTGTAAAGTGTTAAAAATAATTAAGTGAAATAAGTTAATTATTTCAGTTAAAGTTATTTCATTAAGTTAAATAAAAACTTCGTTAGAATGATAAAAACAGAAACAAAAACATATAATTAAGTAAGAAATTAAATAAACATCCGCATTAAATTCATATATTTTAACATAGAAGTCTGTAAAATAATTATAACAAATATATAGAGAATTTTTAGCCAAATTATAGAATTGTACTAATCTTAGTGTTTCTAATGTGACGATATATATATATATACGTAAATATCATATAACGTAAAAAATGAAAATTTCAATCTATATTTATAAAAAATAAATAGATATGGAAGAATTGTCCTACAGATTCGGTTGGACCATCATTTGAAAGAAAATTCTTTGGTCTTTCTGATGGTGTAAATATGGAAACAATCTGATTATATTTTCTGTTGTTAAGGAACCGATTTGTATGAAAATACTGAAACATAAAATAACTATAAAACTAATTCTAATTTTAAACAAGAAAGATCAATCATGCATAAAGCATTGATTATGAAACACTTTTCTACTGAAATGCAGTTTTATTTAACCATCTCTAAAATGCGGCACATTCAGCGCTGATATATTTTAAATTATCACAGTACTACAATAATTTATAATATTTGAAAACTTAACTTCATCGAAAAACATAAGCTTTATTCAAATGACGTCATCGAAATATAAATCGTCTTGCTCTCTATGTAAAAGCAATGAATATTTCATTCATATCAATTTTGTTCCAGACTCAATAATTCACTTGTTTACATTCTGCATCCATTAAAATTAGGCTTAGTTGTAGAAATAATCAAAATTTGATGATCATTTAAACTCAAAAATATTATAATTGCATTGGAACAGAATATAGATGCACAGAAAATACGCAAAAATAAAGCGGTTTTAGGACGGATGCAACACTAAATATAAATTTAAAAGAACTTTAAAAATCACGATTTTTACATTGAGAAAAAAGATGGATGCTATATTTTATTTTGAAGTGGGTCACGTGATCGCTTCATATAGTATGGGTGTAATTATTATTTTTATTTTTATTTAAAAAGTACTGAACACACCTTGCTGAAATTTTTGTTATATACTTTATGGGCTAATTTGAATATTTCCTAAAATTTTCGAAACAATTGGTGAATTTTAATTTCGCTTAAAAATGTTTGAAAAATTAGGTCCCATATTGTTCAATGTATTTCACTTTTTCAACAGGTGTTCAATCTAAAAAAATCTAATGTGGGCAGCACATGACTTTACCTGCAGACTTATATCCACGTTCTCTTTAATTTAATTAAATTTAATTCACTTTTAATTCAATTCTCGTTCTCATTTAGTAACTGGACCTATTTTCAAAGGTGGAGTAGAGAAAATACGAAAAAACTGAAATATCTCGAGAACAGCTAGTCCTAGTGGAATGGGGTTGGTCTTATATTTTTCTTCGTTAAAAATTACGTATGAAAGAAGCATTTTTAAAGAAAGAAGCATAGAATGAAAGAAGCATTTATGAAAGAAGCATACGTAGTTTTTTATTTTAGATTTTGGCGATTTTTTGACCATTTTGCAAAAAAAGGCAGGTTATTTTTTTTTCGAATGGTACCAAAATCTTATCAGCAACAGGGTAACCCACAAGTGACTTAACAACCGATTTTTGTGAAATTCGGTGCATTAGTTTTTCAACTCGAGTGGATACAGGCAATTTTTGTGGACCTTCTCGCAAAAGAAAGGCGAGTTCTTTTATCCCGAATTGTACCTAAAACTAATCAGCACCAGAATCTCTCACAAGTGACTTACCTACCAAATTTTATGAGATTCGGTCAATTAGTCTTTTATTTAGAGTGGATACACAAAATCTTCACAGACAGACACACAGACAGACAGACACAGACACACACACACAGACGTCACGCTAAAAAAATTTTTTTTCGTATTCTAGAGGTCTCGAAACGTGTAGATCCGTCGAAAACTCGAGTTACGATTTTTGGCATAATTCCAATACTTTCCCTATACATTACCATGTATTGCAGGGAAGTAATAATTGGGTGATATTATTCATTTGCATTCCCATATCTCAACAATCAGACATCTCAACAACATACATCTCAACCACATACATCTCAACAACATACATCTCAACAGATAGACACCTGATGTCATCATCTCAACAACATACTAAGGACAGACATCTCAACAACATACATCTCAGATTTCATTTTATTCACAGACATCTCAACAACATACTAAAATTTCATTTTATTAAAGTCATTAAAGTCATTTTTACCGCAGTTATTGTGCGAACGGGCAGACAGACAGACAGAATGAACAAAGTCATAAACATTTTTAACTCTGTTTGAAAGTGTTTAAAAATGATGTCTAGGTGCACTTTTCCGGATCCTGAAATACCTGTGTACCAAATTTCATGACCGTACGACGCTTAGATTTCCGCACAGACAGACAAGCATCTACCTTTATCATGTAAGATTTAAATGTTACTTCATAAAAGTAAACTATTTTCAAATATAAATTTTTGAGCAATATAGCTTATTAACGGCCAGGATAGCCAAATAATTATGGTAAGAGGATGGCATGAAAAAAACCCGAGTTCGAAACTCGTTGCCTATGAAAACTATGCCCGTCTCTACGTGAAGTATGGACACGATAAATCTATAAGTCGTGAAGTTCTTCTGACAGGTGATGCGTCAGGGAAAAGAGGGTACGGTCCCTGTGGTTGCCACCCACACTGGGTTCTAATCTAAATTGGGTAATAATCGCAAAAGTTTGACTTCTACCATAAGTTGTCTTTGGACCTACAGCAGTTGAATTATCTCTTTTCTTCTACCATGGACATAAATGTGATTGTTACGGCATTTTCCTGACACGTTGGATTATTAACATCAACAACAACATTACTTATATTAGTGTTCAGTAGGGTAAGTGTAGCGGTGTGTAGCAAGTGTAACTGAAGCTTATCAATTTATTGATAAGAAAATTTCTAGATAAAAATCAGGGAAAATAATTGTTTGCTTTCTTATAGATATATATATTAATTTTAATTAATAATATGCATGCCTAAATAGTTGCTTAATGTGATTTTAAAATTTCGCTTTTTCACTCAGTTGCTGAATGGCGGAAACATATTTTAGAAACATTTAGATTCGAAATTTTTACTTTCAATATATACAAGAATATGTATATTCCTATAGGAAAAGTATTGTGACCGGATCAAAAATTCAAAGTCGATTTTTCGACGAAAGAGCACGTTTCAAGCATCCATAAACTCGAATCGAGCGTTTTTGAACTCATGTGTATGTGCCTGTGTGCGTGTGTGAGAAAGTGTGAGTGTATGTGAGTGTGTGTGAGGTTGTGGGTACGCTATCTCATGAACGAATGGAGCGTTTTAAACATAATTTGGTACGATTATTACGATCAGTGAATACTGTAATCCTAATGATTTTAAACGCAATCGAGTCCCAATTTCCAAATGAATTTTTTTAATCGTAAAAAACATCAGGATATTCAATAATGTTAAATACCTAAGCATTTTATATGGAATTTTTTATTCTAAAACAAATGACACAAACTTTATGACAATACGTTGAACTGTTCTCGATATACTGGAGGTTTTTCAAACAAATGTATATAAAAATTATATAAACAAGAAAGATCAATCATGCTTAATGCATTGATTATGAAACACTTTCCAACTTCAATGCAATTTTATTTAAACAAGTCTAAAATGCAATACATTCCTCTGTAATATTTTAAAACTTATCACAATACTACATTAATTTATTATATTTGAAAACTTAAACCTTCATCGAAAAAAATGAACTTCATTCAAATGAAGGCATTAAAATATAAATTGCCTGGTTTAAACATCACATTCCTCGGTAATATTTTTAAAACTATCATAATACTACGATAAATTATTATATTTGAAAACTTCATGAAAACCACTGAAATTCATTCAAATGAAGTCATAGAAAAAATAACACGCCTGGATCTCTCAATAAAAACAGCATCTCATTCATAACATTTCCCCATTCATTTCATTCATCACAATACTATAATAATTTATTTTATTTAAAAACTAAGACTATGGAGCTACAAGTAATTAAACTCTGTGCTTAAAACTTCATCGAAAAAAATCGTCCTTCTCTTTGTAAAATCAATGAATATTTCATTCATATCGGCTATGCAGACTCCATGGGCTAAATAATTTTGTGTTAAAGAAATACAGCAATTCTAATACAACTCATTCCACATATTTTGGTGTTTACATTTTGCATAAGTGAAAAATAGGCTTCGTTGTAGAAATAATCAAATTTGGATGATCATTTAAACTCAAATTATTGTAATTGCGTTGTTTCAGTATGTAGATGCACAGAATTTAAGAAAAAATAAAGTGGTTTTGGGACGGATACAACACTCAATATGAATTAAAAAGAACTTAAAAAATCACGATTTTGAGACAAGATGGATGCCATATATCATTTTGAAGTGGGTCATGTGATCTTTTCATATCATGGTCACGTGATCGCTTCATATAAGATGTGTAATTGTTAATTTAATTTATATTAAAAAACTACTGAATATATTTCGCTGATTTTTTTTTATATATTTTATGGAACAATTTGAATATTACCTAAAATTTTCAAAGCAATTTGTGAACTTTAAATCCGCTTAAAAAATGTTTGAAAAATTAGGTCCCATAGGGCTCAATGTATTTTATTTTTTCAACCCGGGTTTAATCCAAAACTAATAGGGTGATATTATTCATTTATATTCCCGTAGGTCCTACAAACCGCCTGAACAATATTCTAAAATTTCATTTTGATTAAGTTATTTTTACAGCAGTTATCGTGCTAACGGACAGACAGACAGACAGAATGAACAAAGTCATAAACATTTTCAAATTTGTTGTAAAGTGTTAAAAAATGAACGTAAGTTTATTTGAAGGAGAATTCTTCGATCTTTTCAATAATATTAATATAAACAATAATAATTCCAAATGCTAAGGAGGCGATTTGGGCTACAGTCTGTCAAAATGGAACTTTGATATTTAATAACTGAAACATTATTTGATTTTCCTTTTCTTAAATCTTGCAGAGGAGTTTTTTCACTGGAGCCGATGTACCCCTGTACCAAATTTGATAGCTGCAGGACACTTAAATTTTCCGCTACATACGAGACAAACAGACAAATAGACATTTTTAACACTTTACCACAAAGTTGAAAAGTATTTATGGCTTTGTTAATTCTGTCTGTCTGTCTGTCTGTCTGTCCGTTAGCTAGTCTGTCCGTTAGCAACTTCAATGCAATTTTATTTAAACAAGTCTAAAATGCAATGCATTCCTCGGTAATATTTTAAAACTTATCACAATACTACATTAATTTATTATATTTGAAAACTTAAACCTTCATCGAAAAAAATGAACTTTATTCAAATGATGGCATTGAAACATAAATTGCCTGGTTTAAACATTTCTAAAATGTGATACATTCCTCGGTAATAATTTTAGAATTATTACCTCGGTACTAATTTTAGAATTATTACCGAGGATATTTATTATGAATTAAAAAAAACTTACAAAATCGCGATTTTGAGTCAAGATCGATGCCATATATAATTTTTAAGTGGATCACGTGATCTTTTCATATCATGGTCACGTGATCGCTTCATATAAGAGGTGTTATTATTATTTTAATTTTTATTTAAAAAACTACTGAATATATTTCGCTGAATTTTTTTATATATTTTACGAAACAATTTGAATGTTACCTAAAACTTTCGAAGCAATTTGTGAATTTTAAATCCGCTTAAAAAATGTTTGAAAAATTAGGTCCCATAGGGCTCAATGTATTTCATTTTTTCAACCCGGGTTTAAATCAAAACTAATTGGGTGATATTATTCATTTATATATTCCCGTAGGTCTTACAGACCGTCTGAACAACATACTAAAATTTCATTTTGATTAAGTCATTTTTACGGCAGTTATCGTGCTAACGGACAGACAGACAGACAGAATGAACAAAGTCATAAACACTTTTCAACTTTGTTGTAAAGTATTAAAAATATATATTATATAATAAATATCTTTCCAAGAGTTTAATTATTTTATACATGAGAAAAGTTTCACATTTTAAAATAAATATTGTAGATAATAGTTTTTCAAACTTTTAAATAAAATAAATTATTATAGTATTGTGATGAATGAAACGATTGGAAAAATGTTTATGAATGAAATGCTGCTTTTATATAGAGGCGATTTATATGTGTGTGTTATTTTTTCTATGACGTCATTTTAATAAAGTTCATTTGTTTTCGATGAAGTTTTCAAATATAATAAATTATTGTATTGTTATGATAATTTTTAAAATATTACGAGGAATGTGTCGCATTTTAGAGATGTTTAAACCAGGCAATTTATATTTCAATGCCTTCATTTGAATGAAGTTCATTTTCTTCGATGAAGTTTTCAAATATAATAAATTAATGTGGTATTGTGATAATTTGAAAAATATTACTGAGGAATGTATCGCATTTTAGAGATGTTTGTATAAAATTGCATTTCAGTTTTAAAGTGTTTCATAATCAATGCTTTATGCATGATTGATCTTTCTTGTTTTCTGATATTCGTATTTCTAATCATTTATTTCATTATAAAATATTTTACCCAGAAATATTAGGAGAATTACAAAAGTTATTCAAAACAACCAATCATTTCTTTTTTAATTGCTGGAAAAAATCTTCACATAAAGCAATTTAAATTATTGTAAGTTTTACATTTAACAGCCGTTGTTAATGACTCATTGCTAAATCAAAAAAACAGATTATTATAGTCGGACTTTTTTTAAAGGAAGTAATAATACAGGCATTAAAAAAAACCAAAAAAAAAAACCTCGCTGATCTGAAAACTTTTCTGCTTCATTTCATTCTTTAACGAAGAAGCTGGAAGAAGGAGAATTTTCATTACTGAAAATTTTGGCTTCAATTCACTTTGTTGCTATTTCTTGCAAACGCTTAACCTTTTTCTTAATTTCCGAGTTCTTTGAAACAAAAGAATAGTACATAGACTGGGTTGTTCCAAATAATAAGAGGGAGTTTTGGATGAAAAAAGCAATTACTGGAAAGAGCACGGTTCACAAATGTGCTATTCTCTGTAATAAAAATGACTAAAATTAAGATCACATCTGTTGAAAAATAAATTATACATTTTTGCTTTTATCGCATTCAATCATTATATAAGAAACTTCTGAAACGAAATTTGCTGTGGTTGTGTATCTTTTGTAATTTAAAAATACTTTAGTAATATTTGCTTTATCATTTTATCAATACATATTATTCAAGACAAATAATGTAAAACTTCAAAATTTTTATACGAGGTGATGGAAAAGTTGAGCACATCAAATTTTAGAGTCATATAACGTAGGGAAATTGTGGCGGAATGGGATAAATAAGTTTAAACCAAATCTTGAAAGTGTAAATTATAAGAAAAAAATTAGAAAACAAAATGAAATTTATTCAAAAAATTTTAAATTTATGTGTTACAAAAATTTAAATATCCAAAAAGTTAATTTTTACTTTCCCTGCAATACATGGTAATGTATAGGGAAAGTATTGGAATCATGCCAAAAATTGCAACTCGAGTTTTCGACGTATCTATACGTTTCGAGATCTCTAGAATACGAGAAAACTATTTTTAGCTTGACGTCTGTGTGTGTGTGTGTGTCTGTGTGTGTGTCTGTGTGTCTGTCTGTCTGTGCAGATTTTGTATACACTGTAACTAAAAAACTAATGGACTGAATTTCATAAAATTTGGTAGGTAAGTCACTTGTGAGCAAATCTAGTGCTGATTAGTTTTGGGTACGATTCGGGATAAAAGAACCCGCCCCTTTTTACGAAATGGCCCGCAAAAGCTTGTATCCACTCTAGCTGAAAAACTAATGGACCGAATTTCACAAAATTCGGTTGATAAGTCACTTGTGGATCACTCTAGTGCTGATAAGATTTTGGCACGATTAAAAAAAATAACCTGCCTTTTTTTGCAAAATGGCCAAAATCTAAAATAAAAACTACGTATGCTTAAATATATCCATTAAATGCTTGTTTAATACGTAATTTTTAACGAAACAACGAATAAGACCAACCCCATTAAACTAGGACTAGCTGTTCTCGAGATATTTTAATTTTCTCGTATTTTCTCTACGCCACCTTTGAAAATAAGTCCAGTTATCAAATGAAAACGACGAAAATTGAATTAAAAGTGAATTACATTTAATTAAAATAAAGAGAACGTGGATATACGTCTGCAGGGAAAGTCATGTACTGCCCACATCAGATTTTTATTTTCCCTGCAATACATGGTAATGTATAGAGAAAGTATTGGAATCATGCCAAAAATCGCAACTCTAGTTTTCGACTGATCTACACATTTCGGGACCTCTAGAATACAATAAAACCATTTTAGCGTGACGTCTATGTGTGTGTCTAATAAAACCATTTTAGCGTGACGTCTATGTGTGTGTCTGAGTGTGTATCTGTGTGTCTGTCTGTCTGTCTGTGTGTCTGTCTGTGTGACTGTCTGTGCAGATTGTGTATCCACTCTAACTAAAAAATTAATTGACCGAATTTCATAAACTTTGGTAGGTAAGTCACTTGTGGGCTAATCTGGTGCTGATTAGTTTTGGGTAAGATCCAGGATAAAAGAACACGTCTTTTTTTGCGAAATGGCCAGCAAAATTTTCCTGTATCCACTCTAATTGAAAAACTTATGAACCGAATTTCACAAAATCGTCAAAATCTAAAATAAAAACTACGTATGCTTAAATATATCCATTAAGAGCTTGTTTCATACGTAATTTTTAACGATGGAAAGAATAAGACCAACCCCATTATAAGACTAGCCGTTCTCGAGATATTTTAGGTTTTTCGTATTTTCTCTACGCCACCTTTGAAAATAAGTCCAGTTACCAAATGAGAACGAAAATTGAATTAAAAGTAAATTAAATTTAATTAAAATAAAGAGAACGTAAATTTAGGTCTGCAGGAAAAGTCATGTGCTGCCCACATCAGATTTTTTGAAACTGAAATATAAGAAACAGTCGTATGTTGCCCCATTATATTCCGTATATGAGGAAGAATGGCGTTCCCATTTTTACTTTCCCTGCATTACATGGTAAAATATAGGGGAAGTATTGAAATTACGCCGAAAATCGCAACTCGAGCTTTCGACGGATCTACACGTTTTGGAACCTCTAGAAAACGGAAAAACTATTTGTAGCGTGACGTCTCTCTCTCTCTCTCTCTGTGTGTGTGTGTGTGTGTGCAGATTTTGTATCCACTCTAACTAAAAAACTAATGCACCAAATTTCATAAAATTTTGTAAGTGACATGCGTGTGGCCCTGGTGCTGATTAGTTTTTAGTACGAGTCGGTATAAAAAGACCCGCTTTTTTTTGCGAAATGACTCTCAAAATTTGCCTGTATTCACTCTAGCTGGAAAACTAAAAGATCACATTTTACAAAATTTGGTAGATAAGTAACTTATGGGTTACCCTGGTGCTGATTAGGTTTTAGTACGGTTCGGAAAAAAATAACCTGCCTTTGTTTGCGAAATGGTCTGCAAAAATTGCAAAAATCTAAAACAAGAAAGATAAATCATGCTTAAAGCATTGATTATGAAACACTTTCCAACTTCAATGCAATTTTATTTAAACATGTCTAAAATGCAATACATTCCTCGGTAATATTTTAAAACTTATCACAATACTACATTAATTTATTATATTTGAAACCTTAAACCTTCATCGAAAAAAATTAACTTCATTCAAATGACAGCATTAAAGTATAAATTGCCTGGTTTAAACATCTCTAAAATATTATACATTCCTCGGTAATAATTTTAGAATTATCATAATACTACGATAATTTATTATATTTGAAAACTTCTTCGAAAACAACTGAACTCCATTCAAATGACGTCATAAAAAAATAACACGCCTGGCTCTCTCTATAAAAGCAACATTTCATTCATAAATAATTCCCCCATTCATGTCATTCATCACAATACTATAATAATTTATATTATTTAAAAATTAAGACCATTGAGCTACAAGTAAGTAATACTCTATGCGTAAAACTTCATCGAAAAATATCGTCCTTCTCTTTCTAAAATCAATGAATTCATATCAGCTAAGCAGACTCCATGGACTAAATGATTTTGTGTTAAAGAATTACAGCGATTCTAATACAACTCATTCTACATATTTTGCTGTTTACATTTTACATAGGTGAAAAATAGGCCTAATAGTAGAAATAATCAAATTTGGAAGAGCATTTAAACTGAAATATATTGTCATTGCGTTGTTTCAGTATGTAGATGCACAGAATTTAGGCAAAAATAAAGTAATTTTAGGACGGATACAACACTCAATACGAATTAAAAAGAACTTTAAAAATCACAATTTTGACACAAGATGGATGCCATATATCATTTTGAAATGGGTCATGTGATCGTTTCATATCATGGACACGTGATCGCTTAATATAAGAGGTGTTATTATTATTTTAATTTTTATTTAAAAAACAACTGAATATATTTCGCTGAATTTTTTTTTATATATTTTATGGAACAATTTGAATATTGCCTAAAATTTTCGAAGCAATTTGTGAATTTTAAATCCGCTTAAAAAATGCTTGAAAAATTAGGTCCCATAGGGCTCAATGTATTCCATTTTTTCAACCCGGATTCAATCCAAAACTAATTGGGTGATATTATTCATTTATATTCCCATAGGTCCTATAGACCGTCTGAACAACATACTAAAATTTCATTTTGATTAAGTCATTTTTACGGCAGTTATCGTGCTAACGGACAGACAGACAGACAGACAGACAGACAGACAGACAGACAGAATGAACAAAGTCATAAACACTTTTCAACTTTGTTGTAAAGTGTTAATAAAAAACTACGTATGCTCAAATATATCAATTAAATGCTTGTTTTGTGCACAATTTTTAACGATAAAAAGAATAAGATAAACCCCATTACACTAGGTCTAGCCGTTCTCGAGATATTTTAGTTTTTTCGCATTTTCTCTCCGCCACCTTTGAAAATAAGTCTAGTTATCAAATGAGAACGAAAATTGAATTAAAAGTGCAACTTCAGTGCAATTTTAAATAATTATGAGTGTTATTTTGTGCAATTAAACTCAATTAAGGAATTATTGAAGAAATAAAGAGAACGCGAGTATGAGTCTTCAGGAAAAGTTATGTTCTGCCTCCATCAGATTTTTTCTTTCACTTTATGACTTGACAAAACTCACAAATAAGTGCAGATTCATTATCGACGCTTTCTGTTCCAGCACATGAGTTATGGGCCCACTATTCGCACGCAATACATGAAACCCAACATCCAATTGAATTTGAATACATTTATTTACAATAAACATACTGGGTCTTCATTTTTTCTATTGCATTTTCTTTTTCTCCCTTTCTTTCTCTTTTTAACACTTTACAACATAGTTGAAAAGTGTTTATGACTTTGTTCATTCTGTCTGTTTGTCCGTTAGCACGATAACTGCCTTAAAAATGACTTTATCAAAATGAAATTTTAGTATGTTGTTCAGACGGCCTGTGGGACCTATGGGAATATAAATCAATAATATCCATTATATGAAGAGACCATTATATGAAGAGATCACGTGATCCGCTTCAAAATAGAATATGGCATCCATCTTGTTTCAAAATTGTGATTTTTAAAGTTCTTTTTAATTCATATTGAGTGTTGTATCCGTCCTAAAACCGCTTTATTTTTGCTTAAATTCTGAGCATCATTGTTCTGAAACAACGCAATAACAATATTTTTCAGTTTAAATGATCATCAAACTCTGATTATTTCTACAATGAAGCCTAATTTTCATTTATGGAAAATGTAAACACCAAGAGATGTAGTGTGGAATGTGTAAACACCATGAGTTGTATAAGAATTGCTGCATTTTTTAACGCAAAATTATTTAGCTCATGGAGTCTGCAATATAGCTGATATGAATGAAACATTCATTGGTTTTACACAGAGAACCAACCAGACGATTTTTTTCTATGAAGTTTTAAGCATAGAGTTAAATTACTTGTACCTCCATGGTTTTAAGCTTTTAAATAAAATAAACTATTATAGTATTGTGTGATGAATGAAAGGAATTTAAAAAATTTATTAAAGAAATGCTGTTTTTATATAGAGGCGATTTATCTTTGGATGACGTCTTTTGAATAAAGTTCATTTGTTTTCGATGAAGTTTTCAAATATAATAAATTATTGTAATATCATGATAATTTTAAAAATATTAGCGAGCAATGTATCGCATTTTAGAGATGTTTAAACCAGGCAATGTATATTTCAATGCCGTCATTTGAATGTTCATTTTTTTCGATGAAGTTTTAAGTTTTCAAATATAATAAATTAATGTAGTATCGTGAAATTGTTTTAAATTTTACCGAGGAATGTACAGCATTTTAGAGATGTTTATATAAAATTGCATTGAAGTTGGAAAGTGTTTCATAATCAGTGCTTTATGCATGATTGATCTTTCTTCTTTTTTAAACTAACAGCTTTCTCCACGTATACTCTGTTCCGCCTCAAACACATTGGTTAAGAAAATGTGGCATAACCACAGCCGCAAATTTGTTTCTCTTAATTGCGTCAGGCAAATACATACTTAAAAGATTCTGTTTTCAATGAGTTAAGTGTCAATTAAGAAAAAAAAGCTAAATGTGAGTTACGTTGGTTCAAAAACTTTATATTATTACAGCAGCATACGAAACTTATAGATACGTTTCGTGAAAAACTATATCAGCGACAAGCAGTAATCAACATGCCCTTATTGAACGACACAAATGTGTAAATGAACATTTTCATCTGACTACAGCGGAAGTACTGTGGGAAAAAACTCTCTACCTCGTTCTACCCAGGTGTCCAATTTCGCTATGGTTTCCTCTAAAGAAAATTAAACTAATAGAAATTTTTTTCTGTTAGGTGGCACTAATTTACCATTGGAAATATATCAGAATTTAATTTTTATATGTCCGTTATTTATACTGTTTTTATACGTCAGATGATAATCACAGACATTTAATGCGCGTTGGACCCGGACTCATTGATGTAGCGTAGAAAAAGAAGTACAAAGAGTTCAGTGGCTTGATCCCGATACCTTTCCGCCATCACAGTACGCCGTTCGGGCACGTGCAAGTTGACGCGATATCCCAAAGAAAATCCAGCACATATCGCAACACTACCACGACGAAAGGCGTGGTGTTAATCGATGTGACTGGACTGGTTGCGTGATACTCATTCGCTACACGTTTATTGTCTGAATCTAAGACAAATCTTGATTCATCCGTGAAGAATGTATTGGACTATTGTGCTTTTCTCCAAGCCTCATACTGGCGACAACACTTTAATCTTAGAGCTCAAAAGGATACAAACTCGCTACCCGGGTATAGAATCCTCTGATATGTAGCTTTCACCTCTCGGTACTGGTGGATATCAACTTTCCTACTGTTGTGATAGCCATTGATCGGAAAGCTGGTGTGATTGCTCGGCGATGGCCAGTAATGCTATATACTAATCATCAGAGGATGTTGTAGCCCTAGGAGCACCTAGACCGGGTGTTCGATTAACTGCCCCACTCATTTGGAATTGTTTCCATAAACGAGAAATGGCAAAATGGTTCATAGAAAGAAATTGGCAAATTTCTTAATGGACTCTGCCTCAAGCCTTCAGCCTTCCAAGAGCTCACCAACATAGAGAATCTTCTAAACATATTCTTTGCGTCATAGAAAAGCTAATCTAATCCAAAATCAACCCCAATACTCTTCAAAATATTCTCTTTGAGCATTGAAATTCTTAGGCGCCAACGAGCCTTTTTCATCCACGCCAAAATTTCATATTGTTTGAGGAGTAAATCGCTATTGGACATATAATTTGATATTTGCATATTCTCACCGCCGACAACAGTGAATTTTATCCAATAAAATTGTAGAGATTTGCTAAATTAGCAAAAAAAATCTGATGTGGCCATCCATGACTTTCACTACAGATGTAAATTCATTTTCTTTTTATTTCTTTAATAATTCATTAAATTGAGTTTTATTGTACCAAATAACATTCATACTTATTTAAAATTACACTGAATTTGCACTTTTAATTCAATTTTCGTTTTCACATGGTAACTAAACGTATGTTCAAAGGCGGCGTAACAAAAATGCGAAAAAACTAAAATATCTAAAGAACGGTAAGTCCTAGAGTAATGGGGTTGGTCTTATTATTTTCATCGTCAAAAATTACGTACAAAACAAGCATATAATTGATACATTTGAACATACGTAATTTTTACTTTAGATTTTGACGATTCTTGATAACCATATCGCAAAATAAGGCAGGCTTTTTTTCTCCCAAACATACCAAAACCAAATCAGCACCATGGTAATCCACAAGTGACTTATCTACTAATTTTGTGAAATTTGGTCAATTCATTTTTTAGCTAGAGTGGATACATACGAATTTTGCGGGCCATTTCTCAAAAAGGCAGGTTCTTCCCGAATCGTACCAAAATCTAATCAGCAACAGGATCACACACAATTAACTTCCCTATGAACTTTTGAAATTTGGTCAGTTAGTTTAGGAGTTAAAGTGGGTACATGCATTGCACATAGAGCCACACAGACGTCAAGCTAAAGATATTTTTTTCGTGTTCTAGGGGTGTTAAAATGCGTAGATTCATTGAAAACTCGAGTTGCGATTTTCGACACGATTCCAATACATTTCCTATACATTACCATGTATTGCAGGGAAAGTAAAATGCGTTTATCCGACAGAAAAAGCTGAAAAGAACTCTGAAAACTAGTGAATAGACGCTAAATATTCCACATGTAAAAACAACGTTAATTTATTCAGATGATTGGGATGCTTTAAATTGAGAAAATCCATGTCTATAACCGTTCGACTGCACTGACATCCTGGTTGCATTTTCCAAAAATAAGGATCATTACGTAATCTTATTCATTAGTAAATATAGTAAACATGGCTAATAAAATCGAAATAAAAATAGGAGGCTATGACTAGCACAAACCATAATGGTCAGAATACTACACAAGGCATCTTCTTTCAAACTCAGATTAGTTTACTTATTTTTTTCTGACTTCGATTACGACGATGTTTTCGGATACTAAATTTATTAAATCGTTTGTTATACAAGTGTTCACCAGACAAATTTGCAGTTAAAAATGCATTTAAAAACATATTTTGGACAATTTGGGTTGCATTTTCTATCATAAAAACACATATTTATGCTAATTTGGCAAACGATCTACAACTTGGTAATTTACTTTTTCTCAATCTTTAAAACGGAGTGAGATAATCCAATCCACCCCCACCCCCACACACACCCAAGTTGTTTCGTCGTGTAGCGTCATAGGGGTTTCATATTAAAAAGTAAAGATAACTTTCTTCGTTCTCAATAAATTTCCCCTGATACGGACTTTCCTAGGCACCGTATATATATATATATATATATATATATATATATATATATATATATATATATATAAAGGGTGTCCCAAAATTCACGCAATATTTGAATTTTGCGCCATTTGTGCGATAAAGTGTGCAATGAAAAAAAAGGCAGAGTGACAGCTGCCAGTCTAGGGTTACTAAAAATGGAACGCTACACGAAGGAACAACGCGTTTTCATTATTGAGAAATATTTTAAATATAATGAAGGTTTGGCAACTATCGCGACATGATAATCCAGTTTTTTGTGCCTAAATTGCAAGATATGGATGTGGACGACATTTAGTTTCAACAAGACGGTGCCACATGCCATACAGCCCCAGAAACAATTCAATTACTGCATGAGTCATTTCCTGGTCCTGTTTTGGTGATCAGAATTGGCCGCCCAGATCATGCGATTTAACGCCTTTGAACTTTTTTCTTTGGGTATTTTTGAAGTCTAAGGTTTATGCCAACAAGCCCACGACCACCCACGCCTTGAAGGAGGAAATTGAGCGCTGTATCAACGAAATTCAGCCACATTTATGCAAAACGGTCATGTAAAATTTCAACAAAAGAGTGCGTATGTGCCAGCAAAGCCGTGGAGGCTATTTACCCGATATGCTATTCCATACATAACTCTATACTGTACACTTTATGAATCAATAAAAAAATTACAATTTATAATTATAAACCTGTGCCTTCTATCAAAATTACTTCTTGCGTGAATTTTTGGACACCCTTTATACATATATAAAGGGTGTCCACAAGGAAAGTACCACAAGATTGGCCGTGTGTGTAGAGGGGGGTGACCCCCCCCCCCACTCCCCGGTTAAGCAAGCTTTATGTCGCTACAACACTCTCGGAGACCGATACCATTCCATACAAGTAAATACAATAGTATAAACAGTGGAAAAAACGAAAAAATGACCACATAAAGTAAAGAAAAGATAGCAAATTCTCTCAATTATGTACCCAGAATACGTGAAGTCAAAGCAAAACACAGAAAGATTCCAAAAGAATACGTAAAATGTAACAATCCACTGCACCCCATATCCATAAAAAGTACCATAATAGTATTAGCATGTAAACGTGTAAAATACTTAGCAGTATCCAAATGCAAATCCTAAGTTTAACCTGCTCGAACCTCCCCTGAGCATATACCTTTCGTAACACGATTGTGAATCATCATTCATCAATCAACATTTACTGGTGATACTTAGATTCAAATAAAACACAACAGCGCGAATTTTCTGTTTAATAACATGATGATTCACTTCAGCGTTATGAAAGGTATATGTTCAGGGGAGGTTCGTGCAGGTTAAACTTTGGATTTGCAATTGGATACTTAGTTTTCTACACCTTCACGTACTAATACTATTATGGTACCATTTGTGGATATGGGGTGTAGTGGATTGTTACATTTTACATATTTTTTTGGAATCCTGTGTTTTGATTTGACTTTACGTATTCTGGGTACGTAATTGAGAGAATTTGCTATCCTTTCTTTACTTTATGTGGTCATTTTTCCGTTTTTTCCACTATTGATACTATTGTATTTACTTGTATGGAATGGTACCGGTCTCCTAGAATGTTGTCGCGACATAAAGCTTGCTTAACCTGGGGAGTGGGAATTACAACCCCCACGCCCACAGCCAATCTTGTAGTGCCTTCCTTTCTTTGTATGTTTCCATTTTGGGTTATTTATATATATAAATATATATAATACATATATATATATATATATATATATATATATATATATATATGGCGATAAGAAACAAAATAAGAAACTTAAAGTTTAACTTTTTAAATTTATATTTAACATTAATTATTATTAAGCATTAAAGACATGGCCGTTGATCTCATAAAGTGGAATTAATATTAAACGTACATTGCTCTTTGTTATGCCGCAATAAACCCTCCAATTATTTTTACCTTTTGTGTAAGTCCTGAAAAGAATTATTAATTAATATAATGCTAAATTGATCACATCATTTAAACTTAAACAATACCATTTATTAACAGCATCAATTTATCAATAACATCAATTTTCATTAATTATTTTACCAAGGGACATATGCGACCAGAATTATTAGATTTACGATAGTCTCTAGAACCTGTGATAATCTGAGCACATACCTTCCAGCTTAACCTTGATACTGGTACATACTTATTATATAACAATCAAACATTTTTTTTTAAATTCACATATTGTCACATCAGCCTCTTTAAGTAACCTTAACTTTGTCATTGGGAATGACACATCTTGACATTTCCCTTTAAAAAAATTTCTCTTACATTGCATGTAAACAAACAACAACAACCCCTTGCACTTGATGACAGCAATTGATTGATCATTCTCAAAAAGATCATTAGAAGAACCCTTCTTTTTTTAAGCCCCAATACCGGAAGTGCGTACCGGAAATGTTCAAATCCCCTTTCCGAAACTTGGAAAGTGCCTAGTCAAATACAAGACTCGAAAACGATTACCTTTCTTTTAATCGTTTTTTGCAACAGCGATTAGCAGCTCGATCCCCTCAACTTTACTTTTCCGAAATGACAAAGCAGTTCGAAGAGGACAACGTGCAGCGTGGACTTTCTTCTCGCACTCTTCAAAGGCTTGTAACCAAGTATTGCAAACCTTTTATTTATCCACTCGGCGTATTATATAAAGGTCGACTTATTCTTTTAAATATATTTCCTCCATATTTAATTATTTATCATCTGCTAATTAACTTTTATGCTAGAATGCTTGTACATTATATTAGCATTGTATTGTATAGCTCTCTTTTCTTTTAACTCAACTTAAATATCCCCTCATTTAAATATATTTAGTTGGTTCCTTTGGGGTGACTCGTATTAATATCAAAGTCATCTCTATATGGTGCCTTCTATTACTGCACCTATACGTTTTATATTAACATTATTCAACATTGATGAAAATCATTTTATTGTATTATTTTAATATTTAAATTTCACCTTTCCATTTGTTGTTAAGATTCTCTCTTATTTAAATTGCTCTTTCCATACCTTCCATATGACTTATGAAATTTAAAAAAAAATTTGAATTTTTTTTTTTAATTTTGAAATTTAAAATTTTAAACTTTTAAATTTTTTTGATATATAATTTTTTTTAATTTTATTTTAACTCCCTGCTTAATACTTTCATAACTTTTACATTTTATATAAAATTATTTCATCTTTTTAAAACAAACTCAAGACTTTAATTTCTTATCTGAAAACCCTTTATTTACTTAATTGAAAATTTTTATTTTATTTTTTTAACATTTGAAATCCTTTCTATTTATTTATTTATATATCCTTTTTAAACGCGGATTTATTTACTCACCGTATCTACAAAATTTATCATATTTATGTATCTCAATTTATTTTAATCCTTATGACTTTGAATACCTGACATTTATAACCATTTATAACGCTTGATTGTTTATCATTCTATCTCACACAGTTTTATCTAGTTATTACTTATCTTGACATTTAATTAACTGCGGTTAACCCCTTTATCGCCGTAATACATATTATCATTTATTTATTTACCACATATGACATTTAAAGCATCCTAGTTCATTTTATTTATCATAACATTTCTCACTACCTTATTCAGAATATCTTTTTCACGCAACTTAATATTTACAAATACCTATTCACCATTTTATATGACATTACCAACAGAGTATATTTATATATATATATTTTTTTTACGTAGATTGCCGTTTGTTTACAAACACTTTTCAATTGCTACAGTATCTCATCGATAACTTTAATGTTTTTATTTACATTCCCCACTGACATCTAAGTGCCCTATTATTTAACATATTTATTTATTCATTCCATATTTATTTATATTCATTATATATGTATTTCACATTTATTTATTATCGTACAATTTTCCTCAACAATACTTACATTTTATTTTCATATCCATATTTATTTACATTTTATTTTCATATCCAAATTTATTTATACACACATGATTAACGTAACCTTTCCTTACGTTATAAATGAACAACAAAATGCTTTATTTTGCACTCAATATTCTTCAATTATTTTTTTATTTCAACCTTTTTTTTTACACCTTCTGCGAAGTTATTCATTTATTCACTTAACAAAATTTTAACTAAATTTAATTCATTTATCCTGTTACTTTAGGATTAATTAGTTATTTAAATTGCTTATACAATTTATATATATTCATGGAAAATGTTTTCACGTATACAAAATTTTAACTAAATTTTCCTGTTCATTTATCCTGTTACTTTAGGATTTATTAGTTATTTAAATTGCTTATACAATTTATATATATTCATGGAAAATGTTTTCACGTATACAAAATTTTAACTAAATTTAATTCATTTATCCTGTCACTTTAGGACTAATTTAGTCATTTACTTTGCTTATACAATTTATATTCTTTCTCAAACATTTATTTACCTAAACATTTTCAATACATTTCTATATTTGAACATTCCTACACGAGATATCGTGTCCTCGATTGCTTTATTGCAATGGACGATTTACAGCTACTTTAACTGTTCATAATTTAACATTTTAAATTCAAATTGATTTAAAATTTTCAATTATTTATGCCTTTGTTTACTTTTTGACATAAAATTTATACCATCTATGACTAATCTTTATTATTCTCACTTTCAGCTCATTACTTATTTTTTTACTTTATTTAAACCTGTCATTCAATTTTTAAGCCTCAAGACTCTTCTCTCAAAAGACCTATCATTTTTGCCTTCCTTTGAAAACAAATTGAAGTGAATGGACTTGCCTTCCACCCTATTTTGATACACAACTTATTTTGAAAAATGAAGCATTTGACTGGACTGCCTGCACAACACTTTCCTTGCCTGGATTTGGCTCCAGACCCTTCATCTACCCAATTAGGTAACATATTTGATTTTACCTTTAATTTTTGTAGATATTATTTGCATAAATTAATCTCTGCATAATTTTCTTATCACATGTAACATTTTGAGTTACATTATAAATTATATTCTGATATAATATTATTTTTGAAAAAGAACTATTTGTGCACGTATTACCACTTTTTGTAAATTTCATACCATGTTCATTTTTAAACCATTCAATGAATATTTATCTTTTTCTTTGTAATTCATACCATTATCCATTTTTTCATTTTTGAAAATATTTTCAATTCCAGATCATTTTTCCTTAGAATTCATTTTGATTTGTCATTACCCTTTTTATCTCTCTCTCGTTTTACAATTCTTCAAAAACCAATCATCAGCAAATTTTGAATTCTTAAAATTTCTTGATTTCTTGAAACAATTTTGACCAAGCGTTCTCAACATAAACGTTCTTCAAATTGTCTTTGTAATTCATATGGTGACGTAGATCATTACGTCTTTAATTGCCCCCATACCTCAAAATTTCACTTAACCCGTCCTCCAGATAATCTTCGTGCGACTTGGTTCTCTGGTGTCAGAACCAATAAAATTCTTTTAAATAGGTTAAAAAACTGTGTTCTAATTGCGAGAGAAATCTCCAATCAGGTTCCTTAGTAAGCTTGGTGCCAACTGCTTTCAATTTTCTTCGGTCAATGTTGTCCTCCCTGTTCCAGGCGTTTGTCTCTTATTGTTCCTGTACTTACACTTTTTGGTGTCCGTCTTTTATATATTTTGCTTCCTGTTTATATTTCTCTGTTGTATATATCTGTTTTCCCTGTGTTCCTCGGCTGTTCATATATTTGAAAGTTTTACCATGTACATGTAGTACTTAACTTTATCCGGTTACCTCAACTAATTGTAACCTTTATTCAGCTATGTTCTTTTTGCTTTCTTTTGTTGGTTTTTACTGTATTGTCCCTTTTCCCGTAGTTGCTCGGATTCTTTTGGCCATACGTTTTACATAAATTTAATTTCATTTTAAGAAAATAATTTAATTTTTAACTCAAAATTCAAAATTTGTTAAAATCTACGTTTATTTGCCTCCCTTCCCACTGTATTTTATGTAAAACTCTAAAACTGTCTGTATATATATTTACCATGTAATCACTTTATTGAATTTTAAATAATTGCAGACTAAAACTTGGTGACTGACTGTGGAGGACGGTTTCGGCTAACCTCCTCTCCCGGCCATACATTAAACTGCCGTAAGCCCTAGGGTTGGCTGTGTGGTCTGGGCCTTCGACATCGACCAAGTCTTCTCCCCCTATATTCATGAATGTTTTCAATTTCATTTGTGTTATAAATATGTATTTCATTCAGTAACTTTAAATTTTGCCTAACATACTCTTTATATTTGCTTTGACTTTCAATTATTTCTGAATCTACTTTTAGAATATCATTACCTTCATTATCATTGTGATTACTATCCCTTATTATTTTATTATTTTCATTTTGAAAATTTTAACAAACATTTGAATTTTGTATTTCTTGAAAATTATTATTTTGATCAACCAAAACATCCATTATTTTAACCTCATTTGCATTTTGCTTCTCATTATCATGATTTTCGTTTTCATTTTCTTGAAAATTTACATTTTGACTTTTATTTTCCAAAATATCCATTATTTTATTTTCAAGTAAATTTTGAGTATTTACATTTTCATTTTCTTGAAAATTAACATTTTGACTTTCATTTTCCAAAACATCCATTATTTTAACCTCATTTGAACTTTGAGTATTTTCATTAACATGATTTTGACTTTCATTTTGCGACACATCCATTATTTTAATTTCAAGTGATTTTTGAGTATTTTTATCATTATGATTTTGGTTTTGACTTTGCATTTTTTCAAACCTTTTATTATCATTTGCATTATGTACCCTTTGAATTTTAACATTTTCATTTTGCATAATTTTCTGATCATTATTTTCAAAATTTTTATCACCTTTTTGATTTTGCATAATTTTGATATCCGTATTTTTGCTTCCATGCTGAATATTTTCATTCATATTTTGAACATTTTCAATTTGTACACTTTGTACAGTATAACATTTTTTTAATTGAATCTCAATTATTTCACCGTTACCGTTATATTTACTTTCATTTTGTACTTTTTGTGCTATATGACATTTTTTTGCGTGAATCTCATCGATTTCACTGTCCATATCATATTTTTCCATGAATTCTTCCGCACTTTGTGCATTTTGTTCGAAATAACATTGGGTAGCGTGAATTTTAATTGGTTCATCTTTCATGTTATATTTATTTCTAATGGTCAATATATATTTTTTTTCCAAGTTCAATTACTCGAAAGGGTCCCTGAAATCTATCTTGAAACATATTTGGGTTTATTTTCCTCTTTCAAAAGTACGGTATCTCCTATTTGCATTTCTTCATTAGTAATTATTTTGAAATTTTTAATCACTCCTACTCGCATATTTTTATTAAACGTAATTTTAACCTTCTTTTGATTAGTAATTACAATATCAATTTTGTTATTCTTTATTACAGTTCGAATTGCACCAAATGGAAAGAGTAATTTTGCGCGTTTTTTGGGGATAAAGATAACTTCCTTATCCTGAATTTCCAGACTTATGTCGAATTGTTCTGCAGTCAACTGACCTGGTTGCAAAACTATCCTGCGTGTGAGAGTGACATAGACCTGGACATCAAGATTTGACTCTTCATTAACACATTCTTTTTCAGCAAAATCATTAACCTTTTCATTTTTAGGAAAATTGGCCTCATCGACCTGTGCAATTTTTTTACTGTCATAATAACCATTTTTAATATTTTCATTAAATTCAAATATGCCTTTAACTTCATCATGTGTGACAATTGGCTTTTTCGCACCAGTCACAATTTTAAAATCATTCTCTCTATCAACATTTTTATTATTTTCATCATTTGAAAAATTATGGTCATTAACATGGCTACCTTCAATAATTTGTGTGTCAATTTGCGAAACGTTACAACTAGTTTCCTTAATTTCATCATACTTTTTATTATCGATCTGAGTCGATTTTGAGTTAATTTTATTTTTGTACTCATCATTTAAATTTATTTTTGCATTGCACGCATCATTTTTATTTTTAATAACTCCTTTAACTCCTGTATTTTCCTTATTTGTAATGTTTTTACCTATATTATTTTCTACACATGTATTTCCCTCAATTTTCTTTTTATTAATATTTGCCTCACTTTTTAGACTTTGGACAAAGTTTACATCGAATTTCACCCATCCGGGCCGCGCCAACGAATCTACAATAGTATTAATAACTAAATCTCTCGGGCATGGAATATGGGTATATTTTTGCATGCTTTCTACAGTATTTATTTTTTGATTGTCATTTTTATCTTCATATTCATTATGTTGCTTTGCTTTAACTTTGGGACCTGGGCTTCGCGTGCGATCCTCCCTTTTATCATATTGCATTTTATTTGGGTCATCATTGTAACTCGATATCTCATTTCGCGTTTGCGATTTTTCTCTTCTAGATTGGGACTTTGATCTATTTATAAAATTTTGACTCGGCCGAAGCCCCTCAGTCAGTTTAAATGGTTTCTTTCTTGCCACGGAAATCTTCGTTTCGCAAAAGTTTGAGTATTTCACCGACTATCATTTCGTTCTCTGAATCCGCTATTTTGCGCATTACGAAATCCATTACTTTGCCTATTTCTAAATCCGTTACTGTTTTCATTTCTAAATTCACTTCTTTTATTCCCATACTTATTTACTTCATAATTATTTTGTGCGTTTCGGTTCTGCCAACAGGTAGAAAAATAGTGCCCTCTTTTTCCGCATCCTATACAATATATCATTTCATTTTCTGATTTTTCATGCCTTTCATATTTTACTTGCTGAGGTTCAAATTTTGAATTTTGTAAATGCCTTTCCATTTGATTATCATTAAATTTTCTGCCATTATTTTCATTGCGATAAACTGCATTAATTTTCTTACGGTCACAATCCTCCTCCATAATTTTCTCCAAATGTTCTACGTATTCTGCAGCTTTGTCAAAATTTTGAATATTTAGTTTTTTAATTTCAAAAGCAAGATCTTGTCTTAAAGACTCTAAAATTTAGAAAGCATTAAATTGTTTTTAACTTCGCACATCTCATTATTTGCGTAATTTCCCAAAAAATAATTTGTCGCATTTGAAATATTTAATGCCAGCTCAGCTACCTTCATACCTGGTGACATTTTAATTTTGTTTAAATTTGTTTGCTTTTGAAGCATTGTCAAAGATGTTTTAAATTGTTTCATCAATATCTGTTTAATATCTCCCATATTATTTGCAATCTGCAATTCTCTTTTTTTTTATAAAAATTCCAAAGCTTTCTCCTTTAACCTAGTTTTTAAAATTACAACTTTATTTTCTTCCGACCAGTCGGCCATTTTTGCGACATTTTGAAATTGTCCGATAAAAAATTCAATGTCCTCGCCTTCCCTTTCATAAAAATTTGGCAATAAATTAATTAATGCAAAGTTCTCCATTTTAACTCTTTGATTTTCAATATTTTCTCTCTGTGACCTGTCCGGCGACTTTTGTCGTCTCGAATTTCCAGTTGTTTTTTGAGGCATTTAAAACAAAATTTATCCCTTCCAAAATCCAACTTAAAATTAACAGCATAAAATACACTTCAAAAATACTGCACATAAAAAATACTTCAACATCAAACTAAATATTCTTACAGTAATAAATTTTTCACACACTATTTTCAATTATTTCAAATATATTCAACTTATTTTCATTATCAAAGTGATTGTGCATATTTAATTTTAACAATGCAAAATATCTGGTCAACATATGCACCTCCAAAATTTACATTCTTTATTTAAATTATTTCTATCCACCTCAATATTATTTATTAAAATTTTCATTACGTACATTGCTCGTTGTTGTGCCGCAATAAACCCTAAAATTATTTTTACCTTTTGTGTAAGTCCTGAAAAGAATTATTAATTAATATAATGCTAAATTGATCACATCATTTAAACTTAAACAATACCATTTATTAACAACATCAATTTATCAATAACATCAATTTTCATTAATTATTTTAGCGAGGGGACATATGCGATCAGAATTATTAGATTTACGATAGTGTCTAGAACCTGTGATAATCTGAGCACATACCTTCCAGTTTAGTCTTGGGCTTATCATCTCTCAAAGGCTTATACTGCCATAACTCTGTGGTGTGTGGCTCCTCCTCGTACTTTTAATACACTCGCCATTTGATCTACCTCCATTACTTTGGAACATCTACGGGACACTCTACAAATCTGTTGGTTTTTTAATGCTTCTCTACCCGTGTTCTTCAGTCAAAAATCGTGATCGTTTTTCTTTTCATGTCTGATCTCCAGCTCTGCTTCTCGTTGTCTACATCTCTGATTTCGTCTACAACTGCACTCTTTTTCTTTTCGTCTGCGGTTCCTTCGGTGGTGGTAGGGTGGGGGTTAGCTCCGCCTTTCTTCTTTTTGGCGCTCATTGGTTCTTCTTAACCCGATGGCATCATTTCACATTTAGTATGGTCCAGCTCAGCCCCTCTGGTATTGCACCCCTAAGTTTATAGTGTTTCGACCTTAAAGTTCAAATTGCCATAAACCCCGACGCCAGCCAGAATATAGCTTTGTTAGGCATCATAAATACTCACATAAAATTGTCTCATCAAATGTGAGACCACTTTCTGGTGTCACAATATATATATATATATATATATATATATATATATATATATATATATATATATATATATATATATATATATATATATATATATATATATATATATAAATATATATATATAAATATATATATATATATATATATATATATATATATATATATATATATATATATATATATATATATATAAATATATATAAATAAATAAATAAATAAATATATATATATATATATATATATATATATATATATATATATATATATATATATATATATATAGGGTGTCCCAAAAACATTGACCTCGGCTTTTAGTCTATAAAAATTGATCTTAGACATATATTATAAATTACAAAGTTGCGTAAAAAAGGGTACATAATTTTATGAAATTGATAAAAATTTTCAGGGGATTAAATTTGAGAAATACAAAATTTAAATTTTTATACGGCCCTCGTACAAAAGCATTTCCAATGAGTAAAATATGCCCCATACACTAATAAGGTGATGTACAAATTTTCGCATTTCATCATAAAAAGTCCCAGAGATATGTTTAAACAAAGCTGGTGAGAGATTAATCACAAATTAAAATGTAAATGTTTACAGCAAGAGTGCAAGTGACGCAACCCAGAAATGCATCATAGGCAAATAATATCTGCCTCTTATCTTTGATGGATCTTTGGCATGGATGGAAAACATTTTGAACAAGCTTTGTAATCTTGGTGTAAAGCTATTATTTCTACACAGTGTAGATACTCTTGTACCAATAAATAGCAAAATTATTATTTATTTATCTAATCATTGTTTTCTTTCGTAATTTGTGTATGACCCCTGAAACGCAATCTGCCGACATAATTTTTTCCCTCCGAGAATTCATATCGATGCATCGAAAAGTGGTTTAAGTCATCATATTTGTCTTTTCATATCTCTGGGACATTTTAATTTGGACTTGAATATCTAGGCTTGATCTGGAATTGAATATCTGGACTAGAAAATTTTAATCGATTACATAAAACTTTGTACCTTTTCTTACGTAAACTTTGTAATTTATTGTATATGTTTAAAAAGGAATAAAAACCGGGGTTAATGTTTTCGGGACACCCTGTATATATATATATATATATAAATAAAAATTGAAAGATTTTAATTGAAAATTATGCATAAACTACTGTATGTACAAAAAAACCCATCTTGAGCATATCTGTTACAAATGAGTAACTATAGACCAAGACTAAGGATAAAGATAGAAGGTAACATATCACTACAATGGAAAGGGGGATGAGAAGAATATTAGGATACAAAATTCACAATTAAAAAGTATATATATAAATATAATTAGAAATGAAAAAGAAAACACGGCAAAAGTGAGAAAAGGCAATAATAATTAGCTCAAGATAAAAGATTAAGACATGGAGAACAATCAATTGAAACTACACAAAAAATGGCGGTTAGTTCGAAATTGCATTCTCATCAGGACAGCCATACAATTCGAATTAAAACCGATAGAATAGCCAGTTTCTGACAATGGCGATAGTATTTAACTATTGACAATATTGGAACTGTCTACTGGCTAGTGGATGGAGAAAAATAAATCAATTGAATTACTAATCAGAATATATATATATATATATATATATATATATATATATATATATATAGATAGATATATTTATAAATATTTAACACAACTTTGATATATATATATATATATTTATATAGATTTAACACAACTTTGATATATATATATATATATATATCAAAGTTGTGTTAAATGTGTAGCTACTGCCCAACAGTGCAGGTTTCCCCCGTAAATAAAATGTTGCGGGTCCCTACTTTATACTATCGATTCTCATTTGAAGTGAATGAACACTGTGCTAGGTATGATTTCATGTGGGTCCACTCTGCACATGAAGATCGAATCCAATTAATGTTTGCTAACTGCTTTCCTCTCTGGAGACTTTGACTCAGTTCATTCTAATTAATTTCGCACTTGTAATGATGATTAGGTGACGTGAAGCAAATCCGTCTGCGCGTGATGAATTCCAAAATTGACATGTCTTTCAGAAAGAGGCGAAAAATACGGCGTTGCCTTATTTAGAAAATAGTTGGAAATCGATACACTTTAGAAATATAAACCTAGAATTTGATACATTTCAATTTTAATTACATTATATTTACATAAATTGTTCTTTCATTTTTTTATTGTTTTCATAAATTTGTATAGGTCAAGCAATTTAAAAGGTTCAAATGTCAGAAATCTGCTTACTTCCTAACAGGGAGGGGGTGTAGAAGGATAAGTAGCTGCTTGCTTCTTCGCCCTGCACAACATCCAATCAAAGAAATTCCATTTTTCCCAAGGCATGAGTGCTGATTACCAACTTTCTTCCTCACAGTCACCTCGTAATTCAGAGGAGTTGGGGTTTTATCGATACACAAAAATCTTATAAAAATCATAATTATTGAAATAATAACTCCAAAACCATCGTATTTTACTTAGAGCAGCGTGTAATATTCAACTTCACGCCTGTTAAATTACGAAGTTTGAATTTCGATCAATTTTTAATATC
This sequence comes from Amaurobius ferox, assembly GCA_951213105.1. Lineage (NCBI taxonomy): Eukaryota > Metazoa > Arthropoda > Arachnida > Araneae > Amaurobiidae > Amaurobius > Amaurobius ferox. Next base: position 141,114,200 of record OX578141.1, on the reverse strand, counting down.
AAAATTTTGGAAAAGATTACGTCTTCAAAATACGAAAAGTATATAATTTTTAAGATTCGTCTATTGATAGTATGGATTCCGTTTAAAGTTTGTTTAAAAGAAAATTCTTCTGTCTTTCATATGGTGTCAAGATAGAAAAGCTGCAAGAATATTTTCGATCGCGAAGAAAATTATTTATGCAAAAGTCGTTCAAAAGGGCATTTCAACCTTAATTAACTAAAGAACTAGCTTGAATTAAAAATTTTCGACTAGGTTTTTTTATCGGGATCTGAGGTACCCCTGTTCAAAATTCCATGATTGAACGGCTTTTAGTTTTTCCGTTACAGTCGTCACAAACAGACAGAGATCTTCTTTTATTATTATAGAATAGAAAATGCGCCCGTCATTTTCCTGGAGTTAAAGCAGGGTAGTTATATAAAATAACAAAGTAAATAAATTTTATTCGTATAAAAAGTAGTAAAAATTGCATTTAATCCATGTATAATGGTACAGCGGGCGTGATGCGTCCCCCCCCCCCCCCCAAATCACAAACGCAAAATCCGTCACTTGCGGAGACTCAACTTCCTACTTTATAGGATACAATTTAAATCTTATTTTCAACAATTTCAGAACAATTACACCAATTTATATATGTGGGTCTGGTGTTTATATATGTGGGTCTGGTGTTTATATATGTGGGTCTGTGTGGTCTGGGCCTTCAACCAATTTATATATTGGCCATATCTTCCGCAAAAACGTCATTTTCATATTTCAAAAGTACATAAATATTAAATAAGTGCCCACTACTTATATAATGCAGATACAGATAACACCATATTCAATTTCCAAATCGCCTGTTCTAAACTAACATCATTTTCACGATACAAATAAAATCTGCATAACTCAATTTCCAAATTGCCTACTTTGAACTAAATTCATTCTCATGCTATAAATAAAATCGACCGATACTTAAATAATACAGATAACTCCATACTCAGTTTTCAAATTGCCTGTTTTTAACTAAACTCATTCTTACAAATAAAATGTTGAAAACTCAATTTCCAAATTGCCCGTTTTTAACTAAAATCGTCTACGTTACAATCTAATACGCTAAATCTCAATCACACATCAGAACGCCATTCGCGAAGAATGGGCAACACGATTCCCCCGTGCATGGGAGTAACATCAGTAGGTACAAAAACTCCGGAAAAGGAATCAGCTATGGTTCGGTTAAAAAAATCATAATTATTCAACATTTAAATTTATGAATTTATTGTTTTTTGGAGTAGTCTGTGATATATTTAGGAGCTGATATTAAATTATAAACGTTGAATGACCCATCCTTGTTTTATATCGTAATATAAATTTAGGTGGGATTTAAAGAGCACAAAAAGTATATAATTATTTTAAAATTCAATAAAATTCGTCTATTAATAGTACGAAATCCGTTTAAAGTTTGTTGTAAAGATAATTTTTTGATCTTTACGGTGGTGTTAGGATTGAAACTCTGTGATAATATTTTAGGTCACTAAGTAAATCATTTATGTAAATATCAGCCAAAGTCGTTGTAAATCGGGTTAAAACATAAAATATTTTAAAAATCTAATTCGAAATTTAAAACAACGCACCTATTTGGGCTCTGAAGTACTTATGCACCAAATTTCATGGCCGTACAATGCTTAGATTTTTTCTCTACAAACTGCACGGACATCTTCCTTTATTATGTAAGTTGGCACTGGTTAGAACTGAGACGAGTATCTTGCATACGAGTATCTTGCTCATAAATTAAACAATGATCATTATCAATCATTATCAATGATCATTACAAAAATCATTATCAATTCAATTTGATGAAATCGCAGTATTCATCCTCCATCAACATATCGTACGTTGAAATTATTTGCTATAATTTGCAAATTTACTGTAATCTGCAACTTTCTCTACGAGTTCTGGTAGTAGCAGACATTTGTAATACCTTTCAATCGCACTATTGTCGACAGATATCTCACCTCTGTATCCTGTGTTTATCTTCGATCCAGTTGATTTTTGTAAAACTTACATGTCTAAAAATTTGGGACTGTCTTATAGACAAATTTAAAATTGAAGGATTGAAAAGAAAACATGCCCAATCAATTCTCCATCGCATTCTTCTTTTCGCAATTTCCGTCAGATTGACATATAGTCAAGTGGAGTTGATCTGCAAGTTTTTGGACCATCACGACTTGAAACATGCAAAATCATTTCGTTTGTATATTTCTACAACTCTCAAACTTAAAAAAATCTGATGTGGGCAGCACGTGGCTTTCCCTGCAGACTCATATTAACGTTCTCTTTATTTCTTCAGTAATTCATTAAATTGAGTTTAATTTCCATAATTATTTTAAATTACACTAAATTTGCACCTGAATTTAATGGTTTATTTGTATCAATAAAGGTCGTTTGTGGAATCATTTCATTCAATTCTGAAGATTCTTTCATGGTGTTGAAATTTTTACAAACAAAAGTATGTATATAAAGGGTGTCCCAAAATTCACGCAAGAAGTAATTTTGATAGAAAACGCAGGTTTATAATTAAAAATTGTAAATTTTTTATTGATTCATAAAGTATACAGTATAGGGTTATGTATGGAATAGCATATCGGGTAAATGGCCTTCACGTATTTAGTGGCATATACGCACTCTTTTGTTGAAATTTTCCATGACCGTTTTGCATAAATGTAGCTGAATTTCGTTGCTACAGCGCTCAATTTCCTCCTCCAAGATGTGGGTGGTCGTGGGCTTATTGGCATAAACCTTAGACTTCAAAAAACCCCAAAGTAAAAAGTCCAACGGCGTTAAATCGCATGATCTGGGCGGCCAATTCTGATCACTAAAACGGGAAATTACACGACCAGGAAATGACTCATGCAGTAATTGAATCGTTTCTGGGGCTGTATGGCATGTGGCACTGTCTTGTTGAAACCGCATGTGGCACTGTCTTGTTGAAACCACATGTCGTCCACATCCATATCTTGCCATTTAGGCACAAAAACTGGATTATCATGTCGCGATAGTTGCCAAACCTTCATTATATTTAAAATATTTCTCAATAATGAAAACGCGTTGTTCTTTCGTGTAGCGTTCCATTTTTAGTAACCCTAGACTGGCAGCTGTCACTCTGCCTTTTTTTTTCGTTGCTAACACTTTATCGCACAAATGGCGCAAAATTCAAATATTGCGTGAATTTTGGGACACCCTTTATATATATATATATATATATATATATATATATATATGTATGTATGTATGCATATATATATATATATATATATATATATAGTCGAAATTACCACTATCTGAAAGTATTTGCAAATAATATTTTTAATAGTTTCAGATACACCACGTAGTAATTTTACAATTGCGTTATTAATCCTTGATTCGATAACTCCTTTTTCTGAGTTTCACCCGTTCTTATTTATCACTTAGCTTTCCACAGGGCCTTAGTCTGATACTGTTTACTATTTTTGAAAGACTACTGTCCACTTGTCCTGAGTCTTGTACAGATTACTATTTTTGAAAGTCTTCATTCAAATAAATTTTTCGTATACGTTGAATAGTATATACATTCCGGTGTCCACTAGTTTTCGCAAAAGGATGTAGAGTGCTATGTCATATGTTTGTTCTCTTGCAAACATTTCGTCTCACACGTGGTGGCTGTGCCTGTGGGTTTGTAGCTCTGTTTTTTTTTTTTTTTTTTTTTTGTATTTCTGGTTTTTAATTTATTTGGCATTTATTATTTCTCCTTCCACTAGCCAGTAGACAGTTCCAATGGTGTCCATAGTCAAATACTATCGCCATTGTCAGAAACTGGCTATTCTATCAGTTTTAATTCGAATTATATAGCTGTCCTGACAAGAATGCAATTTCGAACTAACCGACATTTTTCTATGTAGTTTCAACTGGATGTTTTTCATGTGTTTGATCTTTAATCTTGAACTAATTATTATTGCATTTTCTCATTTTTGCCGTGTTTATTTTTTCATTTAATATATTTATATTTATTTATACATACCTATTTAATTGTGATTTTTGTATACTTATAATCCCCTCACCCCCATACCATTATTGTGATAAATTACCTAATATTTTTATCCTTAGTCTTAGTCTATAGTTACTTATTTGTAACAGGTATGGAGAGATGGGTTTTTTTGTACTTAGCGTAGTTTGCATAGTTTTTGGTTAAAAAATTTCAATTTATATAATATATATATATATATATATATATATATATATATATATATATATATAAAATGAAAGATTTTAATCGTAAATTATGCATAAACTACTGTATGAACAAAAAAACCCATCTGTAGCATATCTGTTACAAGTGAGTAACTATAGACCAAGACTAAGGATAAAGATAGAAGGTAACATATCACTACAATGGAAAGGGGGATGAGCAGAATATTAGGATACAAAATTCACAATTAAAAGTATATAAATATAAATAAAAATAAAAAGAAAATACGGCTAAAATGAGAAAAGGCACTAATAATTAGCTCAAGATAAAAGATTAAGACATAGAGAACAATCAATTGAAACTACACAAAAAACGGCGGTTAGTTCGAAATTGCATTCTCATCAGGACAGCCATACAATTCGAATTAAAACCGATAGAATAGCCAGTTTTTGACAATGGCGATAGTATTTAACTATAGACACCATTGGAACTGTCTACTGGTTAGTGGAAAGAGAAAAATAAATCAATTGAATTACAAATCAGAAAATTAATACCTCCTCGAACAGAAATATGAACTCAGAAGCATAGTTACCATGTGTAAGTGGAAGAAGCGACTGAGCATTTCACCTCACTTAGTCAATGCGAGTGGGCACCGGAATGAATACATTTGAACGATACATAATATGTATGGAGACTTTCAAAAATAGTAATCAGTATAGGACTCAGGACAAGTGGAAAATAGTCATTCGAAAATAGTAAACAGTAATAGACTCAGGCCAAGTGGTAAGTTAGGTGATAAGAATGGGTGAATTCTCAAAAATGAGTTATCCATTCAAAGATAAATAATGCATGTGGAAAAATATTACGTGGTATATTTGAAATTATTAATAATATTATTTACAAATACTTCCGGATATTGGTAATTTTGACAAATGCGTTTAAGATTATTGATGTGGAAAATGTGAAATCGAGGATCAGAAAGTCGATGTATTCGAAATAGCTGGTTTAAAATGATGTTTCTAAACAATTGAATAGAATTACAAGATTGGTATGATAGCAGCTTTATGATAGTGAAGTTGTAAGAATCTTTTTTATCATATAGATTGGTGATTACATGATTATGGAGGGTATCTATATTTAGGTCTAAAAAGTTTACAGTTTGACTAGCGCTAGGCTCATTAGGAATTAATTCTAGGTTAGATGGGTAAAAATCAATATTAATTGGTTCGGAATCATCAATGATAATACAAATTAAGTCGTCAACATATCTATATATAATATATGAATTAGAGTTAAAATGACATTCATAATAATAAAGATATAAGTTAGCGAGTATACTACTACTACAGCCACCTTGTGGTACACCAGATGTTTGTAAATAAATGTTATCACCTTGGATAATATAATTGTTGTATAACACAAAGTGCAAGAGCATAGGAAAGTTTTTGACATTAAATGCAACATTATTGGAAGATAGATAGTCATGATAAAGAGAGATAATAACTTTATATAAATCTTTAATGACAATATTTTTAAATAGGTCTTTAAAATCAAAGGTATGGAAACCAAGAATGTGTGGAAGCTTGCTAAGGTGATTTACTAAATCAAAACTCTTGTTTAAAATGAAATATCCTGAATTCCTAAATTTAAGAGATTCATTAATTCTATTTAAACAGTTAAGCAAAAACTTACTAGCAGTAGTGGTAAAGGTATTATATCCACAAGTGACTGTTCTAAAACTGAGAGGTGATTTATGGAATTTAGGAACCAAAGTAACATAAGGAAATTAAAAAACTTACAATTAATATTTAATTGTGTATATAATTTTAGCATTTTAGTTTTGATTTTGTTAGACTGATTATTAATGGGTTTAAAAATGTGATTACTTTTTAAGTAATTCTGTAACAGAGAAACATAATATTTTTTACAAATGATGGCATAATTATTAGAAGCTTTATCTACATAAGTTATGACAAAATGTTGTTGTAGTACTTTAATAGCAGATAGGAGTTGTTTATAAGGATACATAGGCTTCGTTAATTTAATGTTTATAATATATAACATTTTTAAGTAGATGTAAGGTAGTATACTTCCATAGATAGAATGCTTGAATAGGAATGGAATGTGAACAAGCAAGTTGATATATGAATTTATCAAAATCAAAAGATATAGACTGAAGAAGTTGTTTAGGGTGATGTCAGAATGGAATGCGAAATTTAGACCCTTTATTCATAATATCCCTAAGTATATCATCCTGAACTATACTGTGATCCCCAGTAATAATGTGTTCATGACATAAGGGACAAGATTTTTATTGCTGCATACACATGATGTAAGGTCATCGGAGTTTAATGTCTTGGAAACTTCATTGTAATTGTAAATAGTTCTACCAATTGGTAAATTATATTTGTATTGATTTTTGTATTTTGATTTCTTTTACTGGTAACAAGTGCTGATGTTTTGCAAATAAATTATTGAAGTTAAGAGAATTAAGAATAGGGTGTTTAAAAGAAATTACACAGTAAGCTATTTTAGTATGTGGATTTGGTGAATGGAGAAAGTGGTAATTTAAGAAATTTGTACGTGAAATAAGCAAATCATAAAATAAATGTTTAAAATGCTCATGAGTTAATTTTAATTTAAAAAAATTAGTATAAACAATACTTAATTTGCATTTTCTGACTTTATATAACCAAGTTCTAACAGGTAGAAAATTGAAAGTTTGAGAATAATTATATTGCAATTTTAAAATGTCTGCATTGTAATCAATAGTTTTACTTAAGTTACTTTTTCCTTTGCCACGCTTATATCGCTTTTTACTAGGAGTTGATGACTTTGAATATTGAAAAAGATGTTTATATACTGAAGATTTATTAGAATTGTATTCAAAACTATTGTTAACTACATTATTATTATTATAAATTTGATTTAAGCCATAGGAGAAGAGAGTTTTATATTTTTTAATGTAATAATTTTCATATACTAATCTATCAGTGAGTGAAATTTTAATATCTAAAATATGAAGGGATACATTTTTGAATCCGTGTGTAGCAAAATGCTGATATTCAAATGGATTTTTAGTAGGGAGATCATTAAAGACTTTATGGTCAAATTTTTTAATATGATCCCTGTGGACATTCATTCTCAGATGTAAAGGGTTGCTGGTTTGGCCAATATAGGATAAGTTACAAATAGTGCAATTAAGTTTGTATATGCAATTAAAAACTTTGCAGAATTTTTGTGAAGTGTAATTATTATTAATTTGTGATGGGTCAGCATAAGGACGAGTTTTTCACCTAAGATTATTGCATCTATTGAAGGAATATGATTTAGATTGAGAGTAGGTATGGTATTCTTCCAAATCGTCTATAACGCTTAATTGGTCAATGTTTGTCGATCTATAATTATCCCAATTCATAATAATAATAGACCGGACACTAGGTAATGAATAAAATTTACATCACGAATTTAAATTAAAATTCCCAATATACACCCCTTCAAAAACTATTTTGTCAGGTACGAATTTCAAATTATAACTAATACCATAAAGAATTGAAACGAAATTTCGGAGAGTAACAAAACAAGCGTAGTAGATAAGATCTAAATGAGATTTTCATACGAAACATTCATAAATAGTCAAAATCTTTCGGAAAGGAAGATATACAAAGCCATTAATACGTATGTGTCTGACTGAATCCCTTCAACTGCAGGCAAAAGAGGGCCACATATAGTGGAAATGCATGTCTAGATTAAAATGTAAAAATAAGCAATATAAGATATTGACGTCTGGGTTAACAAAAATATACAGAAATAAATAACACAAAAAAACACAATAAACTCTAATGCCTGCCGAGAGATGTCAGCACTATACACACACATATAAAACGAGTTTGAGAATCGAGTGTGAAATCTACCAAAAAGAGCAATAACCCGCAGAAAAAATCATAAAAGCGATGGGAGAACTCAAGCCAAAATACACCATAATGCGAAATGTGAAGACATACCAAAATCAATCAATTGAAGGAATGAAAGGATTAGCTAAGTAAAAACAATATCCATAGAGGGCCATGTTAAGACATAGATGGGCTAGTAGTTAAAGTACAAAAATGCGTTAGCGATAATAATAATCAAAATAAAATTAAATTAAAATTAAAAAGAGAATAAACTCTGTAATAAGCGCAAATGCAGCTTTACAACAGGTTTTACCTTTTTTAAAAAAGTTTTTGCAAATATGAAAATCAAAAGGTAGATGGTAGAATTCAGAAGTAAATAATAAATGTAAATGTACAATTAAAAGATGTAATAGAAGTCAGTATATAGAAAACAGGATATAAAATACTAAATAATACAGAATATAAAACTTTCATCATGATATTGCGCAAAGCAGCTAATAACATAATGGATTTATTAATAAAAAATGAAAGATTTTAATCGTAAATTATGCATAAACTACTGTATGAACAAAAAAACCCATCTGTAGCATATCTGTTACAAATGAGTAACTATAGACCAAAACTAAGGATAAAGATAGAAGGTAACATATCACTACAATGGAAAGGGGGATGAGAAGAATATTAGGATACAAAATTCACAATTAAAAGTATATAAATATAAATAAAAATAAAAAGAGGTCTTAAACAATCATTAAGGGTAGATCAGGCTTGCAAAAATAAGCCCATTTTGTATAGAAACATGTGTCCCCACAAATGCCAACATAAGGTACTACAGATATAGGAAGAAACAAAAACAACCAGTGTGGCCAGCACATGACTTTCCCTGCCGAATCATATTCACGTTCTCTTTATTTCTACAATAATTCATTAAATTCAGTTTAATTCTACAAAATAACTGCCATACTTATTTTAAATTACACTGAATTTGCACTTTTAATTCAATTATCGTTTTTATTTGGCAACTCGACTTATTTTCAAAGGTGGCTTACCGAAAATTCGAAACACTAAAATACCCCGAGAACGGCTAGATCTAGAGTAATAGGGTTGGTTTTATTGTTTTTGTTGTCAAAAATTACGTATGAAATCAGCATTTAATTGATATATTTAAAGATACATAGTCTTTAATTTTTAGATTTAACGATTTTTGAGGACCATTTAACAAAAAAAGGCAGGTTCTTTTTTTTCCGAATCGTACCAAAATCCAATCAGCACCAGAATAAGCTACAAGTGATTTATCTACCGAATTTTGCGAAATTTGGTTTATTAGTTTTTCAACGAGAGTGGATACAGGCAATTTTTGCGGGCCATTTCGCAAAATAAGCAGGTTCTTTTATCCCGAATCGTACCAAAATCTAATCAGCACCACGGTCACCCACAAGGAACTTATCTACCAAATTTTACGAAATTCTGTCAAGTTGTTTTTCAGTTAGAGTGGATACAAAATCTGCACAGACAGACACACACAACACACACACACAGAGAGACGTCACGATAAAAATAGTGTTTTTGTGTTCTAGAGGTCACAGAGGGTTTCGTGTTCTAGATCTGTCGAAAACTCGAGTTGCAATTTTCGGCACGATTCCAATACTTTCCCTATACATTACCATGTATTGCAGGAAAAGTAAAAATGTATGCATGACCGTGAAAAAAAAATTAAAATTTACTTTTAATATTTTAATACTTTCTCTACAATACAAAGTATTACTCTCCCTACAATACAATACAAAGTATTACTCTCCCTACAATAAAATACAAATTTTACTTCCTCTGCAATGCAAAGTATTACAGTTGCTAATACCCTAGGTTGAGTCGGGTGGCCTGGGTCTTTCACAGTCTACATCCGCCCCGGCCGTCCAAATTGCTGCTCTAAGTCCTAAGGATGATTCGGAAGGTCTGGGTCTTCAACACTCTACATCCTAGGGCGCAGTAGCCGAGTGGTTAGCTCGCGGGAATTGAACTCGGTAGGCCCGGGTTCGATTCCCTCCACTGCCAAAATTGCCGCCTTGTAACGGAGTACGATCACGTTAAACATGTGGGTCCGTAAATCCTTCCGAGAGGTAGGTAGTAGTGGAAGGAGGATACGCCCCCTGTGGATGCCTCCCCTACTGGGTTCCAGTCTAAATTGGGTGGATCTTCCCGGCCGTCCAAACATTTACCTTACACCTTTCTGGTAGGTCGGACGGTCTGGGTCCCAACAACAACAACAACAGTCGGGTCTCAACAACAACAACAACAGTCTACATCCTCCTTGGTTAACGCGAAGTACGATCACGTTAAACATGTGGGTCCGTAAGTCCTTTCGAGAGGTTGGTGTTAGGGGAAGGAGGGTATGGTCTCTGTGGATGCCTCCCCCACTGGGTTCCGGTCTAAATTGAGTGGTTCTTCCCGGCCGTCCAAACAGTTACCTTACACCTTTCTGGTAGGTAGGAAGGTCTGGATCTCAACAACAACAACAGTCTACATCCTCCGGCCACTCATCCTGTTGCTCATATCTATCTCCCTACAATATCTCCCTACAATATATCCCCCTGCAATATATCTCCTTACAATATCTCCCTACGATATTTATCTCCCTACAATAAAAATATCACTTTCCCTACCCAAAAAACGACTAATTTATTATAAACGAACAAAATGAAGTCAATTCTGCATTCCTAACGAAACGAAAACTGCAATTGCCTGAATTTTGTGATCCCTTTTATACAAAACAATGGGTAGATAGCTGAAAAATTGCACACATACGTAAAATTGCACAGAGATGTGCAGAATTATAATTTCAATAATTAAAATAAAATGTAACAGGATAAAATGCCCATATTTAAATCATACAGTCTCAATATGCTTCGCACAAATAACAAGTAAACAGCTTTAAACAACTAATCAAAGCATGTGCATTTACATGCATTGTGATCTAAACGTGTTCCTATATATCAAACACGTTTTTGCGATGTTCTACTTTGATTTTATTGTTTTTCTGTACTCTAATTTGTTCAATTTAATATTCAAATTCTTAAAACTTATATGCTATTTTATATAATGATTCTCAAATATTGAAATCAATCATTTATTCTTCCAATTTCATAACTATTTGCCAAAGTAAGTTTTAATTTGAAAACTTTCGTACCTCGCATACTTCATATACGTTAGTCCATTCAAAACCCAACTTTTTGCTAATTAATTTAATATCCTTGAATCAAAATAAGTTTCGCTGTTTGAGTCTAGAGAATCATAAATTAATTGCGCTTTGTTAAAGGACGGTAATCATGTTTGATTACGCTGTCGTGAAATAATTAAACATTTTGATCAAAAAAGGTACATAGCCCCCATGCGCCCAGAGATAGAAGCAGAAGAGGTAGAAATAGAAGTTAAGTTTATCAGGAGTGGGGTATATAATGTGTGGGGGTATATAATATGAGGTTATCGGGAGTGGGGTTATGGTTATAAGGAATTCATGGATCCTGCAATCTCCTTACATTGAATATATTATTAAAGAAGAGCTGCATGCAGTCGGATAGGATGGCAATACAAAGTATTACTTTCCCTACAAAGTAATACTCTCTCTACAATACAAAGTATTATTCCCTATACACAAAGTATTACCTCACATACAATACAAAGGATTACTCTGTCTACAAAACAATGTACTTCTCTCCCTACAATGAAATTTCTTTCCCTACAATACTAAGTTTTACTTTCCCTACAGAAAAAGTATTTTTCTCTATACGATACAAAGTATAATTCTCTCTCTGCAATAGTACAATAAAATTATTACTTTCCCTATACAATACAAAGCATTACTATCCATACAATAAAAGTTTTACGCTCCCTACAATACAAAGTATTACTCCCTCTAAAATAAAATATTACTCTGTCTGCAATACAATGCACTTATCTCCCTACATTGAGAATATTACTTTCCCTACAATATGAAGTATTGCTTTCCATTCAGGAAAAACGGATTTTTTCCAACAAATTATTACTCTCATGCAATACAAAATGTTACTTACCTTATAATATAAGCATGGTTTGATCCTTGAAGCAGGCGCTTCCAGGTGGCGAAGAGGGGCAGACCCTTCATGACCTGTTTCTAAACCTGTCGGCGACTGGGGTCTTGACTCGATAGGTTGCCTTCGCCCTGCTCGTTGAATGGTTCTGCCGACTCTTGCTCTCCCGGTTGTTCGTCTCGTTGGGTGGTGGATACAACTCTTTACCGCCTTCCTCGTAGTGGTGTAAACCATATAAGGCAGCCACGGGGGTTGGTCTTAAACTTACCCTATAATATAAAGTTCTACTCTCCCTACATTACAATACAAAGTAGTACTGTCCTTACAATAAAAGTATTACTTTTTCTACAATACAAAGTATTACTTTCCCTACAATATATAGCCTTACTTTCCCCACAATACAAAGCGTTTCTTTTCTGCAACACAAATACTACTCTTTTTACAACACAAAGTTCTATTTTTCCTACAATAAAAAGTATGTCTTTCCTTACAATACAAAGTATTACTTTTCCTACAATACAATATGTTCACTACAATGCAAAGTATTACTTGCCGTACAACCCCAAGTGTATGCGAAAGAAATTATTTATTGTGATGGAGTCAAAACGCCAACTTTCCTATATTGATGAATTTGCACGTTTTGAGGATCCCTGAATACGAAACAGCCATTTTTTTTCAATCATGTCATTTTTTTCAATCTGTGAGTCTGGTGTTTCATATTTCTTGTATAATTGAGATGATCTAATCGAATTCATCTAATCAAATGAAAGTCCATGCTATTATTTTAATCAATAACAACATCGAAGACCTATTAATTTTCGAGATGAAAGCACTAAGAGTAAGCCTAAATTAAGAATATAATTATGATTTAAAATGTTACAAAAATAAATATTTTATATATTGTTTTTGCTTAAAAACAAATGCCAGTGTCATCATTTATAATTAACATGCACTGCTTTGAGATATTGCACGTTTCTAATATAAAGTAAAAAAAAAACCATGAAAAAATAAATGTACTTACTATTATAAAATGAGTGAATTCTATGTAAGTTCTTTTAACCCAAAATAAATGTACACTAATTTAAATCAGGAGCCATGCTTTAGGTATAAGAAATTTCACTTTTCCACAAGGAGTGCTATGTATCTCAAACAAATGGAGCAAAACAAATGATATTTAGTATGACTCTTTTGACCAGTAACAACAAAACCATTCTTATTTCAGCCAGATCTATGTACAAGAAAGCTTTAATTTGAATCATTGATCTTCGCCAATATATCAAAGTTACTAATCTGTAGGTAACATCATGTGTTGGACAAAACATATTTTTATGGAAATCTGGGCAAAGAAAAATCTTTAAAAACTTCGTTTTTCATTTTTTACATTTTCTATATTTTACATTATATTTTTGTGGTGCACAATAGTAAATATTTAGGCATACTTTTAGAATTATATTATTTTCCTAAGATTATTACTTTATTAGATTTGATTATTAATGCGTTGATTACAAGTAATACCGCACCTTTGAAATAAAAACTTTGAAGTTTATTTATTCTTAGTTGCGTTGATGATGCAATTAATTGAGTAGTATCATGCTAATTAATATTCTTCCAGGACTCGCGCTAAAGATAAAATTGGAGGGTTGTCAGCGGCGCACAGAGCAATGTGTAATAATGTTCTACGATGTACGATTTTACGGCCATGTTTAGATAATTCAATTAAATTTTATGCTTTGCATAATTCTCACATGATGGTTAAAGCGGTATTAGTAAATAATCAAAACAACTAAGAATAAATAAACTTCAATGTTTTATTTTCAAAGGTGCGGTATTACTTGTAATCAACGCATTAATAATCAAATCTAATAAAGTAATAATCTTAAGAAAATAATATAATTCTAAAAGTATGTCCAAATATTTGCTTTTTTGCACCACAATTTTACACTACTTTTATTGCTTGCTACTACACTTTACACTACTTTTTACACTACTTAGAATTTAGCGAATTTTTTTATTATTTTTGGTTAGCGCGCTGGATTTGCACTCGGTAGGCCCGGGTTCGATTCCAGCCACTGCCAAAACTGCCGCCGTGTTCATGCGGAGTACGATCACGTTAAACATGTGGGTCCGAAAGTCCTTCCGAGTGGTTGGTGGTAGGGGAAGGAGGGTATGGTCCCTGTGGATGCCTCCCCCACTGGGTTCCGGTCTAAATTGGGTGGCACTTCCCGACCGTCCAAACTGTTACCTTATACCTTTCTGGTAGGTCGGACGGTCTGGGTTTCAACAACAACAACTATTTAGAATTTAGACTTCTACACAATGTGTTCATAACTTTGTTATATAGATAACAACCTGAACACAGTGATGTTTAATTACAAAAATTGGAATACGAGTTTTTGATGAAATTGCACGTTTTGAGCTCAGCTCTTTAAAACACATATCAACATATCTGGAAATATATCCGTGGGTCTTTCTGTGTGTTTGTATGTATTATATATGTATCCACTCTAGTTCTAAATCTGCAACGAAATTTCTTGAAATTTTAGTACTCATATGACCTTGTTGCTGATTAGATTTGAAACGATTTCTAAAATAGAGCTAGGTATTCTTAAATGGTGGAAAAACCAAAAAAGAAATCACAAAAGATGGAATCAAAGACTAAATTTGCTTATATTAATTGGTTAAGTGCTTGTTTTATTCGTCATTTTTTATGACGAAACATGCAAAATTAACTTCAATAATGAATCCCCCACAAAATGAATCGTTTTACGGATATTGCAGTTTCTAATGCAAATAGCATCTATGCTTGGGGTATCTGTGGTGGAAATCGGAGCTTTACGAAAAGTGTGAATAATTTGCAAGCTTATACCCCCGAACTTAATAAATTAAAATGTAAATACTTTTTCTTGTTTTGTCGAAAATGGAGTCCAGATAATAAATACTCTGAACAAAAACAACTGTATTGCAAAAATAATTCGTCAAATAATGAAAAACATCATCCTAAACAAGAAAGATCAATCATGCATAAAGCATTGATTATAAAACACTTTCCGACTTCAAAGCAATTTTATATAAACATCTCATGCATCTCCAATGCATTTTAACATATAAACATGCGATACATTCCTCTGTAATATTTTTAAATTATCACAATACTACATTAATTTATTATTTTTGAAAATTTAAAACTTCATCGAAAAAAAATGAACATCATTCAAATGACGGCATTGAAATATAAATTGCCTGGTCTAAACATCTCTAAAATGCGATACATTACTCGGTAATATTTTTAAAATTATCATAATACTACAATAATTTATTATATTTGAAAACTTTATCGAAAATAAATGAACTTTATTTAAATGACGTCATCGAAATATAAATCGCCTGGCTCTCTCTATAAAAGCAGCATTTCATTCATAAACGTTTTTTAATTCCTTTCATTCATCAGAATACTATAATTTATTTTATTTAAAAAATTAGAACCATGGAGTTTACAAGTAATTTAACTCAATGCTTGAAACTTCATCGAAAACATCGTCTGGTTCTATGTGTAAAATCAATGAATTTTTCATTCATATCAGCTATATTGCAGACTCCATGAACTAAATAATTTTGCGTTAAAGAAATGCAGCAATTCTTATACAACTCATTCTACATCTTTGGTATTTACATACTCCATAAATGAAAATTAAGCTTCATTGTAGAAATAATCAAAGTTTGATGACCATTTAAACTCAAATATATTGTAATTGCGTTGTTTCAGTATCTAAATGCACATAACTTAAGCAAACATAAAGCGATTTTAGAACGGATACAACAATAAATATGAATTAAAAAGAACTTTAAAAAATCACAATTTTGACACAAGATGGATGTGATATTTTATTTTGAAATGAGTCACGTGATCTCTTCATATAAATGGTGTAATTATTATTTTAATTTTTATTTAAAAAACTACTGAATATATCTTGCTAAAAAATTTTTCATAGATTTTATGGGATTATTTGAATATTTCCTAAAACTTTCGAAACAATGTGTGAATTTTAAATTTGCTTAAAAAATGTTTTAAAAATTAGGTCCCATAGGGTTCAATGTATTTCATTTTTTCAACCCGGGTTTAATCCAAAACCAATTGGGTGATACTATTCATTTATATTCCCATAGGTCCCACAGACCGTCTGAACAACATGCTAAAATTTCATTTTGATAAAGTTATTTTTACATCAGTTATCGTGCTAACGGACAGACAGACAGACAGACAGACAGAATGAATAAAGTCATAAACACTTTTCAACTATGTTGTAAAGTGTTAAAAAATATATTTATACATACTTACGTAAAAAGTTTAATCGCATTGAACTATTTTTAAAAATACTAACAATTGTGGCATATGACATATTTGTTTTGCTACCACTGCATTCAAGAATATTTGGTGCTGATGAGCTCTAACTAAAGGGCATTGCATTGTTCACTGATAACTTAAATGTGTGAATAAAGTATTTTTTTTAACATAATCTTAGTGAAGAGGCGTTTTCTAATTTAACCTCTGATATTATCAAACCAAAATGATAAATAACAAGAAAGATCAATCATGCATAAGCATTGATTATGAAACACTTTCCAACTGAAATGCAATTTTATTTAAAAATTTCTAAAATGTGAAACATTCAGAGATGATATCTTTTACATTATCACAGTACTGCAGTAATTTATTATACTTAAATATTTAAAACTGTATCGAAATATGAATCATCTGATTCTCTATGCAAAATCAATGAATATTTCATTCATATAACTTGTATTCCAGACTCCAGAGCTAAATAATTTTGTGTGAACGAAATTCAGCAATTCTTATGTAACTCACCTTACAATTGCTTGAGATATTTGCATTCTGCATAAGTTAAAATTAGACTTCGTTGAAGAAATAATAAAAGTTTAGGGATCATTTAAAATTACAAATATTGTAATTGCGTAGGCACGGAATTTAGATACACTGATAACTGAGATTCACAGATACACAGATAATATATATATATATATATATGTGTGTGTGTGTGTATGTGTATGTATTCAAAGTAATGGAATCGTGCCGAAGATCGGAACTCGAATTTTCGAAGGATCTACACGTTTTGGGACTTCTAGAACACGAAAAAACTATTTTTAGGAAGACGTCTGTGTGTGCAAAGGTATATCAGTGTATGTTTCTGCTTGTCTGTGAGGATATTACATCCACTCTAATTGGAAAACTAATGGACCGAATTTCATAAAATTTGGTGGGTATGTTTTTTGTAGGAAACCCTGATGTTCATTAGATTATAGTGCGATTCGTAATAAAAGAATCTGCCTTCTTTGCGAAATGGCCGGCAGAAATTGCCTTTATCAACTCTAGCTAAAAACTAATGGAACAAATTTAACAAAATTTGGTGTATAATATTTCAATAACCTACAAGTGATTTATATACCAAATTTAACAAAATTTGGTATATAAATCATTTGTAGGTTATTCTAGTACGTTTCGGAAAAAAGGAACTGACTAATTTTGCGAAATGGCCCGCAAAAATCGTTAAATATAATAATAAAAGACTACGTGTGCTCAATTATATCAATTAAATTCCAATTTTATACGTGATTTTTGGCAACAAAAAGAATAAGACTGACCCCATTACTCTAGGAATAGCCGTTCTTGAGATATTCTAGTTTTTTCGCGTTTTCACTACGCCACCTTTGACAATAAGTTCAGGAATCAAATGAGAACCAAATTTAAGTTTAACGTGCAAATTCAATGTCATTTAAAATATTTATAGCTGTTATTTTGTGCAGATAAACTCAAATTGTTATTGAAGAAATAAAGATAACGTGAATATGAGTCTGCAGGGAAAGACATGTGCTGCCCACATCAGAATTTTTAACAATATTACAACAATGATTTATAGAAATGAACGGGGATTATTTTCAGGCCATTTCGAAAAAAATGTATGATCGATATTTAAAGATCCACCAAATTTTTGTAGAATAAAATGTTCAACAAATTTAAGTTGTGTACCAAATTTTAACTCTCTAGGACGTAGGAAAGTGCACTAAAAATGCCATCAAATAAGTATATTATGAAGAGTTATATAAAATGAAAAAAAAATTGAAAAATTTTTATCTACCAAATTTATTTTAAAATGTGAAGCCTCTCTCATATACAAAATAATTAAACTTTTGGAAAGATATTTATTATATAATATATCTCTTTTCTTTCTGGAGGATATCCCAAAAGTCGGAATTTAATTGAATTTGTTCTTCTCCCTATATTAAATAATTTTTTAATTAAAAAACTACCTAACATATTTAACTGAAATTTTTTTTATATATTTTATGGGATAGTGTGAATATTTCCTAAAAATTTCGAAGCAATTTGTGAATTTTAAATTTACTTAAAAAATGTTTGAAAAATTAGGTCCCATAGGGTTCAATGTATTTCATTTTTTCAACCCGGGTTCAATAAAAAACTAATTGGGTGATATTATATATTTATGATCCCATAGGTCCCACAGACCGTCTGAACAACATACTAAAATTTCATTTTGATAAAGTCATTTTTACGGCAGTTATCGTGCTAACGGACACACAGACAGACATACAGACAGACAGACAGACAGACAGAATGAACAAAGTCATAAACACTTTTCAACTATATTGTAAAGTGTTAAAAAGAAATGAAATCACATATTTTAGCGCCAAGTACGATTCCATCCAGATAAGAATGCTCCATCAACGCTTTCCCCTTATAACTTGAATAAACAAAATTCCAAAAGATTAAGAGAAAATGTTCCATATACCTTGGCGCCCTGCCGCGTTAAGTAATGAAGTTAAGTAATAAATTTCTTCAATGCGGTGTGGCTACACTAATAGTATTTCTCGTACAATGAAAACCAATCCTGAGAGAGAGTCAAGGTATATGGAACATTTTCTCTTTCTCTTTCGGCATTTTATTAATTAACACTTTACAACAAAGTTGAAAAGTGTTTATGACTTTGTTCACTCTGTCTGTCTGTCTGTCTGTCTGTCTGTCTGTCCGTTAGCACGATAACTGCCGTAAAAATGACTTAATCAAAATGAAATTTTAGTATGTTGTTCAGACGGTCTATAGGACCTACGGGAATATAAATGAATAATATCACCCAATTAGTTTTGGATTGAACCCGGGTTGAAAACATGGAATACATTGAGCCCTATGGGACCTAATTTTTCAAGCATTTTTAAGCGGATTTAAAATTCACAAATTGCTTCGAAAATTTTAGGCAATATTCAAATGGTTCCATAAAATATATAAAAAAAAAATTCAGCGAAATATATTCAGTTGTTTTTTAAATAAAAATTAAAATAATAATAACACCTCTTATATGAAGCGATTACGTGTCCATGATATGAAACGATCACATGACCCACTTCAAAATGATATATGGCATCCATCTTGTGTCAAAATCGTGATTTTTAAAGTTCTTGTTAATTCATATTGAGTGTTGTATCCGTCCTAAAACTACTTTATTTTTGCCTAAATTATGTGCATCTACATACTGAAACAACGCAATGACAATATATTTGAGTTTAAATGCTCTTCCAAATTTGATTATTTCTACTATTAAGCCTATTTTTCACCTATGTAAAATGTAAACAGCAAAATATGTAGAATGAGTTGTATTAGAATCGCTGTAATTCTTTAACACAAAATCATGTAGTCCGTGGAGTCTGCTTAGCTGATATGAATGAAATATTCATTGATTTTATAAACAGAAGGACGATATTTTTCGATGAAGTTACGCATTGAGTTTACTTACTTGTAGCTCAATGGTCTTAATTTTTAAATAAAATAAATTATTATAGTATTGTGATGAATGACATGAATGGGGGAATTATTTATGAATGAAATGTTGCTTTTATAAAGAGAGCCAGGCGTGTTATTTTTTTATGACGTCATTTGAATGAATTTCAGTTGTTTTCGATGAAGTTTTCAAATATAATAAATTATCGTAGTATTATGATAATTCTAAAATTATTACCGAGGAATGTATCACATTTTAGAGATGTTTAAACCAGGCAATTTATACTTTAATGCCGTCATTTGAATGAAGTTAATTTTTTTCGATGAAGGTTTAAGGTGTCAAATACAATAAATTGATGTGTGATGAGTTTTAAAATATTACCGAGGAATGTATTGCATTTTAGACATGTTTAAATAAAATTGCATTGAAGTTGGAAAGTGTTTCAGAATCAATGCTTTAAGCATGATTGATCTTTCTTGTTGTAGTTATAAGGGGAAAGCGTCGATAGCACATTCCCATCTGGATGGAATTGCACTTGGTACCAAAATATGTGATTTTATTTCCTATATGTGATTTCATTTTTTACAATGCAGTTGTTTTTTTTTAGAGATTTCACATCTTTTTTGTGGTGAATATTTATTTGTAAAAACGAAAGTAAGATCCGTGTCTTGCTCTGTACTTAACTATAATTCAAGTGTGGTTTAAATTTTTAAGAATGTAACATTTTTGTCAGTGGGTGCTTCACACATGCATTTTATCTGCATCGATTTTCAATGATATTTTCGATATTCGATGGGAGAAACACCCAAACCTGCAGTTAGGCAATGTTCTTTTATAGAGCATTGTTAATTTTTTAGAGTTTTAACATCTCTGTGCCTATGCACATCTTCTAAATCCATCTTGTGATGTATGTTTACTATGTTGTATGCAATATAGTAAGTTAATGTCACAAATAACTAGAAGGTATAAAGTAACTGTTTGGACGGCCATTAGATACACATTGATAATTTATCCTTAGCAAATATTTGCAATTTATCCTACGCAAGTCATTTTAGTGACAATAAAATTGATCTTTATTTCAAGAATGGAGGTAAACAATCTCTAACTCCATGATTTCAAATTTCAATTTCATTGTTGGGTAATTTTCAGTCATCAAAGACCTACAAAATCCATATCTAATTTTTAATAATTCCTTACTTAATTCCTACAAAAGATAACCGGAAATCAAATTCTTCTTTAAAAAGCACACCCTAGGATCATACGGAAAAAGGGTAAAAAAAGGATCATCAAAATATGTTCACTGGTTTGATCTGTTTACCCGTCAACAGAAAAACACGACGATAACGAGAAGAACGAGAAACACTACGTTCAAAAGGCAGTTTTCAGCAGTATTTTTGCATACTTGTATTCTAGTGATTTGATTAGTTTATTTTTATTTTCGTCTCTTGATCCATAAGATCTGAAAAAATATTCCTCTAGCTTTAACAGCGGCCGTGATACAGGCGGCTGAGAAATCCATAGTGTAGCGTGAAGTAAATATACGTTTGGCAGCTCTAGCACATTTTTATTCACATTTCATCAATATTTAATTTTCATTATTTGTCGCGGAACACTGCCGCGTTCCTAAATATAAAAATTATTTCAATGTTTTGTTATTTTGAACATATTTTTTCGAAAAAACTTTAAAAAGTATCTTTCCGAGCGAATGTTTTTTTTTCCTTTTTTCTTTTACTTCACTCAAAATATCTTCCAAACTGTAAAAGATAGATACAAACAGTAAGCGGAAAAAATACGCATTGGGAAATTTAGTTTCTGAATCTATATCTTTTTAAAAAAGCTCTTACAATTTTCAAGTAATCGTCTTGTTGAAGAAGACGGAGAGTTTTCCGTTTTTCAAAATTTTAATGCCTACATCTCAAAAACTAAAACTGCAATCTATGAGCAAAAAGCAAGATTTATAAGCTATTTGAAATCCCTACAAGTGTATATAATTAGATTTTGAATCGAACTCTTAGGTTTGGCGCCATTTTAAAATCCCCTAGTCACCAGAGGAAAAGAATTTAAATAACTAAAATTGATGCAATTTAAAATAAGAATCCATTTTAGGTCTCAATTTGTATGACAATACCCAAATTTATGTATATAATGAAGTGAAATAATATGCATTTTAAGTCTATATGGAATATTATATGCAACTCACGTCAGATTTTTGTTATTGTTTTATCATTAAAATAGGATTTTGTGAGGTTTATGTTTGGTTATTTCTACAGTTTCGTTATAATTTAAGCTTGACTTTTAATAAATTCTGACTGGTTCAGTTATGTAGACCAATTGACGAGCTAAGTAACATTCTGAAATCCTGCGCAGCGACAGGATAAATTTCGGAACGTGAGTGAGATAGTTGAGTTAAAAATAACTTCTGAGTAAAAGTCTGAAGAAATAGTCTAGGTGATGTTCTGGTCTGGAGTCTGATGAGTCTGGTCGAGAGTCTGCTAAGAGTCTACCTGAAGTTTAGTCTGAGTAGAGTTCTGGTGAAAGTCTGGTTGATAGTTGGGCAAAAGTGCTGCTAGAAGTTGGAAGTGCTAGGAGTCGAGTCAATGTGTCAGTGAAAAAAAGTGAAAAGTGCGTGTCGAGGAGCAGGCACTAGTATTGATACAACTATGATCGTGAGGATCTAGTATCACTAGTTTTGGCCAAGACAAGATTTAGATATTGGGTGAGCATCAACAATTTATAGCTATTCGAATGATTTCGTAAAGATAGTATATCACCAGGCCCGGTCAAAGTTCATTAATGATCTGTTTTTGTTGAAATGGCGGGAATGGGCAATATTGGCTGTTTATTATATGTTTATATTTATTTACGCAGACAGCGGCTGTATTAGTCCTGATTGTACAATAAATATTGAAGTTAACTTTCTGTATCAGTGTGCTATTGAGATTTACGCAACAAAGATCTCTAACATTTACAGTGGCACCCGATCAGGGTAGTAGCGTGACCAACTCCATCCGAGTTAAAGGCACGACCTTTACAATTTTTGCTACTGTTTTAGCACAAAACCGAAATTTTGCACAAAATAGGATTATTGCTATTGTTCCCCCATAAAATCGTGTTTTTGTTATTGTTTCTCACAAATCGGAATTTTACTATTGTTTTGCCACAAAATCTGATTCTTTTCCATTGTTTTCGCACAAAATTGGATATTTGTAACTGTTTCCCCACAAAAATGAATTTTTGCTATTATTTTTCCATAATCGAATTTTTGCGATTCTTTTCCCCTAAAATTGTAGTTCAGTTTTTGTTGTCCCAAAAAATCGTATTTGTGCTATTGTTTTCTAGCAAAATCAGATTTTTAATTTTGTTTTCTCACAAAATCGTATATTTATCATTGTTTCTCACAAAATCGGACTTTTGCTTTTGTTTTCCCACAAAATCGAATTTTTGCTATTCTTTTCTTACAAAATCGGATATGTTTGTTTCCTTTCCGTTTGATGCCTTTTTTATTTTCCCTCAAAATCGGATTTTTGTTTCCTTGTTTTCCCACAAAATTGGATTTTTCTATTGTTTATCCACAAAATTAAATGTTTACTATTGTTTTCCCGCAAAATCGGAATTTTGCTATTTTTATTTAATTTAAATTTAATCAACATAGCCAGTTTCTTTCACAATATTTGTCTCTCCCTTTATGAAATATGGTTTCATCTAACAGATGTAAAAATGTTTGTCTCGATATAGGATTTCATATATCTTATGGAATAATGCAAAACACGCTACATTTATTTTTCTTGTTCGTGTCGCTTAGGTTCCAAATGAGCTTGCATCGTTCAGAATATTTTAAACAAGTGCCAACATGATGGAGAAATTTCTGGGACTCAGGTAAGCGCGACGGTTTCCATTATTGATCATCGAAAAATAGGTTTATTCTCTAACGGTGCCAGAATATCCGTTCCTATTTATTTCGCAGGGATAGATATCCTTTTAGCAAAACTCTTTCAAAGATTCTTGCATTCATTCGAACGTTTCTTCTGAAATGTAGACATTTCTTACTTTCCCTACATACATAGTATAATATATAAAGTGTTGTGACGGGGTCGAAAATTCGAATTCGAGTTTTTTTACGGTGCCAGAATATCCGTTCCTGTTTATTTCACAGCGATAGATATCCTTTTAGTAAAACTCTATCAAATATTCTTGCCTTTATTCGAACGCTTCTTCTGAAATGTAAGCATTTTTTTACTTTCCCTACATACATAGGAAAATGTGTAGAGAAAGTGTTGTGACGGGGTCGAAAATTCGATTTCGAGTTTTTTTAGGGTGCCAGAATATCCATCCCTGTTTATTTCACAGCGGTAGATATCCTTTTAGTAAAACCCTATCAAACATTCTTGCTTTCATTCGAACGCTTCTTCTGAAATGTAGGCATTTTTTACTTTCCCTACATACATAGGAAAATGTGTAGAGAAAGTGGTGACGGGGTCGGAAATCCGAATTCGAATTTTTTGACGGAACATGTTTCAAGCATCTCTGACCTCAAATCGAACGGTTTTTGGGTGATGGCTGTGTATATGTGTGGGTGGGTGGACGCAATATCTCACGGACGAATAAAGCGTTTTGAATATAATTTGGTACGATTATTACAATCAGTGAATACCATATGTCTGTAGATTTTAAACATGATCGAATGTTCGAAACACCCCCTCTAATTTTCGAATGAATTATTAGAAAAATCATTAAAATATCATCGCTTTCAATAACAATAAAAAAAAGATAATTTCAAACGTAATTTTTCATTAAATATAAACTATAACATAAACTTTTGAACACTAGCATGCATCGTTCTTGAGATATGGCACGAATTTTTAATGCATATTTGAAAAATCATTAAAACATCAGGACTTTGAATATCGTTAAATAAAAATAATTGTATTCGTAATATTTAATTAGAAAACGAATGACACAAACTTTAGAAAGAAAGCATAAGCCGTTCTTGAGATATTGCACGTTTTTAAAATATATTTATCAAAAAATTATATAAAATTAAAAAGTTGTATGCAACATCATTTTCGCGAATCTAGATCGTTTTATATTCAATAGGAGATGCTTTTTCGTAATAATTTTGTAACTTGATTCTTAAAATTTGTCAATAGTCATTTATTTCATGTAATGGGTATCTCTCTATATTAGAAAAAATAACCGCTGTTTAACAAATTTCTCGTTCCTTAAGTTCCTTTGCGTCATTCTGCAAAAACTATAGCATACAAAAATATATAATTTGATACAATTGTAGAAAAAGGTTTGGCAAACAAGCTGAAATAAACCGTTTTTCGATATATATTGCAGTTTAAGAAATATGTAATGTCAAAGTCAAAGTCAAAATATTTGAGATGCGAGTTCGCTTCCTGAATAAACTAACAATAACAAGATCTCGAATTTTTGCAGGCAGATACCTACATAGTTGAATTTTTGCAGAACGGAATCCTTTTCAACACTTTATAACATAGTTGAAAAGTGTTTATGACTTTGTTCATTCTGTCTGCCTGTCTGTCCTTTCGCACGATAACTGCCGTAAAAATGAATTTATCAAAATTAAATCTTTGTATGTTGTTGAGACGGTCTGTGGGACATATAGGAATGTAAATGAATAATATCACCCAATTAGTTTCGGATTAAACTCGGGTTGAAAAATGAAATACATTGGAGCCTATGGGACATAAAATTTCAAACATTAAGCAAAGTTAAAATTCCCAAATTGCTTCGAAAATTTGAGAAAATATTCAAATTATCCCATAAAATATATAAAGAAAATTTCAGCAAAATATGTTTGATAGTTTTTTAAATAAAAATTAAAATATTAATTACACCCATATAATATGATGAGATCACGTGACCCACTTTAAAATAAAATTTGGCACCCATCTTTTTTTCCAGAGTCAAAATCATGATTTTAAAATTCTCTTAAATTTAGATTTAGTGTTGCAAACCGCTTTTTTTTCTATACATCTATTCTCTGAGCCAACGGAATTACAATATTTTTTAGTTTAAATGATCATCAAACTTTGAATACTTCTACAACGAAGCCTAATTTAACGTATGCAAAATGTAAACAAATCAAGCTGTAAAATAAGTTGTATAAGAATTGCTGAATTTTTTTAACTCAATTATTTAACTCTGGAGTCAGGAATATAGGTGATAGGAATGAAATATTCATTGATTTTTCATAGAGAAGCATACGATTTTATAGCATTGCTTTTTTCGGTGAAGTTTTAAGCATGAAGTTAGAAAGTAATTTTACCTCCATGATTTTAAGTTTCCAAGTAAAATAAGTTATTGTAGTACTGTGATAATTTATGGGAATGTAGACAAGTGATTGTAGGATGATTTGTATAAGAATTACTGATTTTTTTTTTCACTGAAAATTATATAACTCTGGAGTCTGGAATAAAAGTGTATGAATGAAATATTCACTACTTTAACATAGAGAGCCAGACGATTTATATTTATATTTTATTTGAATAAAGTTCATTTTTTCGATGAAGTTTTAAATTTTCAAGTAAAATAAATTATTGCAGTTGTGTGATAATTAAAAAATATCACCCCTGAATGTATCGCATTTTAGAGATGAGATACATTCAGTGGATTGTATTTTAGTTGGAAAGTGTTTCATAATCAATGCTTTATGCGTGATTGATCTTTCTTGTTTTAATTTCGGTGTAATTTACGAGATATTTTACCCTTTATCCACTTCTGAAGTGAAAGATTTTTTTTTCGTATCGGCACCAACGATTTATTTACGCACCAAAAACTATAGCATACAAAAATATGAAATTTGGTACATTTATAGAGAAATAACAAGGTAACATGATGAAATAACGCAGCGAGTAGGAGGCGAATCCTTCCGACACGCGAACAGAGTTACGGAGGTTGGCGAAGTGTAGAGAGCAGAGAGCAGAGCCCCCTTGTTAATTAAATATTAATTGCATTTTGATGAGTTTTTTGGTCATGAGTATGAAACCTAAGTATGAAACATTTGTTTGGACCAATAATTTGCTAAAAGCGCCAAATTTCAATTTATAATGTGTTAATTCAATGCCAAAATCATTGTTCTGTTGATCTTGAAAGAAGTAAATCTTTGCGTTATGTAGAAAAATGTATGTGCAGCCTAGCAGATTTTCTTTTAAAGAAATCTGAAAAGTAATTGATATAAACTCCACTAAATTCAAAACACTTCGTTAGTAACAAAATAAATGCTTAAACGTGTCAACCGGTTTCGAAGAGAACTTCCTTCTTTAGAGTAATCACGCCAAAACAAAATACTGTTCTTAATCCGGTGTATTTTATTCACTGTCATATTTAATGTAGTTTTAATAAATGTTATTTTAATGTCACTGCTAAAGTATCACATGCAGTTTTTTGAAATCGATTGTTTACTTCAAATTTGTAATTCTGCAGTCACTGGTAATTTTTGCAATAATTTGTTGTAATGTTTTACTTTTCTTGAGTGAAGAAAGAGCTGGCGGAAAGTATGGCGATAGCGATTGTGACTTTTGCCACTTTTCTTGAGAAATGTGCTTTTAGCAGTAGTTTAAGCATATTTTTTGTTTTAACCGATGTAGCCTAAGAAAAGTGTGCTGAGTATTTTGCCCAATCGGTCTCCATTCTAACTTAATGGACATTGAACTATACTCTCTTGCATGGATTATCGACGTAGGTTGCAGATTACCTCTCCGTACTTACTTAGATCTGTTACACAAAGTTACATAACTCAAAACATGGTATAACCTGATGCACAGGACCTGGCGGCTTATGGCAATATAACACACGGATGCAATCAGTTAATCAAACACATTTATCGTGTATCTCACTCAAATTACAGCAGCTGGCTTTCTAACTACAATGGAAACATATACCAATAACCAGTATTGCACTTGTCCATAAATAAAAGCATATATGTAATGCAATGCACTTTTACGGGCCTTGTGATATTTAGATAAACGATGGACTTGTTATAAAGCTTCTATGCTTACTCAACTATTTTCTTTTGCTTCGAAACCTTGTTTTGGCGAATCCCGGAATTCTAGACCGTTCTGGGATCAAAATGATATCCGGGTCGCTCTATGTCCTTTTAACTCAGCTTTATCAACTTAAATAGCCTTCTAACTTCTCAATACATCCATCAATCCTCCTCTAACTTATTCGCGATCCGATACTTTATCCTGTTTCCAACCCAAGATCGCAGAAATGTTACTTGGCTCGGTGATTGGTTTATCTAACCAAACCAGTCAGAGTTGTTAATTTAAAGCAACCATACAGGAGAGAAATAATAACGAAAGTTTATTTAGACCTCACAAGTTTGGTTGGCGATCGTGATTTAATCACAAGTCGAGTTTTTATCCTAAATTCATCAGCCCTAGTAGCATGCCAATATTGCCTAATATTGGCAATCAATATAAACCTAACGTTGGTCCAATATGAAAATGTGGACATTTTAAAAATGATATTGTTTTGATAATGACAATATTAGGTGGTCATTTATAGCAAATATTGGCATGCCAATATATACTTAACATTTAGCTAGTACTAGCTAAGTATTAGCTATGTATACCTACTATTTAGCTAGTATTGGCTGCCAATATATTACATATATTGAAAATATTTCCAGTATAACGCTAATATTGGCTTATATTGTAATACCAATATCTAGTCGATATTGACGACCATATATAAACTCCAATGTTGGCGTTACATCGGAAATGAAATTCCACGATATACAATATTGGTCTAAAATTGGTCTGCTACTGGGGTAGTTCCCAGAAAAGACTGTTGTCAGTCTGTGGGTGGGTGGGGGGGTGTCAAATAGTTATCCCTTCGTAATCCCAAAAATCACGGAAGCGATTTGGACCAAATTTGGGTTGCAAATTTCATACATTATTTAGATGTGAACACAAAAACAAATTTCGGAAAATGTATATAGTTTAGTTATAAAACGGCATTTTGTCCAAATCGCTGACCATTCATAATCTTGAAAACGTCTGAATTGATTTAAACCCAAGTTGGGTGGTATATTATGTAGATGCAAGTGCAGAAAATAAATTTCTATAAATGTGTATTATTTGGTTTAGAGGACGAATTTTCACTTAGTTTGCGAGAAAAGTTTTAGAATTGCCCCTATCATCTAGTTTTTTACTTGATTCATGTAGTTGATCTTAAAGCCTCCAAAACCAGTTACTTCCATCATGTTTTACTACATTCTTCTTAATTCTTCAGGGGTTTTTTAATTAATTTATACTTTTACAGTAGCTTTGTCGTGTGTTATAATAAACGTGGTTTCTCGAAATCAGTTGTTTTCCCTATATTTTTGCTACTTTTTCAATTTCGTATACTTTTATAAAGTGGTATTTCTTACAGTAACTTGAACGAATGTTTCTTTGATGAAGTTAGCTCATTTAGCTCTCAAGATTCAATCCTTTACTTGTCCTTTAGGGATATCAGTATTCAGGTATTTACCTGTTTTAATTATCATCCTTCCATTTTTATTGTCCATAATTATCTTTCTAAATGTTTTGATATAATGATTTATTGTAATTATTTAATCTGTAATCCTTTTATGCTCTAAAATCTGTGGTGTAAATAATTCACTTGTATAACTTGTAAATGTAAATATATAAAGGAGATGGGTCAGGCCGTAAATATATGTTGTTGTTGTTGTTGAGACCCAGACCGTCCGACCTACCAGAAATGTGTAAGGTAACTGTATGGACGGCCGGGAAGTGCCACCCAATTTAGACCGGAACCCAGTGAGGGAGGCATCCACAGGGACCGTACCCTCCTTCCCCTACCACCAACCTCTCGGGAGGACTTACGGACCCACATGTTTAACGTGATCGTACTCCGCATGAACACGGCGGCATTTGTGGTAGCGTGCAAATCTAGCGCGCAAACCACGGGGATACCGCACCCGAGATGGCCAACAGCACGCGGTGTTCCGAGGTGGTCACCCACCAAGTACTAACCGCGCCCGATGCTGCGTGACTTCGGTGATCTAACGAGAACCGGTGTTTTCAGCACGGTACGGCCGATGGCCCAGGCCGTAAATATATGTGTAGAAACTTATGTACTTGTAATAGTAATAGTGATAGTGGTTAGTACACAAATAAACATAACCCAGAGATTCGCCTTCCCTGATGTTGAGGGCCAGGACTCAACAATGGCTGGCAATACGGTTAATAAAATATGACAAGAGACATGTATAAAATAATTTCCATCATTGAAGTCAAAAATCATTTAATTTATATTAAATCATATCAATATGCAAAGCAATACAATAGAATCATAATAGCCGGTTACAAAAATATACTCTTTAATTTACCAAGTTAAGCATGAAATAAATTTTTATCCATTATTCTTGGGCTGGAATTATCATTTAAATTAGAAAATATATATTAAAAGTTCTTAAGAGTTTTAATCCTATTAACTCGTCTAGTTAGATCAAAGGCATAAAGCCGACATTTTTAACTTTATATTTAAGAACATTTTACAGTCCAGTCCGTTATGCTTATTTATTCAAATATCTTTCTTAAAATTATTGAAATTCTACTTACAAAACAAGACGCTTTTGTTTCTTGGCCATAAGATGGAATTCTTTTGTTAAATTTGGAAAATTGAGTTACTTACATTTAAACCAAACCAGCCATAGGTCTGTCATGTTTCAGTTCTTTGTTCCATCTCCTCGAACAAGGCAGCGTCCTTTTATTTGAACCGCAACTCAATATGACGTCACCACAAGATCACGCCATCAAGCATTCGCTTTTACAGGCGCTCCGAAAAAGAAAGAATTAAACAAAAACAAAACTAATACATCTACTTCCAACGGACTCTCCAAGGTGGAAGTCCCAGCCGCGAAAAATGCATGAAAATTGCGGTTTTCTTCGCAGACGAAATTCAACACAGAATATTTTACACTTATATTCCTCACGAAAGCACTTTTAAAACAGTAAAATTAAAACTTGTAAAATACCGATACTACAGTGCTAATGTAATTACCATGTTTACATCTCTCCTTCTATAAGATTAATCATTTAGGGGGGGAGGGCTTCATGGATTATGTAATCCCATTTCTTTCAATTATTATTATTAATCAACCCTTAATGCATTATATCATTTGTACGGGCTCCAACTTTTGAACATTTACACCAATCAAAACCAGATTTTGTAGCTTGAGTAATTAAGCTCTAATTCATAAACAATTTTTTCGATTTAATCAAATTGTTAGTGTTTATTTGCATTAATATCTAAAAATCTTATTAGAAGTCAAGAAAAAAATATTATAAAATATATCATACGGACATAACGTATGCTCGTCGACTAAGCAATACTAAACTGAGCGTATATCACCAGCTTAGCGATATTTCCCCCCAGATTAACGAAAATATGATAAAGATTTCAAAAACGACCGTAAATGAACAAAAAGAGCACCACATTTCTGAATTAATTATTAAAATATTTTATATATGGATTTATTACGGATGCTATCAATATTGATAATAGTTACTTGTTATGATACAAGTTAATTGGGTACTTCAAAGTACTAGTTTTACGCGTTGTCATCCAAAAAAACGTCAAATGCACAATTCAACGTGAAAAATATTGTACCGTATATCATATCATTTTTTCACTGTGAAAGAAGTAAATTCATTGCATTATATAAGGAAAGTCAAGTGCTGCCCACACTAGATTTTTTACGTTTTCACTTTCCCTGCAATACATCGTAATGTATAGGGAAAGTATTGGAATCATGTCGAAAATCGCAACTCGAGTTTTCGACGGATCTACACATTTCGGGACCTTTAGAATGCAAAAAATCTATTTTTAGTATGACGTCTGTGTGTATGTCTGTCTGTGCAATGTATGTATCCACTCTAACTCAAAAACTAATGGACCGAATTTCATAAATTTTGGATGGTGAGACCCTTGGGTGTGACCCTGGCGCTGATTAGTTTTTGGTACAATTAGAAAAAAAAGAACTCGCCTTTTTTTGCGAAATGGTCCTCAAAAATCTCATGTTTCACTCTAGTTGAAACACAAATTGACCAAATTTCACAAAATTCGGTAGATAAATCACATGTGGGATATTCTGGTGCTGATTAGATTTTGGTATGATTCGGAAAAGACCAACTTGCTTTTTTACGAAATGGCCCGTCAAAATCACTAATATTTAAAAAAAGACTACGTATGTTCAAATGTATCAATTAAATGCTTGACGAGGAAAAGAATAAGAACAACTCTATTACTCTAAGACTAACCGTTCTCGAGATATTTGAGATTTTTCGCATTTTTTTATGCCAACTTTGGAAAAATGTCCAATAACCAAATAAAAGCAGAAATTGATTTAAAAATGCAAATTTAGTGTCATTTTGTGCAATTAAACTCAATTTAATAGGTTCTTAAAGAAATAAAGAAAAAACGAATTTGAATCTGCAGGGAAAGTCATGTGCTGCCCACATCAGATTTTTCTATTGTAAATATCTTTATAAATATTGCAAATAATTTTATCAGATTTTTTCCCCTTTTATACTAGTTAATTGATAGCACAACTTTTCTAAATTGAACTTTTTTTTTCTGGAGAGACTATATAAAAATTTAGACTCCCAATGTTTACGATAACGCGCCCCCCCCCACCCCCCACCCCGAAAAAAATTATATGAAAGAAGTTTACAATTACCTGCATGTTTCCCGGAAATTTCCTTAATAAAATCTTACCCCAAAATAAAGAATCCTTGAAATTACTATTAAAATCTCTAAAATTCTATCCTCAAATTCTCCCCTTAAAGTCCTAAATTTAAATATGAAATAGACATGATAAAATGACCTAAAATACCATGGTAAAATTCGTTAAATCCTTTTTGCTTTCTTTACATACATAGTATAATGTATAAGAAAAATATACTGAGACGGGGTCGCAAATCCAAATTCGGGTTTTCGACGGAAGCGCATTTTTCAAGCATCCTTTACTTTAACTGGAATCGAACGGTTTTGAGATGGTATCTGTGTGTGTGTGTGTCCGTAAGTCTGCGAAAACGGTTTTCTCATGAAAAAATGCAGCGATTTGAAAAAAATTTTGCACGATTATTACAATCAGTGAGAACTGGAAACCTATTGCTTTTAAATACAATCGAATGTTCAAAAGACCTTCCCCTCCCCTTAAATTTTTGAAACATTTTTTTAAAACAACATTAAACATTGAGAAGCTATAATAATGTTAAATAACTAATCATTTCTTACGTAAATATAATTAGAAAACTAATGACACCAAGTTTAAAAATCTGATGTAGGCAGCACATGACTTTCCCTGCAAACTTAAATTCATATTTTCTCTATTATTTTAATAATTCATTAGATTGAGTTTAATTGCACCAAATAACACTAAATTTGCATTTTTAATTCAATTTTTTTGTTGGTAATTGGACATTTTTCCGATAGCAACGTAACAAAAATGCAAGAAATCTCAAATATCTTGTGAACGGTTAGTACTAAAGTCTAATGGAGTGGGTTATATTCTTTTCCTCGTCAAAAATTGCGTATAAAACAAGAATTTAATTGATGCATTTCAGCATACCTAGTCTTTTTTTACTTTCCCTGCAATACTTGGTAAGTATAGGGAAAGTATTGGAATCATGCCGAAAATCACAACTCGAGTTTTCGACGGATCTACACGTTTCGAGACCTCTAGAATACGAAAAAACTATTTTTAACGTGACGTCTGTGTGTGTGTCTGTGTGTCTGTCTGTCTGTGTGTCTGTGAGTCTGTCTGTCTGTGTGTCTGTGTGTCTGTCTATCTGTGTGTCTGTGTGTCTGTCTGTGCAGATTTTGTATCCATTCTAACTAAAAAAGTTATTGACAGAATTTCATAAAATTTGGTAGGTAAGTCACTTGTGGGCGAATCTGGTGCTGATTAGTTTTGGGTACGATTCGGGATAAAAGAACCCGCCTTTTTTGCGAAATGGTCCGCAAAAGCTTGTATCCACTCTAACTGAAAAACTAATTTACCGAATTTCACAACATTCGGTAGATGAGTCACTTGTAGGTTAACCTGGTGCTGATTAGATTTTGGTACGATTCGGGAAATACTAACCTGCCTTTTTTTGCAAACTGGCCCACAAAAATCGTCAATATCTAAACTAAAGAACTAGGTATACTCAAATGTATCCATTAAATGCTCGTTTAATACGTAATTTTTAACGACAAAAAGAATAAGACCAAGCCCATTACACTAGGGCTAGCCGTTTTCGAGATATTTTAGTTTTTCGTATTTTCTCTACGCCACCTTTGAAAATAAGTCCGGTTACCGAATGAGAACGAAAATTGAATTAAAATTGAAATAAATTTAATTAAAATAAAGAGAACGTGAATATAAGTCTGCAGGGAAAGTCATGTGCTGCCCACATCAGATTTTTTTTTCATTTTGGCGATTTTTGCGCGCCATTTCGCAAAAAAAGGCAGGTTGTTAGTTTCCGAATCGTACCAAAATCTAATCAGCACCAGAGTGTCCTACAAATAACTTATCTACCAAATATTGTGAAATTTGGTCAATTAGTATTTTAGCTAGGAAACACATGAGCTAGGAACACATGAAATTTTTGCGGGCCATTTCGCAAAAAAGGCGGGTTTTTCTTTTCCGAATAGTACCAAATTCTAATCAGCACCAGAGTATCCGACAAGTAACTTATCTATCAAATTTTGTGAAATTTGGTAAATTAGTATTTTAGTTAGAGCGGATGAATGAACTTTTTACAAGCCATTTCTCCAAAAAAGGCGGGTTCTGTTTTTACGAATCGTACCAAAAACTAATCAGCACCAGGGTCATATCCAAGTGACTTACCTACCAAATTTTATGAAATTCGGTCTATTAATTTTTGTGTTAGAATGGATATATACATTTCATAGACACACAAACACACAGACAGACAGACACACAGACGTCACGCTAAAAATAGTTTCTTTCGTATTCTAGAGGTCTCGAAAGGTGTAGATCCGTCGAAAACTCGAGTTGCGATTTTCGACATGATTCCAATACTTTCCCTATGTATTACCATGTAATGCAGGGAAAATAAAAAGTTACCGTTCTCCGAAATTGAAAATATAGTTGCACATATTAGATAGTTTTGCAAATATTAGATAAATATTTCGTTCCAAAATTGAAAATATAATTGCAAATATTTTAAATCCAAATATTTTAAATCCAAATATGTTTTACATTTTTTCTAATAAATAAAAATCTGATGTGGGCAGCACATGACTTTCCCTGCAGACTTATATACACATTCTCTTTATTTTAATTAAATTTATTTCACTTTTAATTCAATTTTCGTTCTCATTCGGTAACCGGACTTATTTTCAAAGGTGGTGTAGAGAAAATACGAAAAACTAAAATATCTCGAGAACGGCTAGTCCTAATGTAATGGGGTTGGTCTTATTCTTTTCTTCGCTAAAAATTACGTATAAAGCAAGCATTTAATGGATATATTTGAGCATACGTAGTTCTTTAGTTTAGATTTTGGCGATTTTTGCGGGCCATTTTGCAAAAAAAGGGCAGGTTATTTTTTTTCGAATCATACCAAAATCTAATCAGCACCAGGGTAACCCACAAATGACTCATCTGCCGAATTTTGTGAAATTCGGTCCATTAGTTTTTTAGTTAGTGTGGATACAAGCTTTTGCGGGCCATTTTGCAAAAATAGGCGGGTTCTTTTATGCGGAATCGTACCCAAAACTAATCAGCACCAGACTCGCCCACAAGTGACTTACCTACCAAATTTTTTGAAATTCGGTCAATTAATTTTTTAGTTACAGTGGATACAATATCTGCACAGACAGACATACAGACACACAGACAGACACACAGACACACAGACACACACACAGACGTCACGCTAAAAATGGTTTTTTCGAATTCTAGAGGTCTTGAAACGAGTAGATCCGTCGAAAACTCGAGTTGCGATTTTCGACATGATTCCAATACTTTCTCTATACATTACCATGTATTGCAGGGAAAGTAAAAATTAGAGGTGTTAAATGTTTAGTTGCAAATATTGGAAATTTGAAAGAAATGAAAATATGGTTGCAAATGTTAGAAATTATTGATGATAAATTTGGCGAAATATCACCCTATTAAAATATCGCAGTCTTTTTCAAAATGTAGCCAAAATAACGAAAATGTCGCCAAATTAACAAAAATAAAGCTTAATTAACAAAACTGACCTCTGACCCCAAAATTGATGAAAATTTAATATATTTTATTGATTAAATTAGTTTAAAAGATGGACTATATTGCTTAGTGAATGCTAACTATATTTCTAATTGTTAAATTAGATTTGGCAAAATCGGAACATTTTTATGCATTGTCATCCAGAAAAATATTAAATGTTAATGGCCAATTAATTCATCCTTAAAAACATTGTGTCATAAATCTTGTGCATCATTAGTTTCCTGTGAAAGAAGTAAAGTCATTGATTGCCTTATGTAGGAAAGTTATGTGCTATCCAAATCAGATTTCTGTTTTAAGTATTTATAACATTTTTTATTTTAACTAATGAAGTCGTAAGAAATATTCCACTAATTGGAAAAGTTAGAGTTTGAATTTTTTCAGAAATACCTCCCACTGAGTTCAGGTTGCTTTCATAAAATTCTGCACCGTTTTTAAAGAAACTTCATAATTGCAAGTACGTATATATATAGGATCGATAGTTAAGGACTTTTAACACCCTATATAGCATGTAAAATAGTGCAATTAACGTAATGAAATGTATTTTTACAATGCATAAAGCCTCAGGGATAATCAGTTGCTAGTGATAGGTGTTTAGGATTTACATAGGATATAAATACAGAACAGTTTTCCTAAGAAAGTAATCTATGAAAATATACTTGCACATATTAGAATTTGAATTGAAATAAGATAATTTAAAATTTAAAATATAGTTGCAAATATTAGAAGTTAGAGGAATTGAAACTTTAGTTGCAACTATTGTTGCAAATATAGGCATTTAAAATTTAGTTGCAAATATTGGAAATTTGAGAAAATGGAAAAGTAGTTAATTATTGTATATTAGAGAAATTAAACGTTTGGTTTCAAATATTGGAAATAGGAGAAAGTGAAATTATAGTTGCAAATATTGGAAATTAAAATGATTGAGAATATAATTGCAAGCATTGAAAATTAGAGGAATTAATAATTCAGTTAGTTTCAAATATTAGAAATTAGAATAATTGCAAATATAATTGCAAATATTGCAAATTGGAGGGATAGTAAATATGGCTGTAAATATCAAAAATTGGAGGAAATCAAAATATAGCTGCGAATATTGGAAATTGGAGGAACTGAAAATATAGTAGCAAATATTAAGACTTCAATAAATTGAAAATTCAGCTACGAATATTGGAAATTAGAGGAATTGTAAACGTGGTTGCAAATATTTGAAAGTGCAGGAATTGCAAATATAATTGCAAATATTAGAATTTAGAGGAATTGAAAGTATGCCTACAAATATTAATAAATTAGAGGATCTGAAAATGTATTTGCAAATATTGGTAATCGCAGGAATTGAAAATTCAGTTAAAAATGAACATGAGTTGCGTAAATGTAAAAATATAATGGACCTACTCTCTCAGCAAAATAATGCAAAAAGTGGCATTGAACCTTACATTTTCGAAATATGAAAAATTGAAAACAAAAAAGGTAACCATTTAATAAATATGTAGTACCGAAATGCCGGTACTTTCGTATCAATACCGATATAAGTACAGAAAAACGTTAACCCTAATACATGTTTTTGGAATGCCAGTATGACGATATTGGATCCCGTAAATTCAATTGGTCCCCCAACGAAAAGGATCTGTCAATTTTATCCTTAAGTGGAAGTAAACTATTCGAAACCATTTTCATAGGTTTCGTAAAATCGAGGATTTCCTTTAAATTATTAATCGACTGCATCGAGGTTTGAGCTATTTTTTCTTTCATAATAACGTTTCATCTTCCTTCCCTTTAACCTCATTTAATGTTCAATACTCAAAGAAAATCCAAGAAAAATCAATTTTTGCTTAAAATATGATTTAAAATAAAACTTTGAAAGTCAGTTAACCGTGGGAGAGCAACATCTGTTTGTGATAAAGACTGATGCGAGATCAGCAAGCCATCCCTTTCATCAAATTACCACCAGCACCCGGTTTTAAATCATCTGAAAAAATATTAGTCTCCATTTCTAAAGAAATATTATCATCTCCATAATTATATCTTTTCCTTAAATAATTCAATAATGTCTTGAGAGATTAAAATGTCAGTTTCTTTCATGTTTTCATTTTTATGCTTGTTTTTAAATTGATTATTGTTAGATTTTTTTTCAATATCAAACGTCAGAAATAATTTCTTTAACTGTGTGGCAAAGTACTAGCCATTTTACGCGAGCTTCCCGCGTTTTCAATGGCTAGAGGTCTTTATATGTGACACTTACACACTTAATCAAAGTTGTTAACTTTTCTGAATATCAAAATCCCTTCAAGATGTAAGCAAAAATGGCGCACATGTTATAATTCTGGAAATAAATAAGAAAAATATTGCATTTTATTTCCACGCATAAGTAATGATGTAATTGTTTAATTTTTCGATTGGCAATGAAAGAATATTCAATCGTGTTATAATGATTTATGGCTCTTGAATATCATAATAAAAAATTATTTAATTATTGTGAAACAAATTTTAACAATTTGAGAAATTATATCTCGTTATATTTATAATTTTTTTTTTCAATTTTAATTGTTGGCAGAAAAAGGATATCAAATTGTGTTTTTATTATTTCTGAGAAGCAAAGTGGTGTAATTGTTTTGAAAATCCCGTTGTATCTTCACCCCTAATTCTAATTTTCAAAAGTTTCTTCCGTTAATCTGAAAGCTGAGACGTATAGAATGAAACCAACATCAAGATAGGCTAGGATGGAAGTGCTAAATAATTTATATATATATTTTTAAATCCCTTCACATTGTCCTCAGTAATTCGAATTTTCATAATATTCAATTTTTCCCTTATTCTGGAAGCTGAGGTGGATCGAATGAAAGAAACCAAAGGCAAGATTTTAGCTAGAATGGCATGGATCGATAATTGTCAAAGTGGTTTTGAGTTGTTTTTGTTATTCTTTTGCATCGTCGCCCCTAATTCTACGTTTTCAAAATATTAGATTTTTCCGTTAACTTAAAAGAAGAAACGAATTGAATAAGACCAAAATCGAGATTCTAGCTAGAGTGGTAGTGCTCGATAATTAAGCACAGTGGTCTTGAGTTTTTTAATTATTCCTTTGCATCGTCAGTTCTAATTCAAATTTTCGAAATGTTATTTCTTTGTTTTCGTTAACCTGAAAATTGACACGGATCGAATGAGACCAAAACCGGGGATTTTAGCTTGAGTGGAAGTACTCAATAATTTAGAAAAGTTGGTTTGAGTATTTTGATTATCTCTTTGCACTATCACCCCTAATTCGAATTTTCAAAATTTTAGATTTTTACTTTAATCTCGAATGACACCAAAACCAGTATTCTACTTATAGTGGAAATGCTCTACTTTTGATATATCCCATCATCAGTCATTCAGTTCAGTGTATATTATATAGATATTCAAATAATCAATTTATAATATGTGAAAATACAAGCCTTATTTTAAATAGCAACATTTTTAATTCATCTATTTTTTCCCTTACAATTTTTAATTTGTGTCTTTAGGAAATATTTTGAAGTATCATAAATCCAAAAAATTTGATATAAGCACTTAATGACTTTCCCAACAGTCCCATATTGATATTTCTTAGTGTACAGTAATATAAACTTTATTTCTCAAAACCACTACATATAATTGTCCAACGTGTATAACGCATTTTTGTCTTTCCAAACCCTCTTAAAGCTCCTTAGAACTTAATCTTTACCCCGCAGGGGGCAGAGAAAATGAAGTTTTTAAAAGTATTTTCAATTCTTCCAGAAGCCCCCTAATGACCTAAAAAGACTTTTTACACGCATATAGTATTATCCATCGAACAGAACTTAACGTAGTCATATTTTCGATTTATCCGTAGGGAGCGGATAAAATTGAATTTTTAAGTCTTTTCAAACCCTCCAGAAGCCCACTGGTGACACTGGACCTTTGAACACATAATATCAACAAACATTTTTTAATGTTTTATTTTATTGAATAATGTATGGTACTTGACGTCGAAAATAGTCGTCTCAACTACAAATTGACCCAATTAGGTTCCATCCCGTGGTCGAGTTTTAGCCTTTTATGTTCCAGGGGTATTCGGGGGAGAGGGTTAATGAGACTTTAACCCTCCATCCCATTCTGTTCACTCTGAGAGAAAAATCGAAAATCCGGCCAATGTAGGTTCGATCCAGTAGTCGATACTATGAGTGAGCAAAGATTCAGTCTTCTAAGCCACAGGAGGGATGTTTGAAAAACTAGAAATACTTTATAAAACTATGATCTCCGCCTTCGGGGGGGGGGGTAAAGATATTATTTTAGGTGCTTTCCGATTACTTTAGGCGCTATCCGATAGTTGATACTACACTTGTGCAATGATTCAGCCTTCTAGGTTAACAGGAGTACTTCTGCGGGGTCGGAAAATATTTCAAAAAAAAAAAAACCATTTACTCCTCCCCTTGGGGTAAATCAAGCATTCAACTACATTAAGTTCTGTCAAATGATACTACAATTATGCTACTATAAATATGCAAAGATTCAGTCTTCTAGGTCAAAGGATGGGCTTCGGAAGAGTCTGGAAAGACTTTCCGAACATCCGAACCCCCTTTTTCTCTCCCCGGGGAGGGTGAATAGGAAATCTGGCTCCGTTAGGTTGTGTACCATAGTCGATACTATAGGTGTCCAAAGATTCAACCTTTTAAATCACCCAGGGGTTTCTGTGGATCTAGAAAAACAAAACACGTTTAACTCGTTAGACATTTATTTATAGTGATTTGAGAATTGTACGATTTTCCATCTGCTAGCAATGCAGGAGCAAAATTTTGCAAAAAGTTTTTTTTTTTAATATACAAGTTTTGTTTACTCATTCAAACTTGGTGCAATTAAATAATCTCCAATGCTTAAGTTTCGGAAAATATGCGAAAACTTTCCTAAGAATGCCTCTGATACAAAAGTAGTTTCTCCGTGTGAAGCACGCCAAAGGAATGAAAAGATGCACTGAAAGTGAAACTGGCGGGGAGGAAGATTAAGCACAGTTTTTTGAAAAAGATTAAGTACTTTTGTTTTGAATTTTAGCATTTTATTTCTTTTATATGAAAGCTGCAATTTGGTCATGCTTGGGATGATTAAATGCGAATACAAAAATAACCAGATTGTAACAGTGAGTATAAGGAAAATTCACAATAATAGAATAGTGTGTTGAAATAAAGTAACAGGAGCTTAAGTTAAACGAGATTTTAGAAAATATACACTCTACAAAATAAGCGCCCAGCTGCTCTGTAGTATAAAAAGTTACAGCTGCCCTGTAGTATAAAATGCTGTAAATATCCTCTGGAATAATATATTATAGCTATCGTGTGGTATAAAATGTTACAGCTGTTCTATTGTGATAAAGTCACAGCTGCCCTGTGGTATCAAATGTTATACATGTCCTGTAGTACAAAATGTTATAGCTGTACTGTGGTATAAAATGTTATAGATGTCCTGTGGTATAAACTATTATAGCTGTTATAAGATATAAAAAGTTACATCTGCTCTGTGGAATAAAATTTACAGCTGTTCTGCGATATAAAAAAGTTACAGCTGTCTTGTGGTATAAAAAATTACAGCTGATCTCCAATGTATGAAGACAGCTGTCCTGTGTATTTCCTGCTGTCCAAATTTAAAAAATAATCAAAAGTTAAAAAATAAGTTAAATATAACATACTAAACATTTATAACTAGTTAGTTTAACATTACATAAGTATAAACCTGTACTTTAAAATTACATTTATTTATTGCGTTAATTGCTGCATACGAAAAGAGATGATATTAATAAGTT
Organism: Amaurobius ferox; assembly: GCA_951213105.1. Lineage (NCBI taxonomy): Eukaryota > Metazoa > Arthropoda > Arachnida > Araneae > Amaurobiidae > Amaurobius > Amaurobius ferox. The sequence goes on along the minus strand of OX578141.1, from coordinate 141,072,191 downwards.
ATCTATAAGATTTGAAATAGAAATAGAAGAAACATAGTATAGCATCCAAAACGAAACAAAAGAATCCAGATAGCTCTGCCTATGATCAGTGGTAGGCGCCTTAATGGACCTTCATAGCTATTCAAACCTTTTGCCAGTCGTCTCCAAATAGTATATTTTGACACAGGATGCATGGAGGATAGCAAATGCCTTGGAATGGCTGATAGCGATGCCATTGGTGTGGATGTGTCTCCTCTCCGGACTGCACGATCCTCTTGAGCAGTTGCCTGGCGAATACGCCCTGAGCCTCTGCGACGGGCCAACACAAAGCAATTACCATATCGCTCCGAACAAGATGGCTACTGATACGTCTGTGGGACCAACCAGCATCTCTCATGCCTATGATGCGATCCCTCTATAAATCCGACAATTGTTCGTAGCTCCATCGAGTACGTCTCAAAGACATATTTGTACACAACTTGCACTATCAAAGCAGAAAATCCAGTTCAAATTGCCCGCGAGTGAAAACACCAGTTATTTTAAATGCTGCACGATGCGTCGTTTATATATACAGGGTGTTCCAAAAGCATTGACCTCGTCTTTCATTCCTTAAATATTAAACATATATTATAAATTACAAAGTTACGTTAAAAAAGGTACAGAATTTTATAGAATCGATTAAAATTTTCAAGGAAATTAAATTTTAAGAAATACAAAATTTAAATTTTTATACGACTCCGTACAAAAATATTTTCAATGAGTGAAATGTGCCCCATACACTAATAAGGTGATGTACACAACTTCAGCATTTTATCATAAAAAGTCCCAGAGATATGAAAAGACAAAAATGCTGACTTAAACCACTTTTCGATGCATCGACATGGGTTCTCGGAGGGGAAAAATCATGTCGGCAGATCGCGTTTCAGGGGTCATACACAAATTACGAAAGAAAACAATGATTACATAAATAAATAATAATTTTGCTATTTATTGGTACAAAAATATCTACACTGTGTAGAAATAATAACTTTACACAAAGATTACAAAGCTTGTTCAAAATGTTTTCCATCCATGCCCAAGATCCATTAAAGATAAGAGGCAGATATTATTTGCCTATGATGCATTTCTGTATTGCGTCATTTGCACTCTTGCTGTAAACATTCACATTTTAATTTGTGATTAACCTCTCACCGACTTTGTTTAAACATATCTCAAGGACTTTTACAATCTTATTATATTGGTTACTTGTTCCTCATTTTCTCCAGACTCTTACACGTACAGACACTGTTCGTAGCGTTGTCGAGTACGTCTCAAAGGCATCTTTGCACACAACTTTCAGTATCAAAGCAGAAAATCCAGTTCCAATGTCCGTTAGTGAGAACACCGATGGTTTTAAATGCTGTAAGATGTGTCGTTCTTATTCGATTTGCATGATCCCTATAACATCGTGGGTGCTGACAGTTTGATCATTTGTATAGCTCTAAAAACGACATTTGCATGACAAGTTATGCAGGGTTCCTAAAAAAATCCTTACGTATCCCAATAACTTTGTAAGGAAAGATCAGAGTGATCAGAGCAAGCTTGATCAGAGCTTGATCAAGCTTGATCAGAGTGATCAAGCTTGATCGATCGATTAAAAGTGATTAGTTGAAAAATTAATAGGTTAACGTAAGGAACCCGGCAACAAAACGAGATAGACAAAAAAAACTAATTACAGAAGTTCAAAATATAATCTAATGTGTAGAAATCGAAAAAGACTGTTTGATACAAAATGGTTGCTAGTGAATTGCTGTCATTCAGGAATGTTAAAATAAACACCACTTGCCCAGAAATCTGATGTAGAACCTGTTTAAAATATCCTTCGTTAGCAACAATACACATTTTAACTCGAGAAAAATATTACCACGTACTTTAACAAACATTGCAGGTATCACTGGTGTTATTGGTCCTAAAGCGTTTGTATGACTATAGGCGTTAATACGGCTATTTGACAGATATTTATTGGACTTCCATATGCGTTTTTCCTTTATTCCTGGTGCCGATACCTACTAACTTGAATATGATCTACAACTCATAATTGACTTTTTCGTCAATCTTATTTTGTGCAGAGTTTGTTACCATAGCTTTTTAGATTCTCCGCCAGGGACGTTGAAGTAAATTGTATTCTATCGTATATGCTCACTTACTATGTATAAGTATATCTGGTGATAGTATATCTATAGATATACTATAGATAGATCTATAATAAAGGGAAGCACAATTAAGTATAATTACTTTCCTTACATGCATTGCATAATGTATAGAAAGTATTGTGACGGAGTCGAAAAGTTAATTTAGAGTTTTCGACGGAAGTGCACGTTTCAAGCATACCTGAACTCGAATCGAACGTTGAGGTGATATGTGTATGTGTGTGTGTACATGAGCCTGTGAATGCGATATCTGAAGCTCAAATGGAGTATTTCGAACGTAATTTGGTACGATTGTTACGATCCATGAATACTGGATTTTTACCTACTAATTTTATACGCGATTGAACGTTCGGAAGACCGTCCCCCCCCTCCCTCCCCGTTTAAACGAAATCTTGAAAAAATCAGAACAGTCAATAAAGTTAAATAAATAATCATTTTATACTTAATTTTTATTCTCAAACGACTGACACAAACTTTAGAACGCTATCTTTAACCGTTCTCGATGAATTGCTTCAAATTAATTTATTTAAAAAATGACCTGAAAATTAACAGTAGTTGGTATCGTCAAATATGTAACTCTTGGTGATAAATGTGGTGACCTTGGTCACTCATTTGGTGAAATATCGCCAAGTTTACGACATTTTTAAATGGTGATAAATTGGCAAAAACGACACTAAAGCTACAAAAATGATGCCAAACTGATGAATGAATAATAATTTATTTTAATATAATGGAGTACTATATTGCTTAGCAGATGCCAGCCATATTTCCAATTGTCAAGTTATATTTGCATTACATATAAGTTAATTTGTTACTTAAAAATAATTTTACATGTTGGTATCAAGAAAAGAGCCAAATATCAATGTACTTTACAACATTAAAACATTGTGCCTGGATCTTGTTTGTCGTTATTTCGCATTCAAAGAAGGGTACTTGCATTATGTAGTGAAAGTCATGTGCTGTCCACATCATTTCTTTTTTAACAGCTTAGTTAAAAGAATTTCTTTCTTGAAAAACGTCCCAGATTATAAATTTTTAATATTTCAAGTTAATGTCCTTCTAATAGGTAGTTTATCATTGATTGCCACTCCCCCTTACACAATGAAAACAAACTCTTTATCCGTATGAGATTTCGTAATCAGAAGATAATATACAAAATAGTAAATGACATTTTCTGGGTAAAAGCTGATTGTTTATTTTGTACCAATATTTGAAATTCCGATTAGTTTGATCACTGAAACAGTATATTGAGCAAAGGAAAAGAAAATAGTTGTTTATAAGGATTTTATTGGAACATGTTTAAAAAGAAAAAGAGAAAAATATCTACAATCCTAAATGTGTAAAATAGAAAAGCATATTTCCGAGATTTTTGGTATATAATTTTGTTTCTATTTTATCACAATTGCATAAATTTTAAAACTTACAATCTTATGTAATTTCAGTTGCAGATGTCTGAAACAGAGACCTGAAACCGACGGCACGCGGGCCACTTGCGGACTCCCATTAGAGTTTTATGCGGCCAACAAAATTTTTCATATTATTGTCATTTTGTGTGGCCTTTGTAAAAATTAAATAAAATCAAAATTTTAATTTTACAGTAAAAATTCGTAGCTTTAAAATTAATAATTACATATTACTTAGTCGTAAAATGGGATGAAATTATCATTTTATTGTAATCAATTATACTAGTGTCCAAAATAATCTTTACATGCATAAAATCTGATGAGGGGAGCACATGACTTTATAATGCAATGAATTTACTAGTTTTACAGTCACAAAATAATGCACAAGATCCACGGTATTGTGCTTTTATCGTTAAATTGTACATTTAGCAATTTTCCAGATGACAACATGTAAAACTATTTCAAAATACCCAATTATCTTATATTTCGCCAAATCTAAATAAATAATCATCAATATTGATAGCATCATCAATAAGCGATATAGTCCATATATAAAATACTTTAATAATGAATTCATCAATTAGGCATCATTTTCATTAATTTAGCGTCATTTTTCCAATTTTGAGGATACTTTTGTCAATCTGGGGCGAAATATTGCGAAGTTGGAGGTACTTTGCTAAGTTCGTTAAATGCATCACCAAGTATTACAGACAAACGGAGAGAAAAGCATTTCTTATATACTAGAAGGTATATACGTCATATTTCGGATATCAGAATTTGCCAAATATTACTTCGAGTTTGGCGTCATTTTTATCTACTTGGAGATATTTTTGTCACTTTGGCAACATTTTAGAAAGTCGCCAAGTTAGCGACGACCCGCTAAATTTCTCGCCAAGCACTGCCGACGGAGAAATGGGTTATTCTTATAGTCTACTCTTATGTTCTTTCCAAGATGTTGAACTTTCATCTTCTAGTCGTCATTTTCATTGATTAAGCGTCATTTTGATCAATTTGGAGACATTTTCGTTAATTTGGCAACAATTAAAAAGTCGCCAAGTTGGCGACATTCCGCCAAAATCTCGCTAAGTGTTATGGACGGAGAAATAAATTATTCTTATAACAGATAAATGGCTATTGATATCCAAATACAAAAGACTTACCCAAAGTATCTTTTCTCATGAATGGAACGAGCTAGATCCACGAGAATGATATCACCAAATTTATCGCATGATATTACTTATGAAAAGGGAACATGTTTCACAATAGTTAATATTATTTTTTATTTTATATGATTTCTTGATTATTTTCTTTAAAAATGTGCAATATCTCGAGAACAGTTCATGCTAGCGTTCTAAAATATGTATCCATTGTTTCTAATGAAAAATTACATAAGAAATGACTATTTGCTTGACTTTATTTAAGGTTTTGATTTTGTGATGATGTTTTCAAAATTTCACTCGAAAATTTAGGGAAGTTCTGAAAATTTGATTACGTATAAAAACAATAGTCTTCTAGTATTTATAGATTGTAATTTTTGCACCAAATTTCGTTCGAATCGCTCCATTCGTTCGTGAGATATCGTCTCCACAGATTCACTGACACACACACACACGCACAGATATCATCTCAAAAACGTTTGATTCGTATTCAGGGATGCTTGAAACGTGTCCTCCCGTCGAAAACTCAAATTCAAATTTTCGACCCCGTCACACTATTTTCCTTATACATTATATGTATATAAGGAAAGTAAAAATAAGCACCGGAAGCGCTGTGCACAAAGTATGGTTCCCTGCGAACTTCTGCATTTCCGAATTTGATTTCGGTGTTTATCGACTCAAAATAGTTACGGCTCCGAAGTATCGTTTGAAAAGAATCTCTAAGGTGGCAAGCTGTCAGCAGTTTAGAGGCTGGACAGACATTGATGGAAGTGGCAAATTGTTTCATAATTAATTTTGTATTGTATGCACACATATTCGATTTTTCAGTTCGTGTTTATGTATTATGGTGCTATGTATCATCCCCAAAAAATTCATCCAATTATATTAAACAATTGTTGAGGAACCAGTGCGTTTGTGTATGTAAAGATAATTTTGTAGCAATCAAATATACCTCTAGGGTATATTTGATTGCTACAAAAACTTTCTATACGTTAAGATCCTGCTTTCCGTAAGTTAAGATTATGGTAAAATGAGACAATAGGAAGAGCAATAAATCAAGTATATTTTTTATAACTTTAATTTTTTATAACTCGTTTAGAAGCTCTTATAGCCGCTAGGGGCGGAGTCACAAAATACTAATTTTGTGCCAGCAATGTGGTTGTATTGGTCTGACACTGTAATCATTTATTTGTATCACCATTAGTAATATGTGGTATAAATGTCATTCTAATCACCGTATCATACCGTATTCCAATTCTCATAATCATGAGTGTATGTTAAATTCTAATCCCAGGGATTTTGGAAAGTTTGGCAAATCTAAAAGACATAATATTACTTTTCAGTGTCAAATAGTATATGACGGTTATAAATATTAAGGATATTGTTGAAGCTTTTTCGGGTGATGTTTAGTAGAGCGAGATAGCCCAGTGGTTAAGGCACGAAGATTTTACGGGGGCCTGAGTCCAATTCCCGGAACTGCCTACACTTTCCCCGTGTCTAAGCGGATTACAGGCACATATGTGAGATTAAAAAATCCTTCCGAGATGTTGGTATTAAAGGAGAAAGAATTTGGTCCCTGTAGATGTCGCCCCCACTAGGTTCCGGTTAAAATTGAGTGTCGCCGTCTGTGGTGAGTCGGAGCAACATTGTATGATGGCAAAATTGTTCAAGTTTTGGCCTCTAGCGAATGATTAAAACATCAAATGCTTAGCCATTGGGACAAAATATATTTATTTTTAGTCTGCTTATGTTGACTGCTCTCTAATGGAGTTACTAGTTTTCTTACTAGGGTCAATCGTACTATGGTCATTTTCAGAACCCCAACATCACTGCATTAACCTATAGGGTTAATTTGTTTGGGAGCCATTGTAAAGAACTTTGCTTCCCCAACAGAGTATCGAACCGTAGATTTCCGTATACTGGCCAGCCGACGCTCTACAGTTCAGCTATTAGGAAGGAATTGCAAACTTTTGGTCGTCGAAATGAACTAATTCTTCAAGTGCATAGTACAATTTATACTGATGCACAAATATTTATTTCAGTAGAATAACATGGTTTTCTACTGACACACTTGTCTGTCACCAATTTATTGATCCTTATTAATGAGATTTCATCTACGTTGGATCATGAGGATCATCTTGATGTCATTGGTGGCAAAATTTCTGCCATACTATAGTTTTTGCGAAAAAAATGTCCCCCTCTCTTACTCTGTCTCTCTTTAATGATTATATACTTAGAAGGTGATAGCTTAAAGCCTTTACCACTGTTTTGTTGACTTGAATGTGGAATTTGATGGTAAGTTTTCTTTTAATGAGCATATACAGTAAATAACTTTAAACACTTCTAATCTTGGGTTCTTAATTAGAAATTCTTGTGGTCTCCATTATAAAACTAAGATTATATTATTTAACTATTTAGTGACACCTAAACCAGTGTACTCATCGTTAATATGGAATCATAGTTATATGTTTTATATACAATTCAATGAATAGGTCAAATCTACATTAAGATATTTATATTTTACGGTCAACTGCTACTGTTTAAATTATTTATCTAGTTCGGTGTGGAGAAAAACGTTTAGTATTCCGGAATTAAATAAAACAGGAAAATTATATTTAATAGTTTTATTTTATAAGCTTTTAAAGAATCTTATTAATTGTCCACAGATCTTGAATATTACTATTTTTTTAATGTTCCGAAAATGGGTAACAGACGTAGATCGATACCCTATAAAGAAATATTTTGTCGGTTAAATGTTACTAGTCATTTGAGTAAATTTTTTAATGTTTGCTGTAATGATTTGTGTATTTTTAACACTTTACAACAAAGTTGAAAAGTGTTTATGACTTTGTTCATTCTGTCTGTCTGTCTGTCTGTCTGTCTGTCTGTCTGTCCGTTAGCACGATAACTGCCGTAAAAATGAGTTTATCAAAATGAAATTTTAGTATGTTGTTCAGACGGTCTGTAGGACCTATGGGAATATAAATAAATAATATCACCCAATTAGTTTTTTATTGAACCCGGGTTGAAAAAATGAAATACATTGAACCCTATGGGACCTAATTTTTCAAACATTTTTTAAGTAAATTTAAAATTCACGAATTGCTTCGAAATTTTTAGGAAATATTTACATTATCCCATAGAATATATAAAAAAAAATTCAGTAAAATATGTTAAGTAGTTTTTTAATTAAAAAAATTATTTAATATAGGGAAAAAAACAAATTCAATTAAATTCTGACTTTGGGATATCTTCCAGAAAGAAAAGAGAGAGATATTATATAATAAATATCTCTCCATTTGTTTAAACGTTTTGCATATGGGAGTGGCTTCATATTTTAAAATAAATTTGGTAGATAACAATTCTTCATTTTTTTTAAATTTTATATAACTCTTCATGATAAATTTAATTGATGGCATTTTAAATGCACTTTCCTACGTCCTAGAGAGTTAAAATTTGGTACACAGCTTAAATTTGTTGAACATTTTATTCGACAAAAATTTGATGGATCTTTAAATATAGATCATACATTTTTTTCGAAATGGCCTGAAAATAATCCCCGTTCACTTCTATAAATCATTGGTGTAATATTGTTAAAAATTCTGATGTGGACAGCACATGTCTTTCCCTGCAGACTCATATTCGTTCTCTTTATTTATTCAATGATAATTTGAGTTTATCTGCACAACATAAGTATTTTAAATGACATTGAATTTGCACGTTAAATTTAAATTAAGTTCTCATTTGATAGCTGAACTTATTGTCAAAGGTGGCGTAGCGAAAACGCGAAAAAACTAGAATATCTCAAGAACGGCTAGTCCTAGAGTAATGGGGTTAGTCTTATTCTTTTTGTTGTCAAAAATCATATATAAAATAGGAATTTAATTGATATAATTGAGCACACGTAGTCTTTTATTTTTATATATAACGATTTTTGCTGGCCATTTCGCAAAAATAGCCCGTTCCTTTTTCCCGAATCGTAGTAGAATAACCTACAAATGATTTATATACAAAATTTTGTTAAATTTGGTATATAAACCACTTGTAGGTTATTGAAATATTATACTCCAAATTTTGTTAAATTTGGTTCATTAGTTTTTAGCTAGAGTGGATAAAGGCAATTTCAGCGGCCATTTCGCAAAGAAGGCAGATTCTTTTATTACGAATCGTACTATAATCTAATGAACATAAGAATTTCCCACAAAAAACATACCTACCAAATTGTATGAAATTCGGTCCATTAGTTTTTCAATTAGAGTGGATGTAATATCCACACAGACACACAGAAACATACACAGATACACCCTTACACACACAGACGTCTTCCTAAAAGTAGTTTTTTCGTGTTCTAGAAGTCCCAAAACGTGTAGATACTTTGAAAATTCGAGTTCCGATCTTCGGCACGATTCCAATACTTTGAGTACATACACATACACATATATGTTATCTGTGTATTATCTGTGTATCTAAATTCCGTGCCTATGCAATTACAATAGTTGTGATTTTAAATGATCCCTAAACTTTTATTATTTCTTCAAGGAAGCCTAATTTTAACATATGCAGAATGCAAATATCTCAAGCGATTGTAAGATGAATTACATAAGAATTGCTGAATTTTTTTCACACAAAATTATTTAGCTCTGGAGTCTGGAATACAAGTTATATGAATGAAATATTCATTGATTTTGCATAAAGAATCAGATGATTTATATTTCGATACAGTTTTAAATATTTAAGTATAATAAATTACTGTAGTACTGTGATAATGTAAAAGATATTACCACTGAATGAATCACATTTTAGAAATTTTTAAATGAAATTACATTTCAGTTGGAAAGTGTTTCATAATCAATGCTTATGCATGATTGATCTTTCTTGTTTGTATATAAATTTGTTAATTTAATCATATATGTGTACCTCGATTGATTTCTTTATTTGATGTAAGTTGATACTTTAGTTTGTTCCTGTCAGGATCTGATCAAGCGGGTCTAGTGTTAATTCGGGGCTCCCATACACATGCAAAACATCAACACATAATAAATTTATAGGGGTTTAGGATCACAGCTCTGAAGGCCGTTTTGTATATGTGGAAAACTTCCAAACTTTCTTCTTCAAAATAATATATTATCTATGACATTTCAATTTGATGTAATTTATGCTTTGCTGAAATATGGGCCTGCTTCATTCCTTTTTAACACTTTACAACAAAGTTGAAAAGTGTTTATGACTTTGTTCATTCTGTCTGTCTGTCTGTCTGTCTGCCTGTCTGTCTGTCTGTCTGTCTGTCTGTCTGCCTGTCTGTCTGTCCGTTAGCACGATAACTGCCGTAAAAATGACTTAATCAAAATGAAATTTTAGTATGTTGTTCAGACGGTCTGTAGGACCTATGGGAATATAAATGAATAATATCACACACTTAGTTTTGGATTGAACCCAGGTTGAAAAAATGAAATACATTGAGCCCTATGGGACCTAATTTTTCTAACATTTTTTAAGCGGATTTAAAATTCACAAATTGCTTCGAAAATTTTAGGTAATAGTCAAATTGTTCCATAAAATATATAAAAAAAAATTCAGCTAAATATATTCAGTAGTTTTTTAAATAAAAATTAAAATAAAAATAACTCATCTTATATGAAACGATCACGTGACCATGATATGAAACGATCACATGACCCACTTCAAAATGAGATATGGCATCCATCTTGTTTCAAATTCGTGATTTTTTAAAGTTCTTTTTAATTCATATTGAGTGTTGTATCCATCCTAAAACTACTTTATTTCTGCTTAAATTCTGTGCATCTACATACTAAAACAACACAATGACAATATATTTGAGTTTAAATTCTCATTCAAATTTGATTATTTCTACAATTAAGCCTATTTTTCACCTATGTAAAATGTAAACAGCAAAATATGTAGAATGAGTTGTATTAGAATTACTGTATTTCTTTAACACAAAATAATTCAGTCCATGGAGTCTGCATGGCTGATTTGAATGAAATATTAATTGATTTTATAAACAGAAGGACGATATTTTTCGATGAAGTTTTAAGCATAAAGTTTATGAATTGTAGCTCCATGGTCTTAATTTTTAAATAAAATAAATTATTATAGTATTGTGATGAATGACATGAATGGGGGAATTATTTATGAATGACATGTTGCTTTTATAGAGAGATCCAGGCGTGTTATTTTTTCTATGACGTCATTTGAATTAATTTCAGTTGTTTTCGATGAAGTTTTCAAATATAATAAATTATCGTAGTATTATGATAGATTTAAAAATATTACCGTGGAATGTATTGCATTTTAGAGATATTTAAACCACGCAATTTATATTTCAATGCCGTCTTTTGAATGAAGTTCATTTTTTTCAATGAAGGTTTAAGTTTTCAAATATAATAAATCAATGTAGTATCGTGATAAGTTTTAAAATATTACCGAGGAATGTATTGCATTTTCGACTTTTTTAAATAAAATTGCATTGAAGTTGGAAAGTGTTTCATAATCAATGCTTTAAGCATGATTGATCTTTCTTGTTGTATTTGTATTTAATACTAGTTTACGCTTAAATTTCCTGTTTATATACTATTTAATGTAATTTTGTAATCGTTTAATCTTAAATTATCATGTTTATAATACAATTTAATTATCATTATTCCGTAATTAATTTATGCAAATTTTGTGTGCCGTTTTGGTCCGTATATAAGTCTGCCTGCACGGCAATTTTTATCTAGCCACTGATGAAGGGTATGGTGATACCCGAAAGCGCTCTGGTCTTTTTAATTTTGTACGTCATAAAAGATGGTTTTTAACACTTTACAACAAAGTTGAAAAGTGTTTATGACTTTGTTCATTCTGTCTGTCTGTCTGTCTGTCTGTCTGTTCGTTAGCACGATAACTGCCGTAAAAATGAGTTTATCAAAATGAAATTTTAGTATGTTGTTCAGACGGTCTGTAGGACCTATGGGAATATAAATAAATAATATCACCCAATTAGTTTTTTATTGAACCCGGGTTGAAAAAATGAAATACATTGAACCCTATGGGACCTAATTTTTCAAACATTTTTTAAGTAAATTTAAAATTCACGAATTGCTTCGAAATTTTTAGGAAATATTCACATTATCCCATAGAATATATAAAAAAAAATTCAGTAAAATATGTTAAGTAGTTTTTTAATTAAAAAAATTATTTAATATAGGGGAAAAAACAAATTCAATTAAATTCTGACTTTGGAATATCTTCCAGAAAGAAAAGAGAGAGATATTATATAATAAATATCTCTCCATTTGTTTAAACGTTTTGCATATTGGAGTGGCTTCATATTTTAAAATAAATTTGGTAGATAACAATTTTTCATTTTTTTTAAATTTTATATAACTCTTCATGATAAATTTAATTGATGACATTTTAAAAGCACTTTCCTACGTCCTAGAGAGTTAAAATTTGGTACACAGCTTAAATTTGTTGAACATTTTATTCGACAAAAATTTGATGGATCTTTAAATATAGATCATACATTTTTTTCGAAATGGCCTGAAAATAATCCCCGTTCACTTCTATAAATCATTGGTGTAATATTGTTAAAAATTCTGATGTGGACAGCACATGTCTTTCTCTGCAGACTCATATTCGTTCTCTTTATTTATTCAATGATAATTTGTGTTTATCTGCACAACATAAGTATTTTAAATGACATTGAATTTACACGTTAAACTTAAATTTGGTTCTCATTTGATAGCTGGACTTATTGTCAAAGGTGGCGTAGCGAAAACGCGAAAAAACTAGAATATCTCAAGAACGGCTAGTCCTAGAGTAATGGGGTTAGTCTTATTCTTTTTGTTGTCAAAAATCACATATAAAATAGGAATTTAATTGATATAATTGAGCACACGTAGTCTTTTATTTTTATATATAACGATTTTTGCTGGCCATTTCGCAAAAATAGCCCGTTCCTTTTTCCCGAATAGTGGTAGAATAACCTACAAATGATTTATATACAAAATTTTGTTAAATTTGGTATATAAATCACTTGTAGGTTATTGAACTATTATACTCCAAATTTTGTTAAATTTGGTTCATTAGTTTTTAGCTAGAGTGGATAAAGGCAATTTCTGCGGCCATTTCGCAAAGAAGGCAGATTCTTTTATTACGAATCGTACTATAATCTAATGAACACCAGGATTTCCCACAAAAAACATACCTACCAAATTGTATGAAATTCGGTCCATTAGTTTTTCAATTAGAGTGGATGTAATATCCACACAGACACACAGAAACATACACAGATACACCCTTACACACACAGACGTCTTCCTAAAAGTAGTTTTTTCGTGTTCTAGAAGTCCCAAAACGTGTAGATCCTTTGAAAATTCGAGTTCCGATCTTCGGCACGATTCCAATACTTTCAGTACATACACATACACATATATATTATCTGTGTATTATCTGTGTATCTAAATTCCGTGCCTATGCAATTACAATAGTTGTGATTTTAAATGATCCCTAAACTTCTATTATTTCTTCAAGGAAGCCTAATTTTAACATATGCAGAATGCAAATATCTCAAGCGATTGTAAGATGAATTACATAAGAATTGCTGAATTTTTTTCACACAAAATTATTTAGCTCTGGAGTCTGGAATACAAGTTATATGAATGAAATATTCATTGATTTTGCATAAAGAATCAGATGATTTATATTTCGATACAGTTTTAAGTATTTAAGTATAATAAATTACTGTAGTACTGTGATAATGTAAAAGATATTACCACTGAATGAATCACATTTTAGAAATTTTTAAATGAAATTACATTTCAGTTGGAAAGTGTTTCATAATCAATGCTTATGCATGATTGATCTTTCTTGTTATTAAAATGACCTTTCTTAAATCTACGATTTGTTGTCTTTGATTTAGCATGATATATTAAGACTTTAAAGAATGTTTAACATTTAAAACTGTTAACGTATTTTATAATTTAAAATGAAAACTAATATTATCTGTTTTAAATTAATTAAAAAAATATTTCTTCCTATATTTTAATCACATGCAACATCGAAGGACCCTTAATATTTGGCGGCCCAGGGTTGCGGCCAGGAGGCCCGTGCGTTAATCAGGCCCTCATTCATGCTGGCTTTGTTTGTTAAATCTTGGTATTTGTGTATATTTTGTGGTCTTTTTTATTAACACTTTGCAACAAAGTTGAAAAGTGTTTATGACTTTGTTCATTCTGTCTGTCTGTCTGTCTGTCTGTCCGTTAGCACGATAACTGCCGTAAAAATGACTTAATCAAAATGAAATTTTAGTATGTTGTTCAGACGGTCTATAGGACCTATGGGAATATAAATGAATAATATCACCCAATTAGTTTTGGATTGAACCCGGGTTGAAAAAATGGAATACATTGAGCCCTATGGGACCTAATTTTTCAAGCATTTTTTAAGCGGATTTAAAATTCACAAATTGCTTCGAAAATTTTAGGCAATATTCAAATTGTTCCATAAAATATATAAAAAAAAATTCAGCGAAATATATTCAGTTGTTTTTTAAATAAAAATTAAAATAATAATAACACCTCTTATATGAAGCGATCACGTGTCCAGGATATGAAACGATCACATGACCCACTTCAAAATGATATATGGCATCCATCTTGTGTCAAAATCGTGATTTTTAAAGTTCTTTTTAATTCATATTGAGTGTTGTATCCGTCCTAAAATTACTTTATTTTTGCCTAAAATCTGTGCATCTACATACTGAAACAACGCAATGACAATATATTTCAGTTTAAATGCTCTTCCAAATTTGATTATTTCTACTATTAAGCCTATTTTTCACCTATATAAAATGTAAACAGCAAAATATGTAGAATGAGTTGTATTAGAATCGCTGTAATTCTTTAACACAAAATCATTTAGTCCATGGAGTCTGCTTAGCTGATATGAATTCATTGATTTTACAAAGAGAAGGACGATATTTTTCGATGAAGTTTTACGCATAGAGTTTACTTACTTGCAGCTCAATGGTCTTAATTTTTAAATAAAATAAATTATTATAGTATTGTGATGAATGACATGAATGGGGGAATTATTTATGAATGAAATGTTGCTTTTATAGAGAGAGCCAGGCGTGTTATTTTTTTATGACGTCATTTGAATGGATTTCAGTTGTTTTCGATGAAGTTTTCAAATATAATAAATTATCGTAGTATTATGATAATTCTAAAATTATTACCGAGGAATGTATAACTTTTAAGAGATGTTTAAACCAGGCAATTTATACTTTAATGCCGTCATTTGAATGAAGTTCATTTTTTTCGATGAAGGTTTAAGGTTTCAAATATAATAAATTAATGTAGTATTGTGATAAGTTTTAAAATATTACCGAGGAATGTATTGCATTTTAGACATGTTTAAATAAAATTGCATTGAAGTTGGAAAGTGTTTCATAATCAATGCTTTAAGCATGATTGATCTTTCTTGTTTTATTTATATCATACATTAATAAACGTATTTACCTGTATATATGCGCCATCACAAGTAGACTGTTATATAACCTGTTTTGGGTACTGAGTGAAATGAATAAATAAATAATTAAAATACCATGTGGTGATCTCTGTTCGAAACACCACATATTTTCTTATATTTAGGCCAAAATGCATAACACCACGTGTCCATCCCAATCGCAATTCATTACCAACATTACTTGACTGCCTTTCATTCCCATTGGACATGAGATGGAGTAGATGATATCATTGATGCAATCTCCAGCATCTCATTCGCTCACTACTTGGGAGGCTTCCATTCATTCATTACTCAAATTATACGCGAATTCCTGTCGCCGGACATTCCCAGGGGAATACCCAACAAATACGAACATCAGGGTTTCAAACTTTCCGAAACCTGCTTACTAAAACAGAAGATAACAAGAAACTGTTTCATTGATGTAGTGTTTATAGTGAAACCTCAAACTCGGGAGAGAGGGAAGACATTTTTTCAGAAGAAGCCTTTTAATTTTATTAACATTTTACAACATAGTTGAAAAGTGTTTATGACTTTGTTCATTCTGTCTGTCCGTCCGTTAGCACAATAACTGCCGTAAAAATGACTTTATCAAAATGAAATTTCAGTATGTTTTTCAGACGGTCTGTGGGACCTATGGGAATATAAATGAATAATATCACTCAATTAGTTTTGGATTGAATCCGGGTTGAAAAAATGAAATACGTTGAACCCTATGGGACCTAATTCTTCAAACATTTTTTAAGCGGATTTATTCACAAATTGCTTCGAAAGTTTTAGGAAATATTCAAATTATCCCATAAAATATATAAAAAAAAATTCAGTAAAATGTGTTAAATAGTTTTTTAAATAAAAATTATTTAATATAGGAAGAAAACAAATTCAATTAAATTCTGACTCTTGCTATATCCTCCAGAAAGAAAAAAGATATATATTATATAATAAATATCTTTCCAAGCGTTTAATTATTTTAGATATAAGAGAGGTTTCACATTTTAAAATAAATATGGTAGATAACAATTTTTCAAATTTCTAAATAAAATAAATTATTATAGTATTGTGATGAATGAAACGATTGGGAAAATGTTTATGAATGAAGTGCTGCTTTTATATAGAGGCGATTTATATTTCGATGACGTCATTTGAATAAAGTTCATTTATTTTCGATAACGTTTTCAAATATAATAAATTATCGTAGTATTATGATAATTCTAAAATTATTACCGAGGAATGTATCGCATTTTAGAGATGTTTAAACCAGACAATTTATATTTCAATGCCGTCATTTGAATGAAGTTCATTTTCTTCGATGAAGTTTTCAAATATAATAAATTAATGTAGTATTTTGATAATTTTAAAAATATTACCGAGGAATGTATCGCATTTTAGAGATGCTTATATAAAATTGCATTGAAGTTGGAAAGTGTTTCATAATCAATGCTTTGTGCATGATTGATCTTTCTTGTTTGTAATATGTCTAAAGATCAAAATAATGTGAGATTAGTAAGTTAGTTGTTAAGGCATGATATTTATCAGAAGCTTGTAAAGGACTTAACTGCTCCAACCAGGAATCGAACCACGGATTTTCGTACTAGCCAGCCGATGTTCAATCGTTGAAATACTAGGACGGAAGTTCTTATCGTAGAAGTAGACTGTGAAAGCTGCTACAAAGGGTTTGTCAGAGGTCTATTGATTTTAAGGATTTCGGACGAGGTCAAAGATTTCGTAATAAGTAATTGCGTTAGACGTTTTTCAAGAAATAGTACTTTATATGGACATTTTACGAGTACATGAATGTCACAATTCAGCTCAACCGTTTGACTCGTTTGTACGGTTTTACTTTTTAAACGCATGATCCAATTGACACTAAACATGCAAATCGATTTATTCACACAAAATATTTGTTAGCATCGATTTTCAATAGGATCGGTTGATAAAAAATATCACGAGAATATTAATAGTGACTAGGAATGCCGCTCTATAATCTGCAAGCAATAGTTATGTAGTTATAGAATATGCTGTATTAAACATATTTTAGGTAGAATTTAAGTCTTTCAGAACGTTTACGTAGCTGACACTTAAGAAATTATATGTAACGTTTGAGCGTTACGCAAGAATTTGTTCACTATCAAGGGAAAACGATACGATTATACAACTATATACGATTTGAAACAACGTCGATGGCTGTTTACAACAACGCACGTGTAGTGTGCCACTGCTAGGGTGAATAGTGCGGGAGGATAATCGACATCAGATATAAGTAGACGGGGCATTGCTATTGAGAATAGCGAGAACTAAACACTGCATATACCACGTGACTATTAATCGGGCACTCCCAGACTTGGTTTCTTATCGCCACGCGTGGTGAATTAAAATATTTCTTAATATGCGCTAGCGTAAAAGTGGTGAATGTTTCATAGATTTGGTGATATTAATTTGCGTTTCAGTACTTTTAAATGTTTTTCAATTTGATTAATTAAATCAATAATATTGTCTTCAACTTCGAAAAAAGCATTAATTATATTATTTAAGATTGGGGATGTTTGATATCAATGCATCAAAATTCTATTAACACATTACAAACTAGTATGAAGTCCGAGGTTCAAAAGTATACATTCAGGGTTGCAAATGGAAGGGGGGTGTATGTTGGCATTAGATACACCATACCACTTAATAATAAAAAAGAGCAACTGGAATTGTTTTTCGTGAAATATGGTTAATTTCTAATAAAAGAAATTTTACTCTTTAAATAAAACAATATTTTTAAAGCGAAGCTCCCTTCTTGTATCACTTCAATATTAAGATTTTTTAAAGAGCATCACTTTAGAACGTCTATCTGATTTTGTTGAAATTTGATTTCTAAACAGTTATCAATGTGTAGAGTGACATTTAAAAAAAAAATCTTAACTGAATAAATTTTACTGGATTTATTCGGTGAAGTATAAGATCTTTATGCGGAATTTTGGGGGTTGAAGAGGATGAAGCATAAATCGAATCTCTCCCCTTCTCGACATGGTTGTATGGTGAGAAAGAGTGGGAAATAATCCCATAATCCTCTTATTATCAAGCGCATTTGTAAGCAAATCTTGTGTCAATTGGGGGCTTTTTTAACTTTTTAAATGAATTCTCTATCGAACTATCTCCCTCCCGCTATAAATGTCTGTTGAATATTAAATACAACTGATAAGCTATAGTTTTGCTAAATATTCTTAATTAATCTAATAAACTTAACATTCAGCGTGTTCTGTATATACGCTATATCAAAGTTAAGACTGGATAACATTTTATGCCTGTGACTGTTTACCTACCTGTAAATGTTACTGTAATCAGGTGAAGGGCAAGTCCGGGTTTTTACTTAGATTAAAACCAAGAAAGATGAATCATGCATAAAGCATTGATTATGAAACACTTTCCAACCCAAATGTAATTTTATTTAAACATCTCTAAATTACGATACATTCAGCGGTGATATTTTTTACATTATCACAGTATTACAATAAGTTATTTTACTTGGAAATTTAAAACTTCATCAAAAAAGGCTATGTTATAAAATCGCCTGCTCCTCTATGTAAAATCAATGCATATTCCATTCATATCACTACTTATATTCCAGACTTCAGAGCTAAATAATTTTGCGTTAAAAAATTCAGCAATTCTTATACAACTCATCTTGCAATAGCTTGATTTGTTTACATTCTGTATACGTTAAAATTAAGTTCCGTTGTAGAAATAATCAAAGTTTAGTGATCATTTAAAATCAAAAATATTGTAATTGCGTAAACACATACATAGGCAATATGAAAAAATAAAGCGGTTTCTGGATGTATATATATATATGAGTGTGTGTGTGTCCCAAAAACATTGACCTCGGCTTTTATTCCTTAAATATTGATCTTAGACATATATAATAAATTACAAAGTTGAGTAAAAAAGATACAGAATTTTATGAAATCGATAAAAATTTTCAGGGGATTAAATTTGAAGAAATAAAAAATTTAAATTTTTATACGGCCCCCGTACAAAAACATTTCCAATGAATAAAATGTGCCCCACACACTAATAAGGTGATGTACAAAATTTCAACATTTTATCATAAAAAGTCCCAGAGATATGTTTAAACAAATCTGGTGAAGGATTAATAACACATTAAGATATAAATGTTTACAGCAAGAGTGCAAATGACGCAGCGCAGAAATGCATCATAGGCAAATAATATCTGTTTCTTATCTTTAATGGATCTTTGGCATGGATGGAAAACATTTTGAACAAGCTTTGTAATCTTTGTGTAAAGTTATTATTTCTACACAGTGTAGATACTTTTGTACCAATAAATAGCAAAATCATTATTTATTTATGTAATCATTGTTATATTTCGTAATTTGTGTATGACCCCTGAAACGGGATCTGCCAACATGATTTTTCCCTTCTGAGAACCCATGTCGATACATCGAAAAGTGGTTTACGTCAGCGTTTTTGTCTTTTCATATCTCTGGGACTTTTTACGATAAAATGCGGAAATATTGTACATCACCTTATTAATGTATGAGGCACATTTTGATGATTGGAAATGTTTTTGTACCGGGGCCGTATAAAAATTTAAATTTTGTATTTCTTAAAATTTAATTCCCTTGAAAATTTTACTCGATTTCATAAAATTCTGTACTTTTTTTACGCAACTTTGTAATTTTTTATATATGTCTAAGATCAATATTCAAGGAATAAGAGTCGAAGTCAATGTTTTTGGGACACTCTGTATATATATGTGTACATATAAATGTATGTGTGTGTGTGTGTGTGTGTAAGTTGATGTTATTAAATTAATCGCCCGTTGCGCGAGCATATACTTAAATTACACTTGTTTTAACCCAGTTCTCTGTATGGATCCTAAATGAAATTGAAAGGCTGTTTCCTTCTCTTTTCATTTACGGATTGAAGATACACCAAAAACACCAAATCAATGCCGTAGCCCTTCGTTATCTTCTGTTCCAGTAAGCGGGTTTAAGGGAGAGGCTGCAACCCTTATTATTCGTATTAGATATTACCTGGGGAATGCCCAGCGGCAGGAATTCGCGCGCGGTCGGAGTAATGAATGGAAGCTTCCCAATGCTGAGTGAATGAGATGCTGGATACCACATCAATGATGTGATCTACTTCATCTGATGTCTAAAGGGAATTAAATCGAGTGAGTGTAATGTGTGTAATGAATTGAGTTCGGGATAGGATCGGACGTCTATCCTTCTTTTTAAGTTGTATTTTTTAAGTTCGGGATTAATGAGTTACAACTTCTCTCTATTCGATTCGATCATTGGATTCTCATGTTATATCTTTATTATAGTATATATATATATATATATATATATATATATATATATATAGGGTGTTCAGTGCTATCGGTGTCCAATGGCTATTTCCTCAACCGTTAGTCACAGCGATGAATATGTTTAGCTTGATGACCATACATCCAATTGCAAATATGTTTAAAATTTTAAAATCTATTATCTTTGAAACAGTTTAAATCAATAAATGCATTTCTGAAAGAAATACGAAATATAAATTTTTATACAGTCCCCCGGTCCTACCAATTATATTTAAGAAAATCATCCTCATACAATTTTATGCAAAATTAAAAAAAAATCATTCTTTTACGTCCAGAATTGACCGACTTATAGCTGGTTAAATTTGAAGGACTTTTTGTACTGAGAAATGGTCAATACAGTCCCTGTTTGGTTGGTTGCCTGGAGAAATGGTCAATACGGTCCCTGTTTGGTTGGTTGCCTGGAGAAATGGTCAATACGGTCCCTGATTGGATGGTTGCCTGAAACGGGACATTTTTATGCGTGGAAAAGCGACTTAAGTCATATAAAGTTTAATGCTTCATAACTCGGCGAATTTTGGTCGTAAAAGGAAGATTTTTTTTATTTGAATGAAATTGTATGAGGATGATTTTCCTAAATGCAATTAGTAGAACCGGGGGACTATATAAAAATTTATATTTCGTATTTTTTTCTCGAAATGTATTTATTGATTTTAACTGTTTCTACGGTAATAGATTTTAAAATTTAAAACATTTTTGCAATTGGAGGTATAACTCTGTGACTAACGGCTGAGGAAAAAGTCATTAGGCATCGATAGCACTGGACACCCTGTACATATAGCATATCCTCCCAAATTCGTTAATAAAATTATCAACTCAGTGTACCAACTTCCACTCGATAACATCCAAGACAACCTTCCCAATTAGAGTGTCTAACAATAATAAAAAAGAGAAAGAAAAAAAATTATAATTATTTATTAATTATATAAATAAAAAAATGAAAAATAATAAAATAAGCTAAAAACATTAGAAAAATCAAAAACATCTGAAAATAAGATACATTAATATTAATGTTTTGAATTTTATTTTCGCTAAAAAAATGTAACTTTAACCAGTTTGAAACTACGATTTGAGCGCCCTGATAATGGTGTATAGGAGCATTTTCGTTTAACCATTTCTTCTATGAATCTGTTGTTTAGTAAGAATTTTCATTTTTGCTTCATTTTCATATTCTATTTTGCCTATACTGGTAATTGTCCTGTCTCCTGCTCTGGCTCCCTGTACGGGTCTGGGAGTGTCGCTATGAACGTTCGTACTGCCTCCTAGGTTGTATTTCGTCATGTTTAATCCCGTGCTTCTGGATATTTATTATACTGCTGAGATTGGTCGCGTATACACGTGGTGAAAGAAGAAAGGTTCCTGTCGCATGGTAATGCAAATTTTCCTAATGCTTTTATCTTCATTTTTTCATCTTTTGGTGCCTGTAGTCTGAGTTTGGACATTTATAGTAATGTACTATTGTTCAATCTTAAACAGGCATTTGTTTGGGTTAATTAGAATTAAATACTCAGACCTGAAGATGAATTTAATTCTTTTTAATCTTAGAATTTGGGCCGGTGCTAATCTTTTCTATTATCGGCATTATGGCAGTTGTTTTGCTTCCATGGTGATATTAATATTTCACGATTACTTGAATTAATTATTACTTATTATTACTTCTTTCTAATATATATATAGAGAGAGAGAGAGAAAGAGGGGTTAGTGCTAGGGAAAGAGAGTACGGTCTCTGTGGATGTCACCTCATTGGAAGTCCGGTCTAAATTGGGTGTCACTGTTCCGTTCAATCAGATACCTTACATTTTTATATAGGTCGGACGCTCTGGGTTGACAGAAAGAAAAACGTAATTCTATGTAAATATGCAGCAAAATAAAGCGGCGTTCCTGTTATTATTTCGAAAGATACAATAATTATAAATTATTATGATCACAATATACGTTACAATTTCTCAATATACCTTTCGCGAATGCGTACAATTTATGTTTTTATCATATCAGATACGATATCATTGCTGGATGCATTACCACATTGGTGTGTATGCCGTCCAACATAGCGGCGTAAACAAACAAAACAAACCCTGACATCACAATATGACGTATATGCAAATGATCAATAAATGACATTGAAGTGTATTTTTTGAGAAATCCTTCTCACTCCATCTATAGACAATGCTGTAGCTCTTTGTTATATTTTGTTCCAGTTATCGGGTTTAAGGGAGAGGCCAAAACTCTGTTATTTGTATCAGGCATTCCCCAGGGAATGCCTGGCTACAGGAATACGCGAGTGGTCTTGAGTAATGAATGGGAGCCTGGCAAGTGTTGAGTGAATGAGGTGTTAGATACTACATCAATGATGTGATCTACTTCATCTGATGTCCGAAGGGAATTAAATGGAGTGAGTGTAATGTTCGTAATGAATTGGCATCGGGATTGACAAAGAGTTGTATTCATTTTGTCGTAAACATAAAAAATATTGGACACATTGGATACTTCATTTCATGCATTATATGAGATGAATTTTAATTACTGTTGTGAAAAATCGGGTGTGTTGAACACGGGGGGTGTCATATAGATTAATAAATGTAGATATTATAGGAAAACAATAACATGAATTAGATATTTCTAATATGCACAGTTCGCTGAAAATGGATAGAAATGTTGCTCTTATCGATTAAAATAGGCATACCCAAATTCATATAATGTGATTAATTACTTAGAGCTATATCGGGCTCAATTAGCAAAAGCACAATGTCTAATATCGCGAGAACAGTTTGTAATAACTACTAAACAGCGGTGTTCATTTATATATGGTTAAAAGCACTTACAAATAATTCACTTATTTGATTATAATGGACATATTTAAGTATATCGTATTTCTTTTTCAATTGTAGATTAAAACGTGCAATATCTCAAGTACGGCGTGTGTTATCGTTCTGCGAATAATGTCATTCGCTTCTAAATAAAAATTGGGTAAACGCTCATCGTGTTGTTGTTGAGACCCAGACCGCCCGACCTACCAGAAAGGTGTAAGGTAACCGTTTGGACGGCCGGGAAGTGCCACCCAATTTAGACCGGAACCCAGTGGGGGAGGCATCCATAGGGACCGTACCTTCCTTCCCCTACCACCAACCTCTCGGAAGGACTTACGGACCCACATGTTTAACGTGATCGTACTCCGCATGAACATGGCGGCAGTTGTGGCAGCGTGCAAATCCAGCGCGCACACCACAGGGCTACCGCGTCCGAAATGTGCCAACAGCACGCGGTGTTCCCAGGTGGTCACCCACCCAAGTACTAACCACGCCCGATGCTATCAAACGCTCATCGTGTGGTGGGCTAGCATACATCTGTCCTAATTATGAATTTTATAATTATTTTCGGCTTTATCTATCACTATTTTTAAATGAATATAAAAATTAATACATATTTATTATAATCTGATTGAATCAAAAATGATCTATGATTCAAGATTTTACTATTCAAACTAAACTGTTACTTGTTGCGTTTAAAAGGTAGAGTCCGGACAAACCAAGCAAATGGTTCAGCTGAATAATGATACTCGCAAACGTCAAAATAAAATGAAATGCTAAGTTCACCTACGTTTATTATCCTCCATAAAGCAAATTCCACACATTTCTTTGCAGATTATCGGGCATCAGCCCCTGCTATTATCTACAAATTTTTTTTAACCGATCCTCTTAAAAATTAATATTAACCAAGACTTTATATAAATAAATCGATCGATGGTTTGGAACAGCCCAGAGGTTAGAGCTCGAGTATTGAGCTCGGACGACCTGGGTTCGATTCCTGCCTCTACCCAAACAGTTTCCGTGCTCTCGCGGAGTACGGAAACATTAAATATATGGGTACGTAAGTCCATAAGTGATTGGTGGTAGGAGAAGGAGGGTACGATCCCTGAGAACCCAGACCGTCCAGCTCACTCGAGAATATGGAGCAGTTGAATGAACGGCCGGGAAGGAGAGTAAGGTCCTTGTGGATACTGCTCCCACTAGGTTCCTGTCTACACTGGGTGGCACTTTCCGGCCGTTCAAACAGATACCTTACACCTTCAAGTAGGCCGGACGGTCTGGGTCGAAGAAAGAAGAAATAAATAAGTCGATCGGCAAAGTTTGGTGTCTCTTGCAGTATGCGTTCAAGCCGAACGGTTGAGGTGGAATATAGTTAATCTGTGTTCACAACTTAAGAAATACAGAGGTATAGATAGTGAATGAAAATATATTTTTTTGATTGCAACTGCTTATGATCCAAAACTTAGCCCTAAATTATAAAATTAAATATCCCTGACGTATCTCTGCAATTATTCTAAAATTTATTATTCATAAAATGGTATCAGTTTGTACATATATTTAAGCCTAATAATTTGCTCATCTACATTATTAAAAGCTGGTCTGCCCCTTGGTTGGTTTTACAATCTAAGGTGTAAGCTCTCCCGGCCACACATTAAGCTACCATAAACTTTCGGGTTGGTCGTGTGGTCAGGGTCTTCAATCAATCTAAGGTGTAAGATGCATGTATGAATGTATGTGTTTCGTATATGCCCTAATTCTTGAACTAAAATCCCATGGTTTTATAAATGGGCGGATACCATCTTGGAATGTGTACACACACACACACACACACCCTCACCCCCTCACACACACACACACCCTCACCCCTTCACACACACACACACACCCTCACACACACACCCTCACACACACACACACACACACACACACACACATGCACACATACATATACACAAAAAAAAATTTTTGCTAAAACATTGTAACACTTGTTCCAATACACTATTAAAACGATCCTTGGGCAAGAAAGTCACAAGTTCTTGACGTGTGCACAAAACACTCGTAAATTAAAATAGGAGGTGCTTCTAATAATCATTTCTTACGTAATTTTTTATTAGAAAAATATTAAAACAAATTTTAGAACTCTAGCTTGAACAAATCTCGAGATATTGCACTTTTTCCAAGAAATGAATCAATCAAATCACATAAAATTTAAAGAAAGTTTTAACTATTGCAAAATATGTTCACTTTTCATATGTTATGGGATAAGTTTGCTAACATCATTCTCGTGGATCTAGTTCGTTCCATTCACGAGAGAAGTTATTTTGTGTAATAGTTTTGTATTTTGACACCTAACATCTCGCCAACAGTCATTTACATATAAGAAATGCTCGTCTCTTTGTTTGTCTGCAGCACTTGAAGATAAATTTAGTAAATTCGGTGACTTATTTAGCAAAATATCGCCGACATTTCATCCCAGATTGACGAAAATATCGTTAAAATTGCAAAAATGACGCTAAGTTAACGAAAATGAAGTCAAATTGATTAATTAATTATTAAAATATTTTAATATATGAACTATATTGCTCATTGCGGATGGTATCAATATTGATAGCTGTCAATTAGTTGCGTGAAATATAAGTTAATTAGGCACTTTGAAATAGCTTTGAATGTTGTTATCTGGAAAATCGCAAAATTTGCTTTTTTGCAAATTTTTTTTTTTTTTTTTTTTTAATGACCAATAGCTTGAACATGCTTCAACCGATGTACATAGTTGTTTCTCGTTGCTTTTAATGAGAGTAGGTTAAATGTATATAAATAAAATTGTAAAACTGTCTGTCCGTACGTGTGTGTGAGTGATCAACACAGGAAAACGGCTGAACCGAATTTCATGAAATCTTGTAGGTAGTCGTGAAATAGCCCCACTTAAAATTTAGTCCATGTTTCGCATTTCTAGCACCAGAGGTTGTTGAGATATTAATAAATAACCCCACAATTAAACATTCCATGGATATAGCATTATGAAGACGGTATTTTTTCCGCAAATTTATTTGATGAAAATGATATAATTAAATCCAATGTATTTATGCAGCAGACGATTTTTATTTAATCTCTTCCAATTTAAATAATAAAGAAAAGTATATAATTTTTTTTCTCGAAATTGTATTTCTGATGCGAATATACTTACGGCCTTTAGGTTTAAAGATTACGGGGATAATTGACATATTCAATTTATTACGTCATCTGTTTAATTTCGGTAAAGCGTTTTGAAACTCGTATATTATAGTACGGGTAATTTTCTACTAATACAAGGGTATAACTTCTAATCTATGAGAGTATAGGTAGTATGGGTATATCTTTCCATACAATTTTAATGTTTTGTTTTTGACATATAATGGAATCAATTACGGCCATCAGGATTAAAGATTACGGGGATTATTGAAATTTTCAATTTATAACGCCATCTGTTTTATTTTGGCACATATTTTTAAAACTCATATATTGTAGTACGGGTAAGCTTTTACTAATACATGGGCATATCTTCTAATCTACAGAATATTTTATTTTGATCAGAATATTTTATTTTAAAGATCTGTCTGTAAAAATAATTTTGTACAGCGAGAATAGATGTTCCTAAACTTCTTTTTAGGAGCATTAATTTAAATATTATAATAAAATGTTCTGAACAACAATGTCATTTAGAAAACTATAGGAATTTTTACATGATTGTGAATTTTAAGTTTCTTTATAATGTATATTCGTACGAAGAACGGTTATACTGCTAGTGAGATACAGAGAGATATAACGCCAAATTTCAGAGTACAATTCAACTCTAAAATATTGCGAGCTTGTACTGTGGTGGAGTAAAATTTACGTAAATACCCTATTTATACTTACCCATAGTGTCCCCCAATTGAACCTAAAATAGTATAGTGGGATCTGAAAAGATCAAAATACCTTGCATTTACACTAAAATAACCAGTCGATTTTGTGGCCGCTAACACATTTATTGAACACATGAATTATCAAACACTGATAATAATAACAATAATACAATAAACACAATTACAATACACTTAAATTTAAGCAGCATCGGGCGCGGTTAGTACTTGGGTGGGTGATCACCTGGGAACACCGCGTGCTGTTGGCACTTTTCAGGCGCGGTAGCCCGGTGGTTTGCGCGCTGGATTTGCACGCTGCCACAACTGCCGCCGTGTTCATGCGGAGTACGATCACGTTAAACATGTGGGTCCGTAAGTCCTTCCGAGAGGTTGGTGGAAGGGGAAGGAGTGTACGGTCCTTGTGGATGCCTCCCCCACTGGGTTCCGGTCTACATTGGGTGGTATTTCCCGGCCGTCCAAACGGTTACCTTACACCTTTCTGGTAGGTCGGACGGTCTGGGTCTCAAAAACAACAATACACTTAAATCTACCAAGCTTGACCTCGGGGGTGTACCGGCTAATTGCGATAATTCCTATTTCAAATTCTCATTATTTAAATACAAGTTGTGCAGTACGGGAAAATGCCCACAGCTTAAATTTACACTGACACTTTGATTATATTAACACACAAATAATACATTACATCACAATTGAACTTAAAGATTACGATACCTCCACCTAGATGAGATGCCTTGTAATCCAACATTAGATAATTCACAGTGCATAGTGAAGAGGTCTAGGTATGCGCGATCACACAGTTTATGGGAACACACGGATTTTGGAGATGACGCCGTTTCGATATTCCAACATGAATTATCACGGAGTTGGGGATCACAGTCCATTGTTCTCTCCACCGCCTAGTTGCCGGTTGTGGTCAGGACCCGCCAAAAGTGCCTGCGTGCGTCCAGATCCTGGCTAATCGCTGGCGATTCAAATGTTGCTAAAGGCCAGGGTTGCCTATTGCATGAGAGCCCGGGAGTTCGCGCGGGAACTAGTCTTTCGCGGCTGTCCGATTTTGGTTATGAACACCAACTGGGTCAGCTCCAGTTCATTCAGTGGGATGACACTCAAGTGTGTTATCAACCTATGCCGTGTTATATGTGTTATCAACCTATGCCGTGTTATATGTGTTATCAACCTATGCCGTGTTATATGTGTTATCAACCTATGCCGTGTTATATGTGTTATCAACCTATAGACGAGCTCTACTATAGTAGATAATGCTCCACTTCTATTGCCCCGGATTCAGGCTCCTGCGATAGATTCTGATAACTATCATTACAAAGATAGCCGGGATGCGGATATCCCGGTTACCGTCGACAGTAGGAGTTAGAGCGGCTCGATCGGCAGTCGCGGACAGTATGAAAAATGTCACTCTCTCAAAGAAAAATGAAATCTGAATTTAACCTTTTTTGAAAATTGAGTCTCTTCACATTTTGAAGAGGGGGGCGCAATTTTTGGGGATGCACGTCACCCCGTCGTCTCATTTGCTATTTCACTTATCTGTGAGGAAAGGGCGGTTCAAATTCCAACCAATTTATTGGGTTGCGTAATGACGCTCATTTTTTATGAGTCCCAATAGAAATTGATGGCCGGAGGGATTCCCACAGCCGGGAGGTCCCGACCTGGCCCCGAAGAGGGTTAACACCTGACAGGAGCTATAAATTTCTAGAGATTTGTAGTTTTACGATTTGACATTTGTTACAAGCTCTCGAAAGTTACAACCACTGTCCTGTGTCATTCAAACTCTGGCGCCAAACTGTCCCATCTTGTCTGTGATGAGGCATCGTTATAGCAATATTTACCATACACATTACTTACATTGAGTAATTTCAACTCCCGCTTCCTTTCATTCCTGGGGCTAACCCGGGGCATGAAACGTATTTGCATTAAGTGCAAATAATACATTATGCTTCACAACATATTCAACCCCCCTCCCCTCCATTAGGGGAAAAGGCAAGCTAGGTTTACAAATATACTATAGCAAAGAGTTACATATTTCCTGTGATATTTTACATACTAGTACTTTTACAGTTTCAATTCTACTGTTACAAAACACATCATTATTTCACTGTTAAAGGAAGTAAAGTCATTGCATTACGAAGGGAAAGTCATATCCTGCCCACATCAGATTTTTTCAAATGTGAATGTTGCGCATATATTTACTTCTAAACTAAATCATTATTTTTTCAATGGCTTATATATTAACTGCGATAATTCATTGTGATATTTATCTCGTATACATTTTGAATAGCTTGATCAGTAAAACCAAATAACTTAATCGTATGCATAAGAAAAATGTATCTACTTTACATAAAAGGAAACCTAACCATGTAACTTCAGACACCTATAACGATTAGACACCTAATTTTTACTTTATTATACGTAGTATTGAGAAAGTATTGTTTTCCCGAAGATTTTCCTTTTCGATATTTTGATGCCAATATATGTTAAGACTTTCTGAACACGTTTTGACTATGTTTGGAGAGATGTCTGTGGTCGATTTCTTGTGTAAACGATAGTAGCCAGAAATATTAATGGAGTTTTATGAAAATTTATATTCTCTCTCTCTACTTTGTTATCAAGAAATTCAAAACTAGATAGAATTTGTTTTTTAATTTAAGCGAAAACATTGAATTTTATTCTGAATTTTATATTTTTTAACATTGAAGCATAGGACAAAATTTGACTTAATCTTGCATAAAAGAGTTTCTTTATAGATCAATGATCACGAGATTTAATAGTTTCAACTATTGTTGTAAAAAATAGCCGCGATCCACTTTTTAACACTTTACAACAAAGTTGAAAAGTGTTTATGACTTTGTTCATTCTGTCTGTCTGTCTGTCCGTTAGCACGATAACTGCCGTAAAAATGACTTTATCAAAATGAAATTTTAGTATGTTGTTCAGACGGTCAGTGGGACCTATGGGAATATAAATATATAATATCATCCAATTAGTTTTGGATTGAACCCGGGTTGATAAAATGAAATACATTGAACCCTATGGGACCTAATTTTTCAAACATTTTTTAAGCGGATTTAAAATTCACAAATTGCTTCGAAAATTTTAGGAAATATTCAAATTATCCCATGAAATTTATAAAAGAAATTTCAGCAAAATATATTCAGAAGGTTTATAAATAAAAATTAAAATAATAATTACACTTTTTATATGAAGTGATTACGTGACCATTATATGGAGATATCACGTGACCCACTTCAAAATAAAATATGGCATTCATCTTGTGTCAAAATCGTGATTTTTAAAGTTCTTTTTAATTCATATTTAGCGTTGTAACCGTTCTAAAATCGCTTTATTTTTGCTTAAATTCTGTGCATCAGTGTTCTGAAACAACGCAATTACAATATATTTGAGTTTAAATGATCATCCAAATTTGATTATTTCTACAACGAAGCCTACTTTTCACGTATGGAAAACAGCGAAATATGTAGAATGAGTTGTATAAGAATTGCTGCATTTCTTTAACGCAAAATTATTTAGATCATGGAGTCTGCAATATAGCTGATATGAATAAAATATTCTTTGATTTTACAAAGAGAAGGGCGATTTTATTGATAAAGTTTTAAGCATAGAGTTTAATTACTTGTAACTCCATGGTCTTAAGTTTTTAAATAAAATACATTATTATAGTATTGTAATGAATGAAATGAATGGGAAAATGTTTTTGAATGAAATGCTGCTTTTATAGAGAAAGCCAGGGGTGTTATATTTCGATGATGTCATTTGAATAAATTTCAGTTATTTTCGATGAAATTTTCAAATATAATAAATTATTGTAGTATTATGATAATTTTAAAAATATTACCGAGGAAATTACCGAGGAATGTATCGCATTTTAGAGATGTTTAAACCAGGCAATTTTTATTTCAATGCCGTCATTTGTATGAAGTTCTTTTTTTTCGATGAAGTTTTAAGTTTTCAAATATAATAAATTAATGTAGTATTGTGATAATTTTCAAAATATTGCTGAGGAATGTGTCGCATTTTAGAGATGTTTAAATGAAATTGCAATGAAGTTGGAAAGTGTTTCATAATCAATGCTTTATGCATGATTGATCTTTCTTGTTTTTGTTTGTGACGTCATTAGCTCCCCTTGGGGGGGTAATTTACCCCCCGGGGGTACGTTGTCAAGTGTGGTATCAACCGAAAGATTTTTTTCAAGCCTTTTAAAGTGAAGGATAAGAGCATATGGTTGTAATCATTTGGACCCAAAAAACTGATTTTTCATTTTTTTTTTCAAAAATTTGGAAAAAAATGAATTCTGGCATGAGAAAGTCGAGTTGAGCAACACTCCAGTTAATTTTTGCATGAAATCAAATTTATGCTAGTACTTTTAAATGAAATGTAGTCCATTTTACTTATCAGGAGGCATTTTTGGAATGTCTCACTTACTAGTATCACAATATTAATAAGATGGACAGGAGTCAAAGAAATTTAGTCCCCTAACATCATCAACTAATGTAACAAAAAATTCATGAAAGAGCTTTCATATTGTGGTGTATACACTTTATTTTAGACGGAGCATTTACGAATATTTATACTCTATTCCACAACTATTTCGCTCAGTTGTAAAGAACTTTACAGCCCCACCGGGAATCGAACCCTGCATCTCCGAACTGGTCAGCCGACGCTCTACTGCCGAGCTACTGGGACGATATTGCAAGCTCTTATCTTTGAAGTGGACTCTGCATTCTCCTCCCTCTAATGTCAGATTGGAGTGAAACTGGCAATCTGACTGACCACCTCCTGCTATTTTTAACCTCAGGTTAGCCTCCTGATAGTACTATTTTTATCCAGGTTAGTACCCTACGTTGTCATTATCCTCTGGTTTTTAAAATCGGCGATCCATATCCCAGAGTCCAGTGGATCCGTGCTTGTCCTACTAGGATCACTTTCAGACCTCCAACATCTTTGCACTAACCTACAAGGTTGATTTGTTCGGACGGCATTGTAAATAGGCTTGCTGTCCCAACCGGGGATGGAACCCTGGTTCTCCAAACTGGCCAACCTACTTTCTACCGTTGAGCTACTGGGACGAAATTGCAAGTTCCTATTGTCCAAGTGGACATCTCCAAAACCGGAAATGACATCTCCAAACTTGGAAGCCGAAATCCTTAGTAAACGCCCCACCTCATCCAAAATTTGTTGATGAATTCATATCAGTCATCACTTACCTCTATTTATTGTCGATCCTGAGAAATGGATGTTGCAAGGGAAATGCACCTTTCTTTAATCAGAACTGACATCTCTTAAACCGGAAGTGAAAATTCTTAGTGAGGCTCCTACTCTCACTAAAATAAAACGTTGAATCCATATCTGTAATCATCAAAGCTCTATCTCTAGCCGATTCAGAAAAAATAGATGATTCAAAGAAAACATTTTAGATCTGAAGTAGAAAAGTATTGAAAGTTTAAATCGTTAGTGAATCCCCCTTCCCCTCCAGAAGCTTGATGCTGAATCCATATTAGTCATCATCTGAAATTTATCTATAGCCAATTCTGTAAATAGGTGTTTCGAGGAAAACGAAAATTTCTGAACCAGAACTGGAGAAAAACTGAGGTAGAAATCTTTAGTAAACTCCTTATTTCCTCTTCAAACTGTTGATAAATTCATCAATTGTTGGTAAAGTTTAGTTGAAGTCCTCAACTAAGTTATAGCTATAGCTAATCCTGAGAAATAGATGTTCCAAAGAAAAATTTTTAACCGGCAGTGGGACCAAATCAGACGGGGAAATTTTTAGTGGACCACCTACCCCCTCCGAAATTTGATGTTGAATCCCTCTCAGTTATCATCTGAGCTCGTTCTATAGCCGATCTTAAAAACATATGTTGCAAGTAAAATGCAAAATTTTTAATCGAAAGTGGCGTCTCTAGAACCGAAATAATTAGTGGATTATCCACCCCTTTTAGAATTTTATAATGAATCCACATCAGCTCTAATTGTAGCCAATCCTGAGGAACATATTCTTTAAGGAAAATTTTTTAAACGTAAGTGAAAAAGGAACCGGATGCGGATTTCTTAGTGAACCACCCAACCCCTTTCATAATTTTATGCTGAATCTATATCAGTTATCATCTAAGCTCTATTTATAGCCAATCTTAAAAAATAGATATTTGACAGAAAATGAAAATTTTTGAACCAAGAATAGAAAGAGAACTGCAGATGGAAATCCTTAGAAAACATCTATACGTCCTTCTAAATTGGATAATTGGATGCTGAATCCATATCAGTCATCATCTAAGCTCTATAGTAGATCTGGAGAAATAGATGCTTTAAAAAATTTAGTTAAAACATAAATGGCGAATTTGATTGCCACCAATAAAACAGGCATAATGAATCTGAAAAACTGCTGGAAAAATATATTAAAAATGCACAGATTTTTAAAGTTGATACTGACAAGTTACTTTTTCTCTCGCAACCATGAATTTATCTTCCCTTAAATTTATCAAATAATTTTGCCGCATCCAGATGAAATTGAAATTTAATTAAAAGTAAATGAATGATTTTCGAAAGTAATTAATTTAAGAGATTTATGACCCAGAGATGCAATGTTCATAATTCCGACTTTTGAATATTTGCCACTAATTAGAATCTAATGAAATCTTTACACGTTCGAGACTGACAAAGTATCTATTATCATTTCTGCCTTTAATCTGCCTCACTAATTGTCATTCCCAATATTTAACAATTTTCTTCCTCACCTTATACCTTCTTTTGTTCTTGCTACATTTCCTTTCCATATATTCAGTTGCATTTTAAATACTTATTTTAATTTAAAGTTATAAATACTCGTATATAATTATGTATATATCCGATTATAATTTAACATTAGATATGACAGTTATTATTTTTAAGAGAAACTGTTCAGAACCAATTTTATCATATAATCAATTTTAATCCGAACTAGACCGAATTATCCGGCATTGCCCGGGTCCTACTTAAGCGCCCGCTGATTATATAAAACATATACAAATAGCACCACTGAATTTCCAAATCGCCTACTTTGAATCACAATCATTCCCGTGCTCGGTTTCTGCCATTCTCATCCTTGCCAATTATACAACACGGGCGTTATACACCCTAAATAAACTACATTAATACGCGCTAAATAAATTCAATGCAATTCGTCACGTATGCGCATAAACTTATCGTTTGTTGATCGCCGATTTTTGGTATAACATCTAATTATATAAAGAAGACACTCCTATTGAAGGAAACAGTATCCATGAACCGGTTTTGCGCTGTCTATGGATACTGTTATATGCAATAAGAGTGTCTTTAGTTTGGGGGACGCCCCTTTCTGGCGGGTTCTTGTGATTTTGCTTTTGTATTACAAGCTTCATGTTCTATATATTTTAAATTTGCGAAGTTAGAAAACTATGTTCAAGAAGTTGAACATATGGATTGCTTAAAATAAACACAAATAAATAAAAATACGAAAATTGAAAAAAAAGTCGCAGAAAATAAGATAAATTATTTTACCCCAGAAGTAAAATTCAAAGCATTAATTTCTATCACAGCGAGTTTTCATCCAATTTAGCTCAAATTTTCAGAGCACACGTACGATATTGAAATATTTCTGTATATCAAAACATGAGAATTTATCGTTTAAATTCATGAAATTAGAAAATTGTAAAATTTCTAGCACTCGGCATCTAGACAGGAAATCTGAAATATCGTTAGCAGACCAATTGCAAAGAAAAAGTCCCGTTATTCGGCAATAATCTTCTGAATAATTAGATTTGTGTTTTCGTGAATCCAGGCTGCCCCCTAAGATTTATTAAAGTATCTAATAAATAAATATGCGGCAGAAAAGATATCTGATCAAAAGATGCTTGGAACCCGTACCCGAATTATAAGAACGGAGCAGAAGCTAGCTTTTGCTCTATGATTATAATGTCGGTCTTGTAAGCACCAGGTCCCTGGCTCGGGACTGGCGAAGCTCAATCGCCACAACGATGACTGGACGTTTGGAACACGTAACCTTCCTCTCCAACGATCTCACCTCTCAACACGAGATGGCAGCACCACACGGAGTCAGAGGCCTTGACACTCCCTTCCTGGTTGACCACGACTGACGTCACGCCCGAGGCGACACGCCTCCCGGCCTTCAGTCCCTCAACTGAGTTTTCGGATGGGGACACGCGGGGGTTTTCTCAGCGGCCCCCCTCCTCGCCGAAATTCGACCGGGGCCTTCTCATCAGGTGAGGGAGTGTGCGGCAGCAAAGACATCTGATCAAAAGATGCTTGGAACCTGTACCCGAATTATAAGAACGGAGCAGAAGCTAGCTTTTGCTCTATGATTATAATGTCGGTCTCTTGTAAGCATCAGGTCCCTGGTTCGGGCCTGGCACGCAACCTCCACCGCCACAAATACATTTTACGAAATGGTGCGAAGAGGCCCATTATTGGTTCTAAAAGTTCATAACTTTTAAACCAATTCAAATTTTAAAAAGTCTCTCCGGTCCGTGTCGTCCAGGGACCTGAAGCATCGCTGTATCGAATTTCACCGCTGTCCGAAACTTCATTCTTCACGACACACATACAGATAAACATCTTCTTTTATAATGCAAGACAAGATCTTCCCTCAATTTATCAAACAATTTTGTCGTATCCGAATGAAATTGAAATTTAATTAAAAGTAAATTAAAGATTTTCGAAAATAATTAATTTAAGAGATTTATGATCCAGTACAGTGTTCATAATTCCAACTTTTGAATATTTACCGCTAATTAGAATCTAGTGAAGTCCTCGCACATACGAAACTGGTGAAAGCGCTATTTGTTTCTGCCTTTAAGCTGTCCCACATCATTGTCACTTCCGATATTTAACACCATTCTTCCACACCTAATACCTTCTTCAGGTCTCACGAAATTTCCTTTCAGTTCAAGCACACATTCGTTTTCAGTTTAAATGCCCATTTTATTCAAAAGTTATACATATTTAACTATTGCATTTGATTATAATTTAGCATTAAACATGACAATTATTCATTTTCAAAGAGTCTGTGAAGAATCTATTTAATACACAATCAATTTTGTTCTGACGGCGATACAAATTTTAGACGCCCCTGCTAATGCTTCGATTTGATTGCCTCAATATTTTAACGAGAACCAAAGAAATATCAAATTACATTACTTCTCTTTGTCTATTAATTAAATGATGACAAGGAGAAAATACCCTTTCTCGTAAAATGTTGTCACACTGAAAGATTTTGATGATAATATATGCTAATACACAGATTCTAGCATTCAGTATGCAAAATTTAATTCTAGAAATTCTCAAATATTTGTATTTATTATGATTGAATCACTGATTGGAAAAAGGGGAGGAGCACAAAAATCTAAAAATAGAAGTAAAATATATATTTTGTTCTTTATATTTAGATCTGTATGATGAGTGCATGAAGGGAGCGACCGCTTTCATTGTAACGCTATTACTGGACTATAAAATATCATTCTGAACACATAAATATAAAAACTTCGTTTTTCGGGGAAGTGTTTATTACTTTGTTCATTCTGTCTGTCTGCCCGTTTGCACGATAACAGCCGTAAAAATGACTTTATCAAGCTGAAAGTTTGGTATATTGTTCAGACAGTCTGTGGGACCTATGAGAATATAAATGAATAATATCACCCAATTCGCTTTGGATTGAATCTGGGTTGAAAAAATGAAATACATTGAACCCTAAGGGACGTAATTTTTCAAACGTTTTTTAAGCAAATTTAAAATTCACAAATTGCTTCGAAAGTTTTAGAAAATAATCAAATTATTCCATAAAAAATAAAAAAAAATTTCTGCAAAATATATTCGGTAGTTTTTTAAATAAAAATTAAAATAATAATGACACCCATATAATATGAAGAGGTCTCGTGATCCATTTCAAAATAAAATATGGCATCCATCTTGTGTCAAAATCGTGATTTTTAAAGTTTTTTTTAATTTATATTTAGTGTTGCATCCGTCCTAAAACCGCTTTATTTTTACTTAATTTCTGCGCATCTATATTCTAAAATAGGGCAATTATAATATATTTGAGTTTAAACGATCAATGCCATCCATCTTGTATCCAAATCGGGATTTTTAAAGTTCTTTTCCATTTATATTTAGTGTTGTATATATTCTAAAACCGCTTTATTTTGCTTAATTTTTGTGCATCTATATTCTGAAACATCTCAATTAGAATATATTTGAGTTTAAATGATCATCAAACTTTGATTATTTCTACAACGAAGCTTAATTTTCACTTATGGAGAATGTAAGCACATCAAGCTGTAGGATGAGTTGTATAAGAATTGCTGAATTTCTTTAATGAAAAATTATTTAGCTCTGGAGTCTGCAATATAGCTGATTGGAATGAAACATTCATTGATTTTACATAGAGACGCAGACGATTTTGTAGCAGGCATTTTCGATGAAGTTTTAAACATTGAGTTAAATTACTTTTACCTCCACGATTTGAGTTAAATTACTTTTACCTCCAAGTTTTTAAGTAAAATAAATTGTTATAGTATTGTGCTGAATGAAAGAAATTGAAAAATTTGTATGAATGAAATATTTACTGCTTTTTTTATAGAGAACCAGGCGATTTATATTTCAATGATGTCATTTGATTAAAGTTCATTTTTCGAAGAAGTTTTAAATTTTCAAATATAATAAATTATTGTAGTATTGTGATAATTTTAAAAATATTTCCTCTGAATGCATCGCATTTTAGAAATGGTTAAATAAAAGTGCATCGCTGTTGGAAAGTGTTTCATAATCAATGCTTTATGCATAGTTGATCTTTTTTGTTTTGTGTGCGTGTGTGTGTGTGTCTGTGTGCGTGTGTGTGTGTATGTGTGTGTGTGTGTGTGTGTGTGTGTGTGTGTTTGACAGAGACGTCCTAAAACATGTTAATAGTTACCAGTTAAAGTCTTATAATTCGTTTTTTCAATCCGAGCTGACTGCCAGTCTTGTATGTGGGCTAGAGAAAAAGGGCAGACTTAACATTTACTCAGATAAATCCTCCTCCATTTCTGCCCTCATTTCTTCTCAAATTAAATCAAATTTTGTCACCGGTATTAAAATGTCTGTTTGGGTATGAATTCTCCTGTTATGCTTTCTTGGATCTGTGCCTATATGGGCACATAGGGTAATGAAGTTGCTGCCTATTTTGCTAAGCTAGCGAACTCGGTATGGGAACGCCTGGATGTTTCTGTTCCTCATTCCTTCCTGATTCGTATTCTTGAAAAATCTTTTGCTCGGGAATTGGCAAGAATTCCGAAACTATTCGACCTTGAACTTGATTAGAACTCTGCAATATCTTCCCTGGGTTAATACCTCCTTTCAAATTTATAATAAATTTATTGTTTATTTTACAAAATTCACTTCAACGATAAGAGCTTACAATTCCGTCCCAGTACCACAAAGATAGCGTCGACTGGCCAGTATAAAGATCCGTGATACCCGCTTGGGGCAGCAAGCTTCTTCACAATTTTATAACTAGTCACTATTGATAACTAGTCGTTGGCTCTTTTCTTTTTTATATTCATCGCTTTAATTCAAAATCTCCCCAACTGCTCCTATTCGGAGATTGGTGACGTAGACCATTACGCTTTCAATTGTTCCCTTACTTCCAAGTTTCAGATTTTTCAGGCCTCATATGAAAACAAAGACCTGAAGTTTTCCAGAGTTATTGCCAACGCTCTATCTACCACATTAGAAAAAATATTCTCATTGCTGCTGATATTCCTGATGATGTTACTTAATTGTTGCCGGGTCTTTTAATAGTATTTTACAGTACTAATTGTTTTATTGTTTTTAACTGTCAGTAGAACACTTTGTGTTTATACTGACAGTGTACTTTATTATTGTGTTTATTTCTTTAGTGGTATTTGTTTGTGTTACTATTGTAATTTTATTTTTTAACTAAGTTTTATTATGTTAGAGCAATTACTTCTACTACATTACTTGTAGGCCTAAGATATTTGTTGATTGAGGTTATTTGTAATTGTTGAGATCATTTGTGCTCTTTCTATTTTATTTGTAACTTATGAATTTTATTAGATTTCAAGTGATAAATGCTTTTATGTTATATATGTAAAATTTACGGGCTATATACATTTAGTTGTAAAAATATAGTTCTAGTTACTTATTCTCACTTTATCCATTCGCATTGAAGCTTGCTTTTGAACTACTATTCTTTGCAAAGGCATGGTATATACAGTATTTGTTTAGTTCTTTACTTATTACCTTTCCATTTTGGAATTTTTAATTGCTCAGTTTTTTATTTGTCTTCTGTAACATCTGATTACCACTTTTATTGTAAATGTTTTTGATTTTTATTTTTAGGTTTGAGCCTTGTATTTGTCTCATTTTCTTTTTTTGTTTCTAGCAGTTTATAAGTTTTGAGTTTATAAGATGAATATATTTGTCATAAAACCTTTTATTATTTGATTTCAACTTTCATTTAATATAATTTATTTTGTGTATTTCCCTCCAAGTTGTTGAGTTGAACTTTGTATTTTTCTTCTCAATTCTATGGGTCGAGTCATATAATTTTTCTCTCCACCTGATGTGCGACTTTTTGCTTTGCTTTTCTGGAAAACTATACCCCCAAAGATATGGATTGTGGCATGTTACTTTTCTCTTTCCACATGTTGGACGAGTTCCTGTTTGGGTCTTTTCTCAGCCACACATCTATCTGCCTCAAGCATGGGCAGTGGCTTGGGTTGAGAAAAAGAACAAAATTTTGTCGCTAGAAAAACTCTGCAAATAACCGACCGCTATCAGACGATATTTTGAGTTTGGACACCGCTGTTAGTAAACATAATTTCAACCTCTGAAAAAACACTCAGACAAGGCCATATGAAGTATGGTGGGACCCCTTGGCTGAACTGCGGTGGCCCATAAATAATATGTCTAATATATAAAAGACAATGATGAAGACCGGAAAACAGTATAATAAACAAGTTATGTTTAATGTATTTACAATAATATACGATTTCTATACAGATCATTATTAAATTAGATAACATTATGTAACACATTCCTGGGATTTTCCTAAATTTTTAATAATAAGCAAAAGCTAAAATAATGTCGTCAAATTTTACCTCTCTCAACATATCAATTATCAAGCTCAAAAGTACTAGGTAGTTCAGTCGATCATTATCCATAGTGATTCTCAGTCTATTTTAAACCAATTTGAGCTTTATAAAAGATCTTTCGCTTGTACAATCGGTAATCATATGGACCAAATAAATTTGTAGAGCTGTTTCTGCCTTATGAAAAGAATCTTTGACTTATTTTTGCACTATCAATCATATACATCCAATGCTTTTGGCTTATCTTATTCTAGTCCTCCTCTTCTTTTTCTAAAAATTCTTAGCAAAATGACTGAAAATGTATTAGTTCAATAGCAGGGTTGTCATCCAGGTCATTTTTGTGGAGGTCAACGATATTGGTGACTTCTTTTGTAATTTTGTTTGAGTTAAAATGATCTAGATTATCCAGATATCCTAAACGGGATGAAACTCATTCATATGCAGACGGTGTCTTTGGGTCAATGAGACATCAAAACCCATATAAAACTTTTCAAATGGTATCGATGTAAATGAATAAATATATGAGTATATTTTGTGATGGTTAAATACTATCCCTAAAACTAATTTACTGTATTATATATCCTTTAGTAAAGTAGTTTAAAAAAAAATTCCCTTGTGGTGACCCCATTTCTGATAGGATCCCAAGGCTGCAGCCTTCTCAGCCTCCCGTTTAATCCAGTCTTGCACTCAGCCAAGGCCAAGGTTAAAACTTGGCCCTCTAGATTACGTCCAGACATGCTGCCCTAGTACGTCGCTCTAGGCCTTAAGGGCGTACTAAAATTAGCTTACAAATCCTATTAACTTAAAAGTGATATAGCGTCGTAGGTGGACAAGCTCTCACTGAAATCCAATACTCTGCATCATGTAACTAAATGTAACAATCGTCGATTCAACTAGTAAATAAAAGGATTACTGATACAAATCAACGGGTCAGTGATTCAACTAATTACACTGGCTTCCTAAAGTTAAGCAGGGACGGTAAAATCAATAAAAATGGAAAAGTAAAGCTTTGATTAACTTAAAATTCTACATGAAGGTAGCAAATGTGTTTATGCATTAGAGAAAATAAGAATTATGTACAAAGATAAAAAAATATTTACTTTTCGTAAGTTATATGATGACGTCACATTTGGGTCATTAACAAAATTATGTTTAAAATCAAACAATCCAAACAAAACTTACATTAATATGGTATGTGACAACTCCGGACTTTCACACAAATTTTACAGCGATTTTCCATACTTTCAATGAGGTGATCAACCATCGCAGATACGAACAATGGCCATTCCTCCAATATGGCAGTTTCTTCTGAAACTGGCTGGAGAAGGTACAAGTAAAGAGAGAGCACTCCCGAGGGCACCCCAAAGCTTTTCAATGGGATTAATGCCAGGAGCATACGCCGGTCATTTCATGCGAGAAATGCCCTCACTTTCCAGGTATTTTTCAACGATGTTAACTCGATAGGGACGCGCAGTATCTTCCATAAGGAAGAAATCAGGACCAACTTCTGAAGCTTAGAGGCTCGCAATGGGGTCTAGGACTTTATACCGATACCCGCAGCCGTCACAGAACCGCCCTTAAAGATGTGCAACTCTTGTGTGATATCCCATTGAAATTCCAGCCCACACCATTACGATGCCACCTCTGCATGCGTGATGTTCGATGATATGCATGGGCTGATTACGTTTGCCTCGTTCTCTCCAGACCCTTGCACGCTTATTATCTGATTCCAGGGCAAATCTGGACTCGTCCGTGAACAGGACGTTGC
Source organism: Amaurobius ferox (assembly GCA_951213105.1). Taxonomy (NCBI): domain Eukaryota; kingdom Metazoa; phylum Arthropoda; class Arachnida; order Araneae; family Amaurobiidae; genus Amaurobius; species Amaurobius ferox. The sequence continues at coordinate 141,029,940 of OX578141.1, read as the reverse complement.
ACCAATCTGAGACAGTCCAATTGACATGCTGACGACACCACTTTAATCTTGCTTCTCTTGCTTGGATGGTTAGTGGAACACAAAAACGTGGTACTCGGGAGTATAGTCTCTTCACATGGAGCCTTCGGCTCACTCACAGTACTTGCAGATATTGTCTTACCAAGTACCGCTGCAACCATGAATGTAACAGTTGTGGAGGTCGATTGCGCTTGGCTACTATAGCAATATACCGTTCATTAGAGGGGGGTGGTAACCCTTGGACGATCGGGCACAGATCTCCGGACAACTGTTTGACTTGTTTAGAATTGTTTCTATAATCGAGAAATTACCGAATGATCAACGCCAAAGAAAATAACGACATCTTTGATTGACTGTCCTGCTTCAATGCGTCCGACAGCACGACAGCGCTCACTATCTGTCATTCGTCTTCTTTCAGCCATAGAAACACGAATATCATCAAAAATATTCCTACAAAAGATATAAACACTTCGTATCAGCATTTAAATGCGCCTCCTCAAACCCTTCAGAATGCTGGCGTTTTCAAAGACTGCCTAATTAGCATATATCCGTACAGTCAACCGTGATTGGCTGTAACATACGATATTTGCATACTGCCATCTACAGCTATTTTCAGCCACTCACATTCAAATACGCTTTCGAAAAATGAAAATTTGCATTGAGTGCTTAACTTTTGGAAGTGAGTGTATTTAAACGATTATTTATTCAATTGCTTAGAAGTGACAAATCAGTCTGTTAAATATTTTAAATTCTGTGTAATTCTACCCACAAATGATGTTAAAAGAAAATGTTCGCGATCAACCCAGCTCTTAGGTCGATAACACGTCGATCGCGATCGATCGATCGATGAATCGCAATCCCGATGTCAGTCGCTCGAGGAAAGATTTTTTTAAGATTTTTTTTTCAATACTCAAAGCCACAACAGTCGTATAAAGAAATTCCGCGAACAAATAGAAACCTATAGTGTGATGCCCATATCATTTAATGGCTTTAACAATTGATTGCATTTAGTGTGAATGACAGTCGGGGTGAAGCGCGTCAAAATACAAACCACCCATTCAACATTAACCCCCTGCCTTCATCGTCTTTCTTTCCAGAAATATCAGCGAAAATCTGGTTTCTGCAGACAAAAGTTCTGCCACTAAGTTCTGTGATAATCTTCTGTACCGGAAAATAATCACTTAGCGTTATTTTTCCGAGCAATACTACAAAGTGTGAATAGAAAATCGATACTGATTCATAAAATGAAAAATTAATGGGTATCATTCCCGTTTCTGTGTTGTGGAATAGGTTCCACGGTAAATTATAAAAAATATTTCTAACAAAAGTAATTTCAATTTTATGTACATTTGGAAAAGTTATGTTCTAGAATTTTTAGTGGGAGGGTTTCCAGATTGCTTCGTTTTATGGAAATTTCATTTGAAAAATATTTAATTATCAAATGCGAATTCACTTAGATGTCCATTGTGTTAAATATATTCTACTTATGAATGGCATTTGCATCCTAATTTTGACAATTTCTTTGTTCTATCTTGAGATATTTTAAATCCGAATATGTTTTACATTTTTTTCTAATAAATAAAAATCTGATGTGGGCAGCACATGACTTTTGCTGCAGACTCATATTCACGTTCCCTTTATTTTTTTAATAATTCATTATATTAAGTTTAATTGCATAAAATAATAGCAATAATTATTTTAAATGACACTGAATTTGAACTTTTAATTCAATTTTCGTCTTGATCTGGTAACTGGACTTATTTGCAAAGGTGGCTTAGCGAAAATGCAAAAAAACTAAAATATCTCGAGAACGGTTCGTCCTAGAGTAATAGGGTTGGTCTTATTCTTTTTGTTGTCAAAAATACGTATAAAATAAGCATTTAATTGATATATTTGAGCATACGTAGTCTTTTATTTTTGCGGGTCATTTCGCGAAGAAAGCAGGTTCTTTTGTTTTTCGAATCGTACCAAAACCTAATCAGCACCAGGGTAAGCTACAAGTTACTTATCTACCAAATTTTGTGAAATTTAACCAAGTAGCTTTTTTTTTTATCTAGAATTGATACGGACGGTTCTTGCGGACCATTTCGCAAAAAAAGGCAAGTTCTTTTATCCCGAACCGTACCAAATCTAATCAGCACCATAAGTGACTTACCTACCAAACTTCAAGAAATGCGTACGATTAGTTTTTCAGTTAGAGTAGATACATACATTACACAGCCAGTTAGACAGACTCATAGACGCACACACAGACAGACAGACACACACACAGATGTAGCGCTAAAATAATTCTTTCCGTGTTCTAGAGGTCCCAAAACGTGTACATCCGTCGAAATCTCGAGTTGCGATATGATTCCAATACTTTCCCTATGCATTAACATGTATTGCAGGGAAAGTAAAAGTCTAATATGGGCAGAACATGACTTTCCCTGCAGATTCATATTCACGTTCTCTTTATTTCTTCAATAATTCATTAAATTGAGTTTAATGGCACAAAATAACAGCCATAATTATTTAAAATCACCCCGATTTGCACCTTTAATTCAATTACAGTTCTCATTTGGTAACTGGACTTGTTTTCAAAGGTGGTGTAGTGAAAATGGGAAAATACTGAAGTATCTCGAGAACGGATAGTCCTAGTGTAATAGGGTTGGTTTTAATCCTTCCATCATCAAAAATTACGTATAAAACAAGTTAATTGATATATACGAGCATACGTTGTCTTTTATTTTTAGATTTAAAGATTTTTTCTGGCCATTTCGCAAAAAAAGACAGGTTCCTTTTTTCCGAATCTTACCAAAATCTAACCAGCACCAGGTTATCCTGCAAGTGATTTATTTACCAAATTTTGTGAAATTTGTTCTATTAGTTTTTTAGCTAGAGTGGATACAGACAAATTTTGTTAGCCATTTCGCAAAAAAAGCGGAATCTTTTATCCGGAATTGTACCAAAAACTAATCAGCACCAGGGTCACCCACAAGGGACTTACCTACTAAATTTTATGAAATTCGGTTCATTAGTTTTTAAGTTAGAATGGCTACATGCATTGCACCAACAGACACACACACACACACAGACGTCACGCTAAAAATAGTTTTTTTGTGTTCTAGAGGTCCCAAAACGTGTGGAGCCGTCGAAAACTCGAGTTGCGATTTTCGGCATGATTCCAATACTTTCCCAATACATTACCATGTATTGCATGGAAGGTAAAAATACATTAAATATTTTATTGAAAAATTATATTTTACTATGTTTGGAAAATTAACTTAATGTGTGTAGAATGAATTAAACGGAAAAGTTATAAAAATATTTAAAATAAAAAAATAATATAAAGATGTGTAATAAATATTTAAATACTTTTTAAAAAACAGTATAGTTTCGGAAAAGTTCCAAACATATATATTAAATTATTAATATGTACCTCTTTTATGTACAATTGTACACATTAAATTATTTTCGCGAAAATTAACTTGATGTACACGGGGTAAATTAAATAGTATTAATTTCATATATTTTACCTAATTAATATAAAATAAAAATTTATAGTTTTGAAAAACAAACATATTAAGCTATTAATGTGTGTGCTTTCCTATACACGCATGAGCTTATTTTTGGAAAAAAATAATGTGTGAAGAACAAACTATTTGGTATCCATTTGAAATATTTTTCTAATAAATATAAAAATATTTTAAAATATTTTCTAAAAAAACTACATGGTTTCATAAAAGTATGGCAACAGACACAATGAGCTATCAATGTGTACATTTTCTTATGTACACCTGTATACATTACATCATTTTAGGATGAATTACTTTAATGTGTACGAAATAATATAAATAGTTTCCATTTTAAATACTTTAATAAATGTAAAAGAAAAAATGTATAGTTTCGCAAATATTCGTAAAACAAGCACTTTAAACTATTAATCTGTGCTTTATTATATAGAATATATTATATAGACTAGCTTTATTATATAGACTATTATAAAAAAAATAATGTGTAAAGGAAAAACTAATTGGTATCCATTTTAAATATTTTTACTAATAAACAAAAAACATTTTTAAATATTTTCTAAAACAACTACATATTTTCGAAAAATTTCGACAATACTCAGATTAAACTATTAATGTGTACCTTTTCTTGTGTACAATTGTACACATTAAATTCTTTTTGGCAAAATTAGTTTAATGTGCAAGTAATAAACTAAATCATATCCATTTTAATTATTTTACATAATAAATATGAAAAACATTTTAAATAAAGGAAGCTGTATAGTTTTCGGAAAACTCTGATAAAGCGCACTTAAGCTGTTAATGTGTCGAAAACGTCGAATGTGTGTACTTACTTTCCTATATACATATGAGGCTATTTTTGGAAAGATATTATATGTAGAAAATAAACTAATTGATATCAGTAAATTATACTTTAAATGCCTCGTATTTAAAAATGTAAAGTGATTAATATGAAAATTTTATCTGGCGGTTATGGAGCATTTAAGCACATGTTTGCCACTTATTTTCACTTCACCACTGATGAAGGGCACAGTAATTCCCGAAAGCGCCATGACTGTGTAATTTTAGTACGTCGTAAAAGGAGATTTTAATAAGAGACTTTTAATTATGGCTAATTATTAACACTTTACAACATAGTTGAAAAGTGTTTATGACTTTGTTCATTCATTCTGTCTCTCTGTCTGTCTGTCTGTCTGTCTGTCCGTTAACACGATAACTGCCGTAAAAAGGACTTTATGAAAATGAAATTTTAGTATGTTTTTCAGAATGTCGGTGGGACCTATGGGAATATAAATGAAGTTAATTAGTTTTAGATTGTACCTGGATTGAAAAAATGAAATACATTGAACCCTATGGGACCAAATTCAAACATATTTTAAGCGGATTTAAAATTCACAAATTGCTTCGAAAGTTTAAGAAAAGATTCATATTATCCCATAAAATATATAAAAAAAATTTCAGCAAAATATATTCAGTAGTTTTATAAAATAAAAATTAAAATAATAATTACACCTTTTATATGAGGAGATCACGTGACCCACTTCAAAATAAAATATGGCATCCATCTTGTGTCAAAATCGTAATTTTTAAAGTTCTTTTTAATTCATATTTAGTTTTGCATCCCTCGTAAAACCGTTTTATTTTTGCTCAAATTCTGTGCATCTACATCCTGAAACAACGCAATTACAATATAGTTGAGTTTAAATGATCATCCAAATTTGATTGACGATATCCAACTTTGAAATGATCATCCAACTTGACGATGCCTACTTTTCACTTATGGAGGATATAAATACCAAAAGATGTGGAATGAGTTGTATAAGAATTTCTGCATTTCTTTAACACAAAATTATTTAGCCCATGGAGTCTGCACTATAGCTGATATGAATGAAACAATCATTGATTTTACAGAGAAGCAAACGATTTTTTGATGAAGTTTTGAGCATAGAGTTAAATTACTTGTACCTCCACGATTTTTAAGTTTTAAATAAAATTAATTGTTATGGTATTGTGATGAATGAAATGAATGGGAAAATGTTTATGAATGAAATGCTGCTTTTATTCGAAGAGCCAACCGATTTATATTTCGATGCTGTCATTTGAATGAAAATCATTTTTTTCGATGACGTTTTAAGTTTACAAATATAATAAATTAATGTAGTATTGTGATAATTTTAAAAATATTACCGAGGAATGTATCGCATTTTAGAGAATTCTTAAAGTTGGCAATTTATATTTCAATGCCGTCATTTGAATGAAGTTCGTTTTTCTTGGATGAAGTTTTAAGTTTTCAAATATAATAAATTAATGTAGTATTGTGATAATTTTAAAATTATTACCGAGGAATGAATCGCATTTTAGAGATGTTTAAATAAAATTGCATTACGTACATAATCAATGTTTTATGCATGATTGATCTTTCTTGTTTTTTGGTTGTCTTTATTTTTAAAGTATAAATTATTTTGAAGTGTTTCCATACAATTTTATTAATTGGTATCCAGTTGAAATATTTTTCTAATAAATGAAAAAAAAATGATCTCGTTATTACTAAAGGTGTAGTTATATTGTTGTGATTGATAAAATCAATGTATGATAAAAAATTTGATAATTTACTTGAAGAAGGATGCACGCCAATCTAACAACAAGAAAGATTATTCTTACACAAAGCATTGATTATGAAACACTTTCTCAACTTTATTTAAACATCTCTAAAATGCGATACAATCAGAAGTGATATTTTTAAAATTATCATAGTACAGTAATTGGAAACTTAAAACTTCATCAAAAAGGCAATTCTATAAAATCACTTGCTTCTATATCTAAGTAAAATCAATGAATATTCCATCATATCACATATATTCCAGGCTCCAGAGCTAAATAATTTTGCGTTAAAAAATTCAGCAATTTCTATACAACTCATCTTAAAATCGCTTGTTTTGTTTACATTTTGCATACATATAGGCTTCGTTGTAGAAATAATAAAAGTTTAGGGATCATTTAAAATAAAAAATATTATAGTAGTGTCAGTACAGAATTTAGAAACACAGATAATATGCAAAAATAAAGCAGTTTCAGGACGGATGCAACACTAAATGTAAATACAAGGAAGATCAATCATGCATAAAGCATTGATTATAAAACACTATCTAACTGTAATTTTATTTAAACATCTGTAAAGTACGATACATTCAGCAGCGATATTATTTTAATTATCACAGAGCTACAATAAGTTATTTTACTTGGAAAATCAAACCATGGAGGTAAAAGTACGTTCTAACTCCATGCTTAAAACTTCATTCAAACTTTATTCAAATGACGTCATCGAAACATAAATCGTCTGACTCTATATGTAAAAGCAATGAGTATTTCATTCATACACTTTTATTCCAGACTCCATGATTTTGAATGAAAAAAAAAAATCAGCAATTCTTATATTCACCCTGCAATGGCGCCGACATAGAAGGTTGTCTTTTTGTGTTGTGTTTTTAAATGGCTAGTAAAATATTGAAGTTTGAGCTTTGAGATGTTTAAAGCGTTATATATAGAGAGTTTGAAGTAAGAAGATTCGATATATGGTAAAAGTTTTATATATTAACGAGTATTTCTAGAGTTATTGCGAGTCTGAAAGTCTCCATGCTAAGTGAATCTTGATTTCCTATGTTAAAGCCATTTAAGATGGCGAGTTCAGCTGCGTAGTTGTTTATGTAGACTTAGTCTATTTTGTCTCGAATCTTGTGGAAGTACCGGGTCATAAACTTATGATGTGCATTATATAATGTGACATTGTTTATATTGAAACTGTAGTATATGGGCTTTCGACTTGAATATGATTGAAATATAATGACATTATGATAACGTAGTGAGTTGTTCCCAATGCAAGACTAGAGCTACACTTTTTTTGAAACTTGATATTTTCTGTTCTTTTGGAAGTGTTTAAAGTGGAATTTGTGGAACTATCATGATCATTGAAAGGTGGAATTTATTTATATAAAATATTCTAAAGTATATGAATTTAGTGTTTCTGATCATCAGGGACGGTTTTTGTCTACTTTATTAGCGGTTTTATGATTTGTCTCGGGGCAGCTTTTCGATTATTTCCTTAATTTAACTATATAAAAATAAGCTGGATATTTTTCTATGGAACTATGACTTATATAGAGTTTCTATTAAAATTTAGTTATTATAAGTGCATTTGTTCTTTCGATATAATTATTTGTAATAAATGATGACGTAATTTTATTTTGTCAATCTATGATTGGGTGATATAATGAAACTTTGATGATGAAGGGAAATTATATAACTGATGCTACACTATTTTTGTAATTTGACATTTTCCTGTCATTTTCGAAAGGTCTGAAATGAATATTGTGAAAGCTACATGTTTATATATAAGTGTTGATATTTTTGAAGTTAGAGTAACTTATAATATTTTATATTGATCTATTTGAAGATTCGATGAAGTGGTTTGATGACGTCATAGCCTTCGTCAAGCAATTTTAGATTAAGTTATCGTTCTAGGGATTCGTGAACTATTGATATTATACTGTTAAAATTTTATTTTATTAATTGTGTACTATTAAAGCTAAAAATTTTAAGGAATTTAAGAGATTTTTACTGAAATTATGGTCTGTGCTACTGAAATTGGAAGAATTGTCTGCGCTTCTCCCGGCCCCTGTAGAATTAAGGATTGATACGGGTGAAGAGGAATTTTAGTTCCCGGTTTGGGAAGCTGCGGTTATCCTTGGGGCACTTAAACCCTCTTGTATTGATAATAGGGGTTCCCATCTGGCTAGGCCGTTGCAGGCCCGTTTAGCTACACAATTTTTTAAGCCTTTAGTTAAGTTATTTCTGAAAGTTTGTAAGTCTGCTGTGGAGGAAGAGGCGGCCCTAGATGCTAGTATTGATGATAACTATGAGATAAAAAAGGAGATAAAAAATTTAAAAAAGGATATTTTGAATAAATAAAAGGTGCTACTAGAAACAAGTACTAGTCTGAAAGAGATAAGCAGAGAACTTGAAATGGAAAAGAAGAGGGAAGCTCAGCATAAGGATGCTGAGATTGGCTCTATGAATATTATACACGAAGAACAATGTTTACAGGTACAGGTGGTGAGGGACAATAATAGAGAATTGGAGGCTAGATTAGATAAACTCTTAAATGAGTATAATGTTAAAACTGAAGAGGTGGGTGCCTTGATCTTGGATGTTGATAATAAGGACAAATTATTGATTGAAGCTGATAATAAGATATTGGCTCTACAAACTAAGTTTGATGAGACAAAGCGACAAGTTGAATTAAATGAGGTAAATACAGGAGCAGTGGCAAAGGGCCACAAAAAAGAATGTTTGGATAAATCTATTAACAAACTAGAATAATCAAGGCTCTCTTTTGAAGCTATCAGTTCAATACTGGAAAGGCATTGCAAAGCTATGAATAGCTTTGCCAATAATATTTCTGAGTCCCTGGCGTGTCTTACTAGTACGATTGGATCCATGGGAACCAATGGTTTGATATCCTCCTCCGCACCAGTGAAGAGGGGACTCGAGAAAGGTACAGTTGATATGCAAGGAACACGGCTAGTGAGGTTTATTGCTGAAAAAGAAGAAAGTACTCCTGGAGCTGGGTTGATTGAGAAAACTGGAGAGGTACTATCTGGAAAAGTCATTATTGTCAGACCGGTTGATCAGGGTACTACTGCCAATATTAAGGAATTGTTAATTAATTCTTCTGTTAAACCCAGTGATTTGGGAATTGTAATAAATAAACTGATTGGTATTTCTGGTGGAAGAGTAGTGCTTGAAGTAACAGGCGAGAATACAATCATTTCCCTCATTCCTAAGTTGGATGCTGACCCCAATTTAAAGGGAAAACTTTCATTTAGGAGACCCGTTAAAAGGTGGCCTAAGGTGATTTTGTTCAACGTTCCTGAGGTTATTAAAGATGAAGTTAATAAAGATTTTTTATCACAAAATATCAGTCTTGGAGACAGTGTTACAGATCTGGTGCATAAGTTTAATATTAAAGCTAAAAATAATTTGCATCGTGTTTTCGAGGTTAAACCCTCATTATTTAAGTTACTCCTAAGATAGGGATATGTTTACCTAGGATGGAGGAAGTTATGGTGCAGGGAACTTTTTACTATACTGCAATGTATGGTATGTGGTACCCTGGGTCATACAAGTGGCAGATGTACAGTTGGGAAGCATTGCTTAAGGTGTGCACGGGTGCATCCGGATGAGGATTGTAATACTAAGTTTGATTGCATTAACTGTGATAATTATAATGGAATCAGGAAGAGATCCTTGGAAACTGGGCGTTCTTGTAGAAATAAGGGTTATTTTAGTTATTTGAAAAAACTGAATAAAAATCGCCTTCATATTGACTATGGGAATTGATATGTGTACTGTTATTGGATTTTGTTTACGTTTTCTTATGTACTCTGGACTATTGTGGAAAAAATTTTTTGTTGGTATTATTTAACTTGAAGAGTATTGGACGAATAGTGAAATATTGTATGGTTGTAGAACATTATCGATTATTTGTCTGTGAATCTTTGTTCTGATGATAGTTGGTGTAGTTTATAAAAGTGTTTCGCAATGGTGTTTTTAATATTTGGGTAGTTTTTTAGTTTCGGCGCCTTTGTTTTTTAATTTTGTTTCTGTTTGATTGGAAGTTCCAATCTTTGTTGGTATGAAGCGGATCAGGGTTTTACTGTTATATTGGTATTTGTTGGCATTGCTGGATTATTTTATTCTTAATGTTTGTTACTTATAGAAGTTGTGTGAATTTTGAAGTTTTTATATTCAGTTTGATATACTATTGTATATTATTAGATATGTTAATTGTAAAATATGTATAATATTGTAATGCCAATATTATTACCTGCTATTGTGGCGGAAGAAATGTAGCCCTACTTTGTAATTTTTGCGTTCAATACTTCTGTCTGGTAGGATTGGCTGGTCCGTTGGACCTGCTTCTTGTTGAGGTTGTCGCTTTTTCCCGGCCGGAGAAATTGATGCTAAGCCATATTTTTGGCCAGCCCTCCGGTCTGGAACTTGTAGGTAGCAATTCTTATACAACTCATCTTACAATCACTTGTTTAGATTTGACATTCATGTCTTCGTTGTCGAAGTTTTGATGATCATTTAAACTCAAAAATGTTATAACTGCGTTGGCGCAGAATAAGGATTCAAAGAAAAAACGCAAAAATAAATCGGTATGAGGACGGATGCAACACTAAATATAAATTAACAAAAACTTTAAAAATCGCGATTTTGACACAAGATGGATGCTATTTTTCGTTTTAAAGTGCCTCATGTGGCCTCTTCCTATTATATGGGTGTCATTATTATTTCAATTTTTTTTTTCAAAACTAACAAACATATTTTGCTAAAAGAAAAATTTATACATTTTATGGGATAATTTAAATATTTTCTAAAATTTTCGAAGCAATTTGTGAATTTTAAGTTTGCTTAAAAAATGCTTTAAAAATTAGGTCCCATAGGGTTCAAAGCATTTCATTTTTTCCACCCGGGTTCAATCCAAAACTTATTGAGTGGTATTATTCATTTATATTCCCGTATGTCCCACAGACCGTCTCAACAACATACTAAAATTTCATCTTGATCGTCATATTTACGGCAGTTATCGTGCGAGCGGTCAGACAGACCGAATAAATGAACAATGTCATAAGCACTTTTCAACTATGTTGTAAAGTGTTAAAAATGGTCCAACAATAGTGAATTTACTTAAATTAGAAGTATTGTCAAAGTTTCTAGGATCTTCTAGTCTGAACTTTTAAAAGTCACTTATTTCCTTAATCGCTAATTGTGTTAGATTTCATGCTCTACCTAAAGTTCATAAAGCTGTCGTTCCCACAGTCCATTGTTGGCCATATATTGGCACTGCGTTCTATAAACTAAAAAAGTTTCGTTTAAAACAACATCCAACATAAAATCAATTAATTAATTTGTGTTGGTTGTTGCTTTAAACAAATATTTTTTAGTTTTATTGTATTAGCAGCAATTTGAATTGTTTCCTATTCTATGGCTATTTTTTTTTCATCTCGATTTTCCCCCTTTATAATAATACTTTACTATTAAAAATTCATATGATTTAGTTAGAAAAATTTGCAATTTCAAGCCAGATAATTATATTATGACTTTTTTGGACTTCAAGTTATTCACTAATGAATACTTTTGAAGGGTCTTTGTCATGCCTCATGAAAAGTTTGTGGGAATTTCCTTTCTTTGAGTCTAAAATTGATAGCCATATCTTTTTAACACACCTGGTTGTCTGAGAACACCTTCATCTTTCAAGGTGATTACTTTAAAACTTCTAATTACTTGATTGACCTCCATTTTCACTCTTATGTGACAGAGAATCATATTCAGTTCCCTTTTATGCACGTTGCGTCGCAAATTATTTTGCTCTACTTGACTAATTTAATGTTGATATTGACAATGTTCTTTCTATCATGAACTCTATATTTCTGCCTGTATTCAGTTTACTCGTAAATTAGAATGAAATATTTTTCTTTCTCGGATATGCTGGTTATTCGCAGTGAAAATTCATTCGCCACCTCTAGGTACCGTAAGCTTTTTGCAGTTATCTTACCTCTTCATAATATTCCTTGTCATTCCTCCAATCAAAAACTTGCCGCTTTTAATACCCGTGTCTTCTGTGTTAATAAATTGTGCTCTACATCTGACTTATAATAGCCTTCGCTCTAGTGCTTAAAATTGTCGTCTTCTATCGTGGATTCTCACCTAAAATTGTTGATTGTGCTTTAACAACTTTCCTAAGCCGCCACAGACCAAGGAGGATTCTGTTAAAAACGTTTCATAATATTATTTCTTTTCCATCCTATCCAAAAATTAGTCGTTAAATTACTAGGATTTTTAAAAAATGTTTGGCTTCAGATTAACTTCTCTCTCACCAATAAAATAACATTTTCTTTTCTTACAGATCCCTTTAAAAATATCAATTATTTATCAAAATTCTTGTCAATGCGAACTATTGTATATCGGTTAAACTAAACGAGCTTTCACGTACCCCTTAAAATAACGTCAAAATTCTATTAAATTCAAGAAATTAGCAAACATTCTGTAGCTAATCAGTGCTCGATAACCAGCCATCATGTTAATTTTTCTTCTTTCTCAATTATTAAAAAATCTGATGTGGGCAGCACATGACTTTTCCTGCAGACTCAAATTCATATGTTCTTTATTTCGTTAATAATTCATTAGATTGAGTCTAATTGCACTAAATAATACTAAATTTGCATTTTTTATTCAATTTTTGTTTTTATTTGGTAATTGGATGTTTTTCCGATAGTGCCGTAACAAAAGTGCAAGAAATCTCAAATATCTTGAGAACGGTTAATCCTAAAGTATAATGGAGTGTGTTATATTCCTTTCCTCGTCAAAAATTGCTTATAAAACAAGAATTTAATTGATATATTTCGGCATACGTAGTCTTTTCTTATTTTTTTTAGATTTTGGCGATTTTTGTGGGTCATTTCGTAATAAAAGGCAGGTTGTTCTTTTCCGAATCTTACCAAAATTTAATCAGCACCAGAGCATTCTACAAGTAACTTATCTACCAAATTTTGTGAAATTTGGTCAATTAGTATTTTAGCCAGAGTGGATATATGAAATTTTTATGGGCCATTTCGCAAAAAAAGGCGGGTTCTGTTTTTACGAATCATATCAAAAACTAATCAGCACCAGGATCACATCCAAGTGATTTACCTACCAAATTTTATGAAATTAGGTCCAGTAGTTGCTGAGTTAGAGTGGATACATACATTACACAGACACACAGACAGACAAACACACACACAGACGTCACGGTAAAAATGGTTTTTCCGTATTCTAGAGGTCTCGAAACACGTCGAAAATTTTCGGCATGATTCTAATACTTTCCTTATACATTACCATGTATTGCAGGGAAAGTAAAAATGTTCATCTCTTTGGGCCCTGAATTTTTTTAGTCTTTTCACATCAATAAAAATTTCAATAATCTGGTTAATCATTTGTCTATGACGCCCTTTTTCTGTCAGTAACGACTTGACCAGGTTTAGTTGACTGCATTATTCTTCATCCTCTGTCAATGCGCCCCCCCCCCCCATACACACACACTGGCTTTTTGGTTTTAGATTTTGCATATAGTTTTGTGGTATCATTCAATTTATTTTACTTCCTCTCACCAAGTGGAATTACCACTGCATAACTTTGTTTATTTAAATAGATTCCTGTAATTTGTCAGTTCATTACATAGATACTTCTTAATTTGCTCTTGCTGCAGAAAACAACCCATCATGTATTTTCGAAACGATCATATTCTTTTTGCAACTTATTAGTGCAGTATTTTATGTTGCATTTTATTTATTTATAATTGTGTGCGTATTTATTTATAATTATGTACAGTCGATCAAAACAAATCCGAACACCGTTCATCATTCCGGCTCTTCAAATCGTACAATCAAACCAAAAGTATTATTAGACTTGGAAGAATGTTTCCTATAAATAAATGTGCATTTAATTTGCATAAAGGGACGTCTTAATATTTACTTACTCATTAATTTTTGAAATTCAAATGGCGACACCCATTTTTTATGTCATAAGATTTACCATGTCAGCATGATGCTACATATAAATTTGTGTGCAATTACGACCATAAATGCAAAAGTTACACGAAAAAACTATTTGGGTTCCGTCTCCATATTTAAGGTAGTAAACGCATACTCTACAGTCATACCTTTTCTATTTATTCATATGGCACATTCTTTACAAAAACATCATTTCAAATAGGTTGTGGGGTTCAGAACCCGAGAATTTCAGAAACAATCAACCATAGCATTATGAAATGAACCATGTTAATATTAATGCGATTTATTGAAGTCACAAAATTTAGTGCTCTCGGGATAATAAATTCATTTTCCACATGAAGCTGGTTGAAAATCATTGATATTTTATTTGAATCATACAAAAATTTATTTTCAATTTCTGCGTGACTGATTTAATTAAAAATTTTATAATATATATTTGCTTTTATTTTTCTAGCACACAAATGTGCATAACATTAAACGATATTAACACAATTTTGTTTTCTTTTTTTTTTCGAACTTGGCACAATTTATTTTAAACTTATTAAAACTAAAAGACAAAACTTAAAACACTTAATATATACAGAGAAGCCTAATATTATTTAGACTTTGATACAACTTAATTACTAATAAATACATAAAATATTAGAACTTAATAAGACGTAAAGTGAACGTTCCTGTCAAGAACTTTTTGCATGCGTTGCGGAGACTCATAGAATCTATCAAACTACAGACAAGGTCAGTAACCTGTTGAAATAATTAACATGCTACGTAAGCGGATCTCAAAAGGCTAAGTCTCGCTAACATTTTATAGAATAGCTTACATTCAACCATAGGTACAGAACATATGTGCATAAAAACGTTATTCATAGTCATCGTTGTACCTTCTAAATGCAATTAACAAATTGAAAGTAATTAAAAAATTATATTATTAATTATATTTTCAATGAGATAACCCAGATATGTTGGGTAATTAACCACATAAAGTATCAAAAATGCAAATGTAGTCTTGGCCGACATATCCTTTAAGGGCATTCCTTATATTGAAGAAACATTTATAATTAGCTTAATTTGCAATTTCACGAATTATTGTTGTTGATTTCTACTTTTGAAGGAAATTCAAAATTAAAATTATTTTATATGAAAAACTTGTGTGATGTGCTAATTCTTTCGGAAAATGTTAAAGAAAGATTGCAGTATCAATTTAACATTAAGATTTTAAAATTTCAAGCAGTTATAACAGCCCAACGGCTTGAGTAATATATATACATGTTATATTCGTTCTGTGTGCTTTGGCCGAGAGAATCAGAATCTGTTATCAAAAGTATGTGTTACTCTATAAAAAATTCGAATTGAAACAAATTTTAATAGGAAGATGGTCCCTTATACAAATTAGTTGCTTATTTATATATAGGATGTTATTATGATTCTACTGATACATTTGGTTTTACTATACGGTCCAAGGAAAGAAAGTAACGAACGGTGTTCGAAATTTTTCTGGAAGAATGTACTTATTAAGCTACTAGCAGCATACCCGTTCTTCGTACGGAGTATATAATATAAAGAAACTTGAAATTCATAATCATGCCCAAATTCTTATAGTATACTAAATGACATGTTTAATCAAAATATTCTGTTAAAATATTTAATATAATGCTCCTAAAAAGAAGTTTAAGAATCTCTGTTCTCGCTATATAAAATTATCTTCATGGACATATCTGAAGAATAAAACATCTTGGACCCCTTATGTAAGCAAATATAAAAAAAAATATGGAATTGAATCAATATATGCAAAATAAAAGCGTTAAAATTGTATGGGACCCGTACTAATTATATGCGCGAATATTAGAAAATATAACCTGTATTAGTAGATTACATGTATAAATTGAAAATACCAATAAACCCGTAATTTAAATTTGAAGACAGTCATTTATTCCAATATATGTCAAAATTAAAGTGCTAAAATTATATGGGAAGATATAAACGTACTACTTATAATGTCCGATTATTAGTAGAAGATTAACCGTTTTGCAATATGAGTCACAAATGTTTTTTGGTAAAATACAACAGACGACGTAATAAATTGAATATATAATTAATCCCCTTAATCTTCATACCAGAAGACTGTACTTGATTCCAATATATATGCCAATATATGTCAAAATATATGCCAATATACCTGTACTACTTATATTCTCGTAGGTTAGAAGATATACCCGTGCATTCCTAGAAGATTACTCGCACAACGTACAATATGCGTGTGTCAGCAATTTTTGCCGCAATAAAACAATGGCGTAATAACTTAAAAATATCAATAATCCCTGAATCAATAATTCCGGAAAATATCAATAATAATAATGTTTAAACCTGAAGAGTATAATTGATATTATCCAGTCCAAAATGAAATGGCAATGAAATTTATTTTATATACATATCTTCATTATTCAAATCGGAAAGGATTTAATAAAAATCGTCTGCCGCATAAACACATTGGATTTAAATCCGTTGCTAAGCGACATGATATCATTTGCTTCAAATAAATTGGTAGAAAAAATATCGTCTAAATAGTTATATTTCTATGGAACATTTGGCGACAGTTTCGTCAAATTAGCGACATTTTAAAAAATCGCCAAATTTATCGACAAGTGGGACTGTAGAACTGACAGTTCCACTTTGCGACAAATTGACGAAATATCATCGCAATACTATCCCCTAACAAAAAACAATTAATATCATTTATGTAGCGCAATTTTATCAATTTCAAGATATTTTTATAGATTTGAAAACATTTTTATCAATTTGGTGACATTTTAAAAATTCGCTAAATGTATTACTAAGTAGGATGGTTGGTCTGACAGATAAATGCTAACCAAACATCATTTCAGTACTCTCTTCTAACAAAACAAAAAAAAAATTCATTGATATGTAGAAGACCCAAGGCACACGACCAAAACGAAGGTTTATGGCAGCTGTTTGTGTGTCGTTTATATCAATTTGGCGACATTTCCGTCAATTTGGCAAAGTTTAAGAAAAGTTGTCAAATTAGCGATATCCCTCCAAATTCGTAGCTTTGAATTTGCAGATCTGAATGAAACATTCTTATCCCGTTTCAATATACTAAATGAAAACACTACAATTTTATTAGAAGATATACCCGCTCTACTCTTTTTCTGTTTCAACAATGGGCTATATGAATTTATTGGCTAAACACAATATATGAGTTTAGTAGCTAAATACGATATAAGCTTGAAAACTCTTTGCCAAAATAAATGAAATTGATGTACGCGGTCAGCAATTAATATAATTAAAAGAAAAATCAAACCGTCCATTCATAAGATATACTTTTATATCCATTTATCCATTTATTTATTATTTAAATCGAAAAAAAATAATAAACACATTAACAAACACATTTAATTTAATTGCGATGCCGAGCAACATGATATATCCTCCTAAAATGTTAAAATTTATCAACCACTAACAGCACACCCGTTATTCGTACGGAGTGTATAATTTAAAGAAACTTAAAGTTCGCAATCATGTGCAAATTCTGTTAAAATATTAAATTTATTGCTCCTAAAGAGAAGTTTAAGAATATATGTTCTCACTATGCAAAATTATCTTCACGATCAGATCTGAAGAATAAAACATCCTGCCCCCTTTTGTAAGCAAATTTACAGAAGAAAAAATAGGAATTGAATGAATATATGCAACCCCGTACTAATTATATTGTCGCAGATCAGAAAATATGCCAATGTGTTAGTAGAAGATTACCCGTATTACAATATGCGTCTCAAAAATATTTGCCAAAATAAAAGAGATGACGTAATAAATTGAAAACATCAATAATATCCGTACTCTTTATACCAGAAGGTCGTAATTGATTCCAATATATGCCAATATATATCAAAACATATGTCAATATACCTGTACTACTTATATTCTCGTAGATTAAAAGATATACACGTGTATTTGTAGAAGATTCGTTCAATATACAATATATGAGTTTAAACAATTTTTGTCATAATAAAATAATTGCATAATAACTTGAAAATATCAATAATCCTTGAATCAATAATCCCCGAAAATATAAATAATAATAATTTTTAAACCTGAAGACCGTAATTGATATTATCCAGTCAAAAATGCTATAAGAAAAATCAAATCGTTCTTTTCTAAAATATATTTTTATATCCATTTATTTATTATTCAAATCGAAAAAATAATTATTAAAATTAACAGACAGATTTAATTTAATTGCGTTTCTGAGTAACATGATATAAGATAGAATCTTATAACATGTTAAATATGTCATGTCTTATAACATAAACTGCGAAATTAAATAACGATTTTGATTTCTCTATACTTCTCATTGTTCCGTAAAAGCTTGTTTTAAATAAACCATGAACCATGGAGATAGATTTCCCTTTTAAATCATGTTTCAAACAATTCATGTTTTCAGAAAGTGACTAATTAACGCAAAAAATCTCCCATCAAACTCAGAGATTAAATTTTAATTCACTTTCAAACGATTTTCAAGCTTTTCGTTTGGATAAACCACGGAGTTAGGGAGTAGAACTCCTAGGAAAAAGTTCCGTTTTTCATTAATATCTCGACAACCCCAGGTCTTAGAAACTCGAAACTTGGACAAAATTTATGGGGGGATATTTCGAGGCTATTCACCAAATTTCATTAAATTCGGTTCAGCCGTTTTTCCGTGATGATGAGACAAACGAAAATTTCGTTTTTTACTAATATCTCGAGAACCACTGGTCGTAGAAACTCAAAACACGGATATAATTTTAAGTGGGGCTATTTCTGGGCTACCCACAAAATTTCATCAAATTCGGTTCAGCCGTTCTCCCGTGATGGTGTGACAGACAGACAGACAGACAGACAGACAGACAGACAGATTTTCATTTTTATTTATATAGATTTTCGACAAATTACCTTAATGTGTACATAACAAACTAAATAATATCCATTTGAAATATTTTTTGGATAAATTAAAACAGAATTAAATATTAAAAAAATTAATTTTATCGCTTTTAAAACTGTTTCACAGAAACTTTTTAAAAACTTGTACAAAGAATAAACTAAAGTTCTTGAATCCTTATTTAAAATATTTGGTTTTGATTTTCTTGTCAATTTGGTTTTCTTGTCAACGTAATCTCAAACTATTTTATTGACATAAATAAGTTTAATATATTCTTTTTAAATATAATCTATTTGTTTTACTTTATCAAAGGAAAATTTATAAAACCAATTATTTATTTATTGCGTTCATTTTAGTGTATATAAAAGAAATTTTATTTAATGTACCAAATGTAAATTAATGCATTTTAAGATTTATCTTCGTATATTTTAAGAATATTTAGTTAAAATATATAAAACAATGAAATCTTTCTCAAATTTCTTTAGCTAATAAACTCATTAAAGTAGAAATTTTGCCAAAATCTAATTTGAATTGTATAGAAATTAAATATTTAAATTAGTTATCATTTTTAGTAACATTCATAAAAATAGACAATTCTGATATAAATATGTAAAATATTAAACATTGGGATAAATTGAATAAAAATAAATCAATGACTTAATACGCATAACTCCTTTGAATGCTGTATCTGCTTAATGATCCAGTAAAAATCCAAGTACATCTTAAGTATTGATTTGGTTTGAAAATCTCCAAGGATATTTGTGTTCTATGATTTCTGAGTAAAATTCGGCGGAAATGCTCTTATACGAATGGTTTTCGTCCGTAACATTGCATGATTGATTGATTGTGTGTAAAGTTTTCTAAAGCTTGATAAAATATTCATGTTTTTTTCTCACATTTTTCATCGAAATGTTGAACTCCCGAACAACAGATTCAGAATGTTTTGAATAAATTCCATGTACCTTCTTTTATAACTATTTTTTTTTACTTACTATAAATATTCAGTGCTTTCGCTGAAAAAAATTGAATATTATCTTATAAAACTAAAATTATGCGTAGGACTAATTGAATATTATATAGGAGCTAAATTGAATGCACTGTTCCCCCCCCCCCCCAAAAAAAATACGTTTTGAGGGTCACCCGTTAATTAATTATAATTTTTATAGGTCATAAATACATCGCAAGAATCTTCTTTATCGTTTTTTCTTTTGGTCTAGTCCATTTAACCTAACCAAAGGTGCAAGATGTCTGTTTGGACAACTAGGATAGTACCACAAAATTTAGACCGGAATCCAGTGGGAGCGGCAACCACAAGGACCGTGACCTCCTTTCCCTTCTTTCGACCCAGACCGTTCGCCATATACGAAGGTGTAAGGTATCTGTTTGGACAGCCAGGACAGATTCTCCTTCCCCTGCCACCGACCTCTCGGAGGGACTTTCGGACCCACAAATTTAACGTATCCGTACTCCGCATAAACACGGGGATTATTTTGGGTAGCGCCAGAGATCGAACTCGAGTTCAACGAGTGTAATCCCCGTGCCTTAAGCGCTGGGATATTCTTCCCTCACTTCATCGTCCTTTCCTTTTCTTTCGACCCAGGCCGTCCTCCCTAACCAAAGGTGTTGTTGTTGTTGAGACCCAGACCGTCCGACCTATCAGAAAGGTGTAAGGTAACCGTTTGGACGACCGGGAAGTGCTACCCAATTTAGACCAGAACCCAGTGGGGGAGGTATCCACAGGAACCGTACCCTCCTTCCCCTACCACCAACCTCTCGGAAGGACTTGCGGACCCACATGTTTAACGCGATCGTACTCCGCGTGAACACGGCGGCAGTTTTGGCAGTTGCGGGAATCGAACTCGGGCCTACAGAGTGCAACTTCTGCGCGCTAACCACTGGACTACCGCGCCCTACCATTAAGGTGTTGTTATTGAGACCCAGACCGTCCAACCTACCAGAAAGGTGTATGGTAACCGTTTGGACGGCCGGGAAGTGCCACCCAATTTAGACCGGAACCCAGTGGGGGAAGCATCCACAGGGACCGTATCCTCCTTCCCCTACCACCAACCTCTCGGAAAGACTTGCGGACCCACATGTTTAACGTGATCGTACTCCGCATGAACACGGCGACAGTTGTGGCAGCGTGCAAATCCAGCGCGCAAACCAACGGGATACTGCGCCCGAAATATGCCAACAGCACGCGGTGTTCCCAGGTGGTTACCAGAAAGGTGTAATGTAACTGTTTGGACGGCCGGGAAGAGCCACCCAATTTAGAGCGGAACCCAGTGCGGAGGCATCCACAGGCGTACCCTCCTTCCCCTACCACCAACCTCTCGGAAGGACTTGCGGACCCACATGTTTAACGTGATCGTACTCCGCGTGAACACAGCGGCAGTTTTGGCAGTGGCGGTAATCGAACCCGGGTCTACCGAGTGTAATTCCCGCAGGCTGACCACTGGGCTACCGCGCTCCTACCCAAAGGTTTAAGACATCTACGGCCGGGACAGTACCACCAAACTTAGACAGGAACTGAGTAGGATCGACATCTAGACCCACAGACTTAACGAGCCAGTACTCCGCGTAACCACGGGGATGGTTTGGGCTAAGGCTCCTAAATATACAGGCTGATGGAACCGCCATTCTGATTCCAACCTGTCGAGTCAGTTATCGTCTGCATGTGCTATTTCTATGACGTGAGCTTTTTACATGGCTGATATTCATTACATAATTTAGAAGTAAAATAGGCGTTTCTGCTTTCAAAAATATATACCAATCTATCAAGAAAGTAGTCTAGAATGTTTTGATTCTATCGAGATTCCGAGAAAAGAACGAGAAAATACTCCCCTCTTCGCCATATACAGCAATCACTTCAACTGAGAGTCAAGATGGTCCCTGTTGTGCCAGGCTGTATATTTAGGAGCCTTGTTTGGGCAGAGTCGAAAATCAAAGTCGGGTCCTCCGAGTACAATCCCCATGCTTTAACCACTTAGCTATCCCACCTCTTCATTTCATCCTTATTTCTTTCTTTCGACCCAGACCGTCCGACCTATCCGAAAATGCAAGGTATCTGTTTGGACGACCGGGGAAGCGCCACTTAATTTAGACCGGAATCCAAGATGGGTGGCATCCACAGGGACCATACTCTCCTTCTCTACAGATTTCACCTTCTGTGCGTGCATCTACTCCGCAAGCGAAGCGAATCGAACTCGGTCACTTCATCTTTCTAACCGCTTCAATTTTTGCTATTCAGCGCATGCGTATTGCACCGGGAAATCCAGTATGTCGCAAAGTGTGTCCAAAATCGTGACCCCACAAAGCTTTACAGCTTTGTTGTATTGTTCTGAAAGGGGGTATAAATACCCCCCCCCCCCGAGAATCTGCTGCTAGTTTCTATAGTTTACATCTCAATCTCCCGAGTTATAGAGAACGAATACATTTGTGAAATTGTATTTGAAAATTGTTTGTTTATTACTCTCCTTATATACATATTATAATGTATAGGATAAGTATTGTAACGGGGCGAGTTTTCGACGGGAGAGCACGTTTCAAGCACCCCTGAACACGAATAAAATGTTTTTGAGGTAATGTTTGTGTGTGTATGTGTGTGGAAGCGATATCTCGATCAAATGAAGCGTTTCGAAAGAAATTTGGTACAAATATTACAATCGGTGAATACTGAAAGCCTATTGATTATAAACGCAACCGAATGTTCTAAAGATCCCTAAATTTTCGAATGATATTTAAAAAAATCATTAAAAAAGAATGGAACAGACTTTAGAACACTAGCATGAATCATTCTCGAAATATTGCGCGTTGTTCTAACAAATTTATCAAAAATAATACTGGAATTCTATTCATTTTAAACACAATCAAAGGATCGAAAGACTCCGAAATTTTCGAATGAAATTTTGAGAAAAATCATACCCTTCAATAATGTTACGTAAATGATCATTTCTCATGTAATTTTTCATTAGAAAATGAATGGCACATACTTCAGAATGCTTGCCTAGACAGTTCTCGAGATATTTCACTTTTTCAAATAATTTTATAAAAAAAAATCACATAAAATCAAAAATGTGTTAACAATTGTGAAATATGTTCGCTTTTTATGCAATATTATGCGGCGAATTTGTTAGCAACATTCTCGTAGATCTAATTCGTTCTATTTATGAGAGATTTCTCTAATAGTTTTGCATTTTTACGACCAACAAATTCGCCAATAGTCATTTATATATAAGAAAATATCTTTTCTTTGTCTATGTATAACGCTTGATGATAAATTTTGCGATTATTTAGCGAAATATCGCCAACATGGCCATATGTCGTCTCAGATTGACGAAAATATAATAAAAATTGCAAAAATGACGCTAAATTAACGAAAATGATGCCAAACCGAAGAATAATTAAAATATTTTAAACATGAACAATATTTTTGAGGATGCTATCAATATTGATAATATTAATTTAGATTTGCCCGTACTATAGGTTAATTGGGTACTTCAAAATAGTTTTACATATTGTCATCCAGAAAAGCGCCAAATGTACAATGAATGTCCCATTTGAAGGAATGATTTTTAAAGGGGGTGGTTTTGAACTTTTACATCTCACATTGAAGTAGGTTTATGTGGAAAGCATGTTAAACGTACGCCGGGCAATAAGGGTTCCGCTATATATACAAACATTAAATGCAGCAAGTTTTGATTAGGGGGATGACATAAATTATTGTGAGGGTAAGGTACGGTAAACTAGGATAGTAAATGAATTTACACTACAAATAATCTGCACATCCAAGAAAGAAAGAGAACTATTACATTCTAACTTACAGATAAACTGAAGACATGGATCAATAAAATTCATAGTTTATTTGCCATTATTTTAAGTTATGTTCTATTTATAAGAATATGTGAAGTAAAAAATTTACTTTCGTACTTATTTCTTTCACATTGTTTATTCTAACCTAAACTGTTGTTTTCGGCTTGAATCTAAACATATGTCTCAAATTTTGATGATAAATTCTAAACTATTTACAACTGATTTATTTTTTGTGTGGTTACAAAAAAGACTTATACTCTTTTTTTTCCTGTTCTGACTCATAAAAATTAAAATCAAATATTGTGGTGAGGTGAATTTTACACATAAATACAAAAATAGAGCACATAAATACACTAAATATTGCTCACCAATAGTTACACTCAGCTTATCCGCGTTTCGTATAGTGGGGTCCGATTAGACCTAAGTACATTACATTCCCTAATTAAAGAGATCCCCAATCCATGTCAAGTACTCATACAACCCAAAGGCGCCCAAAATCCCAATTTCGTCTGTGCAGAGGCATAACTATATACATAATACCAAAACCATTATATACATTTCAAGTACATTACATTTGCCCTTTTTCCTCCCAGGGTTACGTATAAAAAAATATGGGATTGCTTCATCACAAATATAACCGCAATAAAGGAGGAATGACTTGGAATGCACTTTGTCGGAAATAAAAATGTATAAAATCATTTTCATTTTAAGTCTGATTTACTACATTCAATACAAGTGAAAGAATTTAAGTTATTCCGTAAATGATGATGCATTCTTTCTTTGGTTGCTTGCAATAAAAAATACATTATGATACTCACATTTTTAGGCACATTTTTTATATTGTCATAGAAATGCTTTTAAAATATTGTTCGTTGGATGAATATCATATTTTCGGTGAAATTAAGACTTAACGGTTGTTTGTTTTGAACAAAAGCTTTCGCAAATTTTCGGAAAATTTGAGCGACTTGATTAACAGGAAGAGCTTATATTTATTTTAAATCATTTTGCTATATGTTTTTCTTTGTTACAAATCCTTTTGATAAAAAATAAACATCTGATGAGGGAAACGCCTGAATTTCCCTACATAATACAAATAATTTACTTCTTTCACTATGAAAAAATGTTTTATAAGATCCGTAGTCCAATGTTTTTAACTTCCAACTGTACATTCGGCACCTTTCCGAATGAAAATATGTAAAACTAATTCGAAGTATCCAATTAACTAATATTTCAAGCAATTCTAAATTGGCACTTATCAATATTAGTAGCATCCGCTATAAGCAATATAATCTCTATATCAAAATATTTTAATAATGAATTCATACATATGGCATCATTTTTATTAACTTAGCGTCATTTTTGCAATTTTGACGATATTTTTGTCAATTTGGGACAAAATATCGCAAAGTTGGCGATATAACACTAACTTAATCATCAAGTTCACCAAATGCATCGCCAAGTTGCAATATCGCTAGAATCTTTTTTTTAGCGTTCTAAAATTTATGTCAATAATTTTCTAACGAAATTTACACATGAAATGATTACTTTCGTCACATCATTGAAGATTTTGAATATTTGATAATTTTTTCCAAATGTCATTCGAAAATTTAAGGGGGGGGGGATCTTTGGAGCATTTGATTGCATTTATAATCAATAGGTTACGAGTATTCACTGATTGTAAATCCTGTACCAAATTTCATTCAAAATACTTAAATTCTTCCTGAGTTATCGTCTCAACAGAATCAGGGACACACACATACATACTTACTCACACATACTTACACACATATGTACACAAACACACACATACAAACACCGAAGAAGGGTATCTTTCCAAAATATATTCATATCCTGAAACGTGCTTTTCCATCGAAATCTCGAGTTTGAAAATTTCAGGCATACATTATTTCTCTAACTGATAATACAAGAATGGAAAAATGTGACAATAGCATATCGTCAAATGTGTTAATATACTCAGTAACTAATTTTGCGAAATATGCGGCTGACAAAAATAAGCCGGACAGAGCTCATCTCAATACCAGTACCAGTGTTTCTTCCTAACACACTAGCATTGGGATTCTGACGTTCAGGATCGAATTATTCCTCAATGTGCCATATCTTGCTGTAAATGTCCATTGAAGGATGGATCTCAATATCGCTTTCCTCTTGGTGATAACGAGCAAAGCCAAAGTAGCAGTTTATATTGAAAATTTTACCTTGTTAATCTATAAATAAAATTGAAAATCTGTCTGTCTGTCTGTCCCATCATCACGGGAGAACGGTTAAACCGAATTTAATGAAATTTGTGGGTAATCTTGAAATAACCCCACTTAAATTTAGACTATGTTTCGAGTTTCTACGACCAGTGGTTCACGCGATATTAGTGAGAAACGAAACTTTCTCATCATCACGGGAGAACGGCTGAACCGAATTTGATGAAATTTTGTGAATAACTTTGAAATACCTGCACTTAAATTTAGTCCAAGTTTGAACTTTCTAAGACTAGGAGTTATCGACATATAAATGAAAAACGAAACTTTTTCCTAGGAGTTCTACTCTCTAACTCCCTAGTTCCTCCAAACTAAAAGGTTGGAAATCGTTTGTTTAAAAAGTGAAAGTGATTTGAAACTTTATCTTTGAGTTTGGTGGCAGATTTGTGAGCTAATTAGTCACTTCCTGAAAACATGAATTCTTTGAAACAACGAATGTTTGAAAGATGAATTTAAATGGAAAATCTGTCACCGTAGTTTATCTCTCACAAGCTTTTACTCAACAATGAAAAGTATTAAGAAATCAAAACGGTTATTTAATAATTAGCTTTTATGAGGAAGATTCTATCTTGTATCATGTTGTTCGGCAACGCAATTAAATTAAATTTGTTTGTTAATGTTTATTATTATTCTTTCGATTTGAATAATAAATAAATGGATATAAAATATATCTTATAAATGAACGATTTGATTTTTGTTTTAATTATATTAATAGCGGAGTGCGTACATCACTTTCATTTATTTTGGCAAAGAGTTTTCAAGCTTATATATTGTGTTTAGCTAATAAACTCATATATCGTGTTTAGACAATAAATTCATTCAGCCGATTATTGAAACAGAAAAAGAGTAGAACGGGTATATCTTCTAATACAATGTGAGTGTTTTCATTTAGTATATACAAACGGGAACAGGATGTTTTATTCAAATCTGCAAATTCAGAGCTACGAATTTGGCGGGATATCGCTAACTTGGCAACTTTTCTTAAAAGTTTCCAAATTGATAAAAACGAGGCAAATCAATGAAATGTATTTTATTTTGTTAGATGAGAGTACTGAAATGATGTTTGTTAGCATTTGTCTGTCAGTCCGACCGTCCTACATAGTAACACATTTAGCGAATTTTTTAAATGTCACCAAATTGATAAAAATGTTTGTAAATACATAAAAATATCTTGAAATTGATAAAATTGAGCTAAATAAATGAAATTAATTGTGTTCTGTTAGGGGATAGTATTGTGGTGATGTTTCGTCAATTTGTTGTCAAATGTGACTGTCAGCTCTACAGTCCCACCTGGCGATAAATTTGGCGAGTTTTTAAAATGTCGCTAAACCTTTCATAGACATAGCACTATTCTGACAATATTTCCTCCAACAATTTATTTGAAGCAAATGATATCATGTCGCTTAGCAACAGATTTAAAACCAATGTGTTTATGCGGCAGACGATTTTTATTAAATCTTTTCCAATTTGAATATTGAAGATATGTGTGTAAAATAAATTTCATTGCTATTGCATTTTTGACTGGACAATATTAATTACGGTCTTTTTATTGATTTGATTGAACAAATTTTTATTGATATTCTAGGAGATTATTGATTCAGAGATTATTGATATTTTTAAGTTATTATGCCATTGTTACAGGTATATTGGCATACAGGTATATTGGCATATATTTGACATATATTGGCATATATTGGAATCAAGTACAGCCTTTTGGTACGAAGATTACGGAGATTGCTGATATTTTCAATCTATTACGTCATCTGTTTTATTTTGGCAAAGATTTTTGAAAATCATATTGTAATACGGGTAATCTTCTACTAACACTCGGACACAGCTTCCAATCTACGACAAGTAGTAGGGGTATATTTTCCCATATAATTTTAGCACTTTCATTTTGTCATATATCAGAATCAATTACTGCCTTCAGGTTTAAAGTATACGGGTTTATTGATATTTTCAATTTATTCATGTAATCTGCTAATGCAGGTTATATCTTCAAATATTCACGTATATAAGTAATAGAGATCTCATACAATTTTAACGCTTTTATTTTGCATATATTGATTCAATACATATTTTTTGTAAATTTGCTTACAAAAGGGGCCAGAATGTTATATCATTCAGATCTGCCCGTGAAGATAATTTTGTATAGCGAGAACAGAGATTCTTAAACTTCTGTTTAGGAGAATTATATTAAATATTTTAACAGAATATTTTGATTAAATATGTCATTTTGTATAATATAGAAATTTGCAGATGATTGTGAATTTAAAGATTCTTTATATTATATACTTGCAGCATACCCGTTCTTCCGTACGGAGTATATAATATTCCCGTACGGTGTATATAATATTCCCGTACGGAGTATATAATATAAAGAAACTTAAAATTCACAATCATATGCACATTCCTATAGTATACTAAATGACATTTTTAATCAAAATATTCTGTTAAAATATTTAATACAATGCTTCTAAAAAGAAGTTCAAGAATCTTTGTTCTCGCTATACAAAAGTACCTTCACGGGCAGATCTGAAGAATGAAACATCCTGGCCCCTTTTGTAAGCAAATTTACTAAAAAAAGGAATTGAATCAATATATGCAAAATGAAAGCATTAAAATTGTATGGAACCCGTACTACTTATACGCGAATATTAGAAGATATAGCCTGTATTACACATTACATGTATAAATTAAAAATGTCAATAAACCCGTAGTTGACTCCAATATATGCCAGAAAGGCAGTACTAAAATTATATGAGAATATATATATATATATCTCCCCGTACTACTTATATTGTCGCAGATTAGAAAATATGCCAGTGTGTTAGTAGAAGATTCCCCGTGTTAGAACATGAGTCTCAAAATTCTTTACCAAAATAAAAGAGATGATGTAATAAATTGAAAATATCAATAATCTCCGTAATCTTTATACCAGAAGGTCATAATTGATTCCAATATATGCCAATATATATAAAAATATATGCCAATATACATGTACTACTTATATTCTCGGAGATTAGAAGATATACCCGTGCATTTGTAGAAGATTACTCGTACAACATGCAATATATGAGTTTAAACAATTTTTGACATAATAAAACAATGGCATAATAACTTGAAAATATCAATAATCCCTGAATCAATAATCCCCGAAAATATCAATAATAACAATGCTTAAACCTGAAGATCGAAATTGATATTATCTAGTCAAAAATGCAATGCCAATGAAATTTATTTTAAATATATCTTTATTATTCAAATTGGAAAAGATTCAATAAAAATCGTATGCCGCATAACACATTTGATTATATCCGTTGCTAAACGACATGATATCATTTGATTCAAATAAAGTGATGGAAATCATATCGTCTGATCAATGCTATCTCCATGAAAGGTTTGGCGACATTTTCGGCAATTTAGCGATAAATTAAAAAATCGCCAAATTTATCGTCAAGTGGGACTGTAGAACTAAGAGTTCCATTTTGCGACAAAATTGACGAAACTTCGCCAAATGGATCAAAACGACCCTAAATAAATAAAATTAATTTTGTTTTGTTAGAAGTTAGTACTGAAATGATGTTTTTGTCTGTCAGTCCATCCGTCCTACATAGTAACACATTTAGCAATTTTTTTAAATGTCGCCAAATTGATAAAACTGTTTGTAAATCTATAAAATATCGTGAAATTGATAAAATTGCTCTAAATAAATGAAATTAATCGTGTTTTGTTCGGGGTTAGTATTGTGATGATGTTTCCTCAATTTGTCGCCAAGTGGGACTGTCAGTTTTACAGTACCACTTGGCGATTAATTTGACGATTTTTTAAAATGTCGCTACATTGACGAAAATGTCGTCAAACCTTCCATAGGGATAGCAATGATATTTTTTCCACCAATTTTTTTCAAGAAAATGATATCATATCGCTTTGCAATGGATTAAAATCCAATGTGTTGTTGTTGAGACCCAGACCGTCCGACCTACCAGAAAGGTGTAAGGTAACAGTTTGGACGGCCGGGAAGTGCCACCCAATTTAGACCGGAACCCAGTGGGGGAGGCATCCACAGGGACCGTACCCTCCTTCCCCTACCACCAACCTCTCGGAAGGACTTACGGACCCACAAGTTTAAAAAAATCCAATGTGTGTAAATGTAAAATCCAATGCTGCAGACGATTTTTATGAAATCTTTTAGAGATAGCATTATTCAGACGATATTTTTTCCACCAATTTTTTTCAAGAAAATGATATCATATCGCTTTGCAATGGATTAAAATCCAATGTGTGTAAATGTAAAATCCAATGCTGCAGACGATTTTTATTAAATCTTTTAGAGATAGCATTATTCAGACGATATTTTTTCCACCAATTTTTTTCAAGAAAATGATATCATATCGCTTTGCAATGGATTAAAATCCAATGTGTGTAAATGTAAAATCCAATGCTGCAGACGATTTTTATTAAATCTTTTAGAGATAGCATTATTCAGACGATATTTTTTCCACCAATTTTTTTCAAGAAAATGATATCATATCGCTTTGCATTGGATTAAAATCCAATGTGTGTAAATGTAAAATCCAATGTAAATCCAATACTGCAGACGATATTTATTAAATCTTTTCAGATTTAAATAGCATAGTATGTATATAAAATAAATTTCATTGATGTTGCATTTTTGACCAGATAATATCAATTACGGTCTTCAGGTTTAAACATTATTATTATTGATATTTTTAAGTTATTATGCCATTGTTTTATTTTGTCAAAAATTGTTGAAACTCATATATTGTACGTAGTACAGATTGTATTGTACTTCTACAGATTGTACTTCTACAGATGCACGGTATCTAGTATTGTACTTCTACAGATGCACGGTTCTCTTCTAATCTACGAGAATATCAGTAGTACATGTATATTGGCATATATTTTGACATACATGGGTATATATTGGAATCAATTACAGACTTCTGGTCTAAATATTAGTTGGATTATTGATATTTTCAATTTATTACGTCAGCTGGTTTTATTTTTAAGATTTTTCACTCATATTGTAATACGGGTAATTTTCTACTAACACACAGACATATTTTCTTATCTACGATAATATAAGTAGTACGGGTATACCTTCCCATACAATTTTAGCGCTTTCATTTTGGCACATATTGGAATCAATTACTGCCTTCAGGTTTAAAAATTACGGGATTTATTGATATTTTCAATTTATACGTGTAATCTACTAATTCAGGGTATATCTTCTAATTTTTGCGAATATAAGTAGTACGGGTCCCGTAAAACTTTAACGCTTTTATTTTGCATATATATTGATTCAATTTCATGTTTTTTGTATATTTGTTTACAAACGGGACCAGGATGTTTTATTCTTTAGTGTTTTATCTCCCCGTGAAAATAATTTTGTACAGCGAGAACAGATATTCTTAAACTTCTTTTTAGTAGCATTAAATTAAATATTTTAACAGAATAATTTGATTAACAATGTCATTTAGTATTCTATATGAATTTGCACATGATTGTGAATTTTAAGTTTCTATGTATTATATACTCCACACGAAGAACGGGTATTCTGCTGATACAATAATATATTCCACCCTTTGGACCTCTGAAACACTTGCACGATGCACTGCCTACAACACACCACACAATTTGCAAAAAGCATGAGCATAGTAAAGCCATATGGCGACACTATATAGACAGTGAAACAGCGTTTCCCTAACAGTCCAGTTTTAACGATCCAGTTAAGGTTACTGGTCACTACGTTTACAACACACAGACACAGACAGATTCAGAACTCCAAAACAAAATTTCAGCTCTTATTTTCTATATCATTACTAACAAGTTCTAAAAGATTCCTGGTAGTAATGATAGAAGTAATAGAAGTCCGATATTAGGGGGGGGAGGGGTCAGTCTCTACAATACCTAATATGTAAAGTGGAAATAATTGTGAGTATTTTTTATTTTTATTTATGCAACTCTTTCATATTCAGTTCAGAAGAAGCCCACTCTCGTTGTTGACAAGTTAGTTATTTAACGGTGCAGGAGATGCCCAGGCATGACTGACTTTATCATTTTAACTTGGCTCTACGCATATGACGACATGGGAATTAGGAAAGCGCGTATTTTGTTCTGGGGTTCTCAAGAGGGATCGAACTTGTTAAGTGCGACTGTCATCTTACTCCACCAACGTCACTAAATTTCCTTGGACGTCACTGGATTCTTCGTGTAGAGCACAATTTAAAATTTTTGCGCAAGTTATTTACGCCTGAATATTGCCACTTCTATATTAACACACAATTTTTAACTGTAATAATGTTGTTGTTGTTGAGACCCAGACCGTCCGACCTACCAAAAATGTGTAAGGTAAACGTTTGGCCGGCCGGGAAGTGCCACCCAATTTAGACCTGAACCCAGTGGGGGGAACTGTAATAATGTGAACACCTTTTGTATTTTGGTAACTCTTCTCAAAGTTTACTCGGGACCGTAACATCACGAATAACGAAACTTAATTCCCATTACGTCAAGCTGATAACTTTTTGCGGTTGCCGGGCTAACCTTATATTAAAAAACCTTGTAACAACGACCTTAAAGACCAAAGTTCGGCAATGAATAGGCAAGTGTTCTGTTAGTTTGACTTATGGTGGATGTCAAGAGACCAAGGAATCGGACATTCTACATTACGGCATCTGTTGCGATCGTAAGAGACGATCGTCCTCGTTTTCGTAAATTATAAAATCAGTTACTTTCATTTTCGGTAGATTCAGTAATGTAAGAATAGCTATGTTTCTGATGTTGAACTGTTTCAAAGTACGCGTAAATAGCTTATGTTAAATTAGTATGTTATGAGCACAGATAGGATAGCTAACATTGGAATGATACTGTATATAAATTTTGTATATTGTGAATGTAACTATAGTTTGGGTTTCCAACGAAGTGCTGTGAATAAAAATTTTAATATTTTAATTGGTCGTCGAATTCATCGTCGAATCCTTTCGTCGAATCTTCGACGTTGGGTAGATTGATGTTTGTTTCAGAAAGAAGTTAAATTTCAGATCAAAATTTAAACAAAAATCAGAACCCAAGTAGATTATAACTTTTTAATGACGCCCGAACGTTAAGAAATGTCACTGCAAGAGTATTTTTTTCAGTAGTACGTTTGTAGTGTATTCTTGTAAGCTCATTCTGGTTATTGTATAATTAATACCCAAATGTTTAGAATAATCATGGTAGTAGGGGATTGTTTACGAGCCAGTAGTAATTTGTTAGTGATAGTGGTATATATTCGTATGGTAGTTATGCAGGGGTTTTGGTAGTGGTATGCAATGGTAATTTTCAGTGGTATTTATGCAATTTCATTTTTCAGTGGTATTTATGCAATTTCATTTTTCAGTGGTATTTATGCAATTTCATTTTTCAGTGGTATTTATGCAATTTCATTTTTCAGTGGTATTTATGCAATTTCATTTTTCAGTGGTATTTTAATAGAATATTTTATACTTGTATTTTTGTTGTGTGATTATAGGTGTATTGTACAATAGGAGTATTTTTGAAATGATAAGTTTTCGTAAGACTTTGGTAGTATGACTGAGAGTAGTTGAAGGAATAAATGGGCGTCAGGTAGATAGTGGAATTAAATTGAGTATTACTAGTGATTATTGTTGAGTACTGTTGAGAGTGTGTTGTTCTTGAGCAGTTGAGTATTACTATAACTATTACTAGATTATTCATTAATCCTTATTGGATGGTCTAATTTTATTATAACATGTTTAAATTAAATAAGGTTCCAATGTTCACGAATAGTAATAATTGGGCCAAATTACGTTCAAAACGCCCCCATTCGTTCATGAGATATCGTATCCCCAGGCTCATAGACACACATACTAACACACACAGAGACATTATATTGAAATGTTCGATTTGAGGTTGAAACAGGGATGGTTGAAACGTGGTCTTCGGTCAAAAACTCCAATTCGAATTTACTACCCAGTCACACTATTTTCCCTATTTTTTTATCTCTTGTATATATATTTAAGGAAAGTAAAAACATCGCTCAAACAGCTTTTTTAATAATATCAAAATATTTAGTTTGTAACAGCATATGACATTTGATTAAATGTATCAACCTCCTTCGAGAAGACAAAGAAATGCCTTCACAGAACAGTGACTAGTGACTAGAGAAAATACTGCATTTAACCTGGTTAGTACATCTTAATCAACTATGATATGTTATTACTAACAAAGTAGTTTAATTTTACAATAAATAAAATTTGCTTGCTCAGGACTTTTTTCTTATCACGTTGGATAATTGTATGCGCTTTCCTTTTAACGTGTTTCTATTTTCGAGATTTCTATGCAAAGCCAATACTAGCATGTTGATGAATTCGTTGAGAAAATTGTGTAAAAAACGTAACAAACTCAAGTAATAGTCTGAGAAAATGTGTGTCCCATCCTGATTCGGAATTATTTTTAAATCATACTTAAAGTTTTTGTTTACTTATCTTACTTTATAATAGAAAATATTTCTGTGTGTGCCCACCTGTGTCATCTGTGACGGAAAATTAAAACTTCGAACAGCGTAGAAATTCGGTACAAAAGTACTTAAGGTTATCCCGAACAATACAGCTCGGCGAAATTTTTTTAAAATTCAAATTAATTTTTTTAGTTACTTTATGTTGAAGCACAATTTTGAGAGATTTTCACGCAAATCGATTCTTTTGCAATCAAAAATATTACAGAATTTCCAACTTAACATCATCGGGTAAAAAACGAGAACGCTTTTTTGAAAGGTATTTCAAACGAATCCGTGGAACAATTCCTTCATATATATTTATTCATTTTTAAATACTTTGAAATATATGTGTTTTAGTCAAACTTATTCTTATTTCGCCGCATCCAAAATTGGAGAATAAGCACTATTCTATAGTTTGACAAAAATATGGGTGAACATGTCTGCTTCCAATAAAATGATTTGAATATCTCTATTTTCTAATTTTCTGTGAGTTTTCAAACAAAAGCATAAAAATTGAGATTTTTGATTCTTTGATTAAGAACTTCATTCTCCAGTTGCCAGTTGCTAAGCACTGGGCGTATACTACCTCGATGGTTGTAACTGAAGTCTCAACCCCTCCGTTGCCATTGAAAGCAGTGACGTAATTATGGTAAAAGCGTTGTTGAGTATCGAACATTCGGGGGCGGACGATAAACGTAACATCCGTTTTTTTCATGTGCTGTATGCACAGCTGTTAATTTTATTTCCGATTTTAAAAAGCGAGTGGGATACGACTACACCTTTTGAAAAATTGAATAAATTAATTTCTGATTTAAATCCCATGGTATTTACATTTTCTAATCTATAATATTCTGTAAAAAAAATATCAAATAGCGACTGATCCTCCCTTCTAGATAACTAGAAGATTGGGCCAAATCCGAAACTTTCTAGGCGAAACAAGTGAGCATTCGACCTCTGAGCCAAACTATATGCATTTTTAAATTTCCATTCTGCCTTAACATCTACACAACATAACAGTATACCACCCAAATTTGGCACAAATCGCCTCAGCAGTTTTTGAAATTACGAATGGTCACTAATTTTGACAAAATCCCGTTTTATAGCTAAATTATACACACACTTACAGAACTTCCTTGAAGAAAGCAGATTTATGTCAGTAAAGTGATGACAATCGTTTCATGGGCGTTATAAACCCCCTTCTTCATACTGAAAAAACACGTAAAACAGCATGCGCCCTTAACAACCACTAAGAACGAAATGCGGGGAGACAAACGAGGAGCAATTCAAATAGAGCTAGAACATGCGATGCAAAAATTCATAAGCAGGTGGTATCAGCCTTTGCAGAAAACAATCATAAACATATTATCACTGCTTTCTTCAACAGAATTCTGTATAAGTGTTTATCTTACACGCCGCAGTTTGATTTATTGTAATTATATACATTTTCGGAATGAATTTATTTTGTGTTCAGATCTGGATAATATATGAAACTTATCACCCAAATTGGGTCCAAATCGCTGCAGTGGTTATTACAACGATGAATTTGCTCACACCCACACTAATGAACATTGTTTAATAATTTAAATAGAAAAATCAAAACGATGGCTGTGGTTCTCCAGCAGTGGTTAGCAATAAAATATTCGTTAATTTTTTTTTATTTTAACATGATTTTGATGTTTCTTCAATCGTACCCTAATGCAAGATTAATTTACTTGATTTTAAGTACTTCAAGTTGTGATCTAGATCGTGGTAAAAATTTTGCCATGCTATTGTACTACTAGAAATTACCACTTCTGTTCTAGATTTTCTATAGATAGAGCTAAGATAATGACTAATAGGGATTTAGAAATACATTCTGGAGGAGTGGATTTTAAGAAAATCTGAGGAAGTTCGAGGTGTTTCTCGAATCTTCGAAAAGTCCCCAAATTAACGATTAATTGCCAAATCTTGCAACACTTATTTGAATTTCGGAATGTAGCAACCCTAGACTCACGTCATGAGAAAGAATGCCTGTACGTATGTTTTCTCCGTCT
Organism: Amaurobius ferox; assembly: GCA_951213105.1. Lineage (NCBI taxonomy): Eukaryota > Metazoa > Arthropoda > Arachnida > Araneae > Amaurobiidae > Amaurobius > Amaurobius ferox. The sequence continues at coordinate 140,993,228 of OX578141.1, read as the reverse complement.
AGTCTTCAAAAGAGACGAAAGTGAGAGGGGGGAAGAGACTCCACAGCATTTTACAAGTTCTTAATAGTATTATTTACGTAGTAATAAAATTCTAATGCCAAAAGGATCCACATTTGTCCTTTATAACAAAAAAATTGTATGATATCATTCAGGCTAATGTTGTGCCATGGGCAAGCGGGCCACTTGAAAATAGCCCAGCGAAACACGCAATAAATTAAATTTATTCTCATTTTTACCTTGTATGATCAATTTGGTCATTTAAAAGTAATGTGAAGAATTAATAATTTTATTTTACAGTTATATCACAACATTAGAGTTACAACTTTCAAGTGCAACGTACATTACACTCGTAACTGCAATCAATATGTGCCGCCAATCACAGCAGCCAAGTGAGAGCATCCAACTAATCGTTATTTTATTGCCATGCTTCATTCAGTGATGAAACGCGATAAAACACGTCCTAAATAAGTAATGTAAGCCGCGGTTGTTACTTCATCAAAATGAAAAAGCATGTTTTGGAATGCATTCGAAAATTCGAATTCGAGTTTTCGGCGAAAGAACACGTTTCAAGCATTCCTAACCTCAAATCGAACGTGTGTGTCTCAGTGAGACTGTAGAGACGATATCTCACGAACGAATACAGCAGTTCGAACAAAATTTGGTAAAAAATTACAACCATTGAATACTGGACAAACGAATACAGCAGTTCGAACGAAATTTGGTAAAAAATTACAACCATTGAATACTAGGCCAACGGCCGTACCGTGCTGAAAACACCGGTTCTCGTTAGATCACCGAAGTCAAGCAGCATCGGGCGCGGTTAGTAACTTGGTGGGTGACCACCTCGGAACGCCGCGTGCTGTTGGCCATCTCGGGTGCGGTATCCCCGTGGTTTGCGCGCTAGATTTGCACGCTGCCACATATGCCGCCGTGTTCATGCGGAGTACGATCACGTTAAACATGTGGGTCCGTAAGTCCTTCCGAGAGGTTGGTGGTAGGGGAAGGAGGGTACGGTCCCTGTGGATGCCTCCCCCACTGGGTTCCGGTCTAAATTGGGTGGCACTTCCCGGCCGTCCATACAGTTACCTTACACCTTTCTGGTAGGTCGGACGGTCTGGGTCATCAACATCAACCATTGAATACTACTACTGGGCGCGGTAGCCCATTGGTTAGCGCGCTGGAGTTGCACTCGATAGGCCCGGGTTCGATTCCAGCCACTGCCAAAACTGCCGCCGTGTTCATGCGGAGTACGATCACGTTAAACATGTGGGTCCGAAAGTCCTTCCGAGAGGTTGGTGGTAGGGGAAGGAGGGTACGGTCCCTGTGGATGCCTCCCCCACTGGGTTCCGGTCTAAATTGGGTGGCACTTCCCGACCGTCCAAACAGTTACCTTACACCTTTCTGGTAGGTCGGACGGTCTGGGTTTCAATCAACAACAACCATTGAATACTGGACGAACAAATACAGCAGTTCGAACGAAATTTGGTAAAAAATTACAACCATTGAATACTGTGGGCCAACGGCCGTACCGTGCTGATAACACCGGTTCTCGTTAGATCACCGAAGTCAAGCAGCATCGGGCGCGGTTAGTACTTGGTGGGTGACCACCTCGGAACACCGCGTGCTGTTGGCCATCTCGGGTGCGGTATCCCCGTGGTTTGCGCGCTAGATTTGCACGCTACCACAAATGCCGCCGTGTTCATGCGGAGTACGATCACGTTAAACATGTGGGTCCGTAAGTCCTTCCGAGAGGTTGGTGGTAGGGGAAGGAGGGTACGGTCCCTGTGGATGCCTCCCCCACTGGGTTCCGGTCTAAATTGGGTGGCACTTCCCGGCCGTCCATACAGTTACCTTACACCATTCTGGTAGGTCGGACGGTCTGGGTCTCAACAACAACAACAACAACAACCATTGAATACTGGACGAACAAATACAGCAGTTCGAATGAAATTTGGTAAAAAATTATAACCATTGAATACTGGACGAACCAATACAGCAGTTCGAACGAAATTTGGTAAAAAATTACAACCATTGAATACTGGACGAACCAATACAGCAGTTCGAACGAAATTTGGTAAAAAATTACAACCATTGAATACAGGAAGCCTATTGTTTTTAAACGCTATAGAATGTCGAAAATCCAGACCGTCCGGTTCATCTTTAGACATGAGCAGCAAGATGGGCGGACGGAACGCTGTAGAATGTGTAGACCCCTCAAAAGTTTTGAAACGAAATTTTGAAAAATTCATCAAAAAATAAAAACCTTCAATGAAGTTACATAAATAATAATTCTTGCATGATTTTTCATTAGAAAACGATTGACAGAGACTTTTGAACGCTAGCATGAACCGTTCTTGAGATATTTTACATTTTTCAAATAAATTTATCAAAAAAGCACATAAAATTAAAACAAGAAAGATCAATCATGCTTAAACCATTGATTATGAAACACTTTCCATCTCCAATGCAATTTTATTTTAACATCTCTAAAATGCAATACATTCCTAAGTAATATTGTAAAACTTATCACAATACTACATTAATTCATTATATTTGAAAACTCAAACTTTCATCGAAAAATATGGACTTCATTCAAATGACGGCATTGAAATATAAATTGCCTGGTTTAAACATCTCTAAAATGCGATACATTCCTCGATAATATTTTTAAAATCATCATAATACTACAAAAATTTATTATATTTGAAAACTTCTTCGAAAACAACTGACATTCATTCAAATGACGTCATAGAAAAAATAGCACGCCTGGCTCTCTCTATAAAAGCAGCATTTCATTCATAACATTTTCCCAATCATTTCATTTATCACAGTACTAAAATAATTTATTTTATTTAAAAACTTAAGACCATGAAGCTACAAGTAATTAAACTCTATGCTTAAAACTTCATCGAAAAATATCGACCTTCTCTGTGTAAAATCAATGAATATTTCATTCATATCAGCTATGCAGACTCCATGATCTAAATACTTTATTATTTTATGGAATACTTTATTATATTATTATTTTATGGAATAGTTTGAATATTACCTAAAATTTTCGAAGCAATTTGCGAATTTTAAATCCGTTTAAAAAATGTTTGAAAAATTAGGTCCCATAGGGTTCAATGTATTTCACTTTTTCAACCCGGGTTCAATCCAAAACTAATTTGGTGATATTATTCATTTATATTCCCATAGGTCCTACAGACCGTCTGAACAACATACTAAAATTTCATTTTGATTAAGTCATTTTTACGGCAGTTATCGTGCTAACGGACGGACAGACAGACAGACAAACAGACAGAATGAACAAAGTCATAAACACTTTTCAACTTTGTTGTAAAGTGTGAAAAAGTATTACCTATAGTGAAATATGTTCACTTTTCATATATAATATTATGCGATAAATTTATTGTCATCATTGTCACGGATCTAGCTAGTTCCATTCACGAAAGAAGATACTTTGGGTAATAGTTTTGTATTTTGACGCCATTAGTCGTTTATCTACTATAAGAATAACTTATTTTTCGGTTAAACGCTTGCCGAAATTTTAGCGGCGAATTTGGCTTTATCGCCAACTTGACGGGGGGTTTCAAATGTCGCAAATTGACAAAAATGTCGCCAAGTTGATAAAAATGTCACCAAATTGATGAACATGTCGCCAAATTGATGAAAAGGACGCTAAATCAATGAAAATGACGACAAATAGATGAAAATTCAATATCTTGGAAAGAATATAAGAATCAACTATAATAACCTGTTTCTCCGTCTGCGAAATCCTTGGCGAAATTCTGACGAAGAATTTTGGCGGCATATCGCCATTGGCGAGATTTTTAAATGTTGCCAAATTAGCGAAAATGTCGCAAAATTTATAGAAATGACGATAAATCAATGTAAATGACGACTAATTGATGAGAATTCAATATCCTGGAAAGAACATAATAAGCCACTATAAGAATAACCCATTTCTCCGTCCATCCGTAATGCTTGGCGACTTTTTAAATATTGCCATATTGACGAAAATGTCACCAAATTGATAATAATGTCCCCGAATTGATAAAAATAACGCTTGACGGAGTTTTTATTTTGAAGTCTCTGTACCTGCGTATATGTCAGTGTGTTGTCTGTGTAGACTCAGGCCGCTGCCGTACCCAAGCTTGTCTTTGAGACATCTGTGTATATTGTTATTTTGCTCTTTGTTGTATATTTTATTATGTATTTGCTAACACTGTCCGTGGTTGAATGTGTAGTCCAGCTTGGTATCACTTGCACCTAATCCTCCGGAACAAGATTTAGACATCTCTCCTCATGGGCCACTCTGAGTCTGCTGACTTTGGCTGTTAATCCTTCTTTTGTGAGAGTATGGTGGATGGGCATGTCATCCGCCAGAACTTGGAGAGCCAGTTGAGCGATAGGCGCTTGTCATCAGGAGCAAGAAAGGTCTTTGTGCGGATGACAGTTTCCTTTCATGATATCCCTTCAGATTGTGGTGCCCCAAACACCCGCCGCATAACAGAGGAGCCTCTCAAACACTGTCAAGTACCACACCTTGAGCAGCTTCGGTCGAATACCACATGTCAAAATTGCAGAAAAGACGCCAAGTTAATGAAAATTAATCCTAATTGATGAATGTATTATTACAATATTTTAATGTATGGATTATATTGCTTATTGAGGATGATCAATATTAATAATTTTTTTATTTAGAGTTGCACGACTTTTAGAGTTGCGAATTGTGTACTTCGAAATAGTTTTTAAAATGATCATCCGGAAAAGCGCCAAATTTACAATTCAACATTACAAACAATTTACTGTGGATCTTTTCATCATTTTTAACTGTGTAAAAAATACGTAAATTCATTGCATTATATAAAGAAAATCATGTGCTGCCCACATCATATTTTTTGTGTTTGAAATGTACAATACTTATTTAGTTTATATACTTATTTTTTTTTACTTATTTTGTTTCCTTGATAAGAGGTGCTCCGAAAGCAAATTTTTAAGAAATTCAAAATTTAAAAAATGTTTTTCATTTGTTTGATTGTGTGCATTTTAAGCACGGTCGTTATTAACGGACAAAGGCATCGTTAGACACTTATTTAGGGCCTCCTGCGTAGTGCGGGGTCGCAGCCATACGTGCATCTACGCAGTGTGCTTCTACGTCATTTGTAAGGGCGAATGAATAAGCGCAGTTAAACTCTGCTATATATCCTTGGCAACGTTGGACACAATTTTTAGCACTACATAAGCAAAGTCCTGCTATCAGCCTATCTATCTGTCTATCTATCTGACATGGCGATATATTTGGCGACGAATTTTATGAAATATCGACAAGTTGGCGACTTTCTTAAAATGTAACCAAACTGATGAAATTTAAATATCATGGAAAATTGAAGTTTATTTGATAATGTCTGTCACTTAATAATTATTACGGGCGAGAGATGCGAAGTCCATTCTCCATTCTTAACGAAGCAAAATCACCATTGCCCTGAATTTTGTTATCCATTTTACTTGAAAACTGCAATAAGTAGAAAAATGAAATTTTATCTACATACGTTAAATTGCACGCTTATTTTCAGAATTACAATTTCAATTCTTAAAACGAACTATAACAGGGTGAAACACCCATTTGTACTTTCCTGCAATACATGGTAATGTATAGGGAAAGTATTGGAATCATGCCGAAAATCACAACTCGAGTTTTAGACGGATCTACACGTTTCGAGACCTCTAGAATACGAAAAAACAATTTTTAGCGTGACGTCTGTGTGTGTGTCTATCTGTGGGTCTGTCTGTCTGTCTGTCTGTCTGTCTGTGCAGATTTTTATCCACTCTTAACTAAAAAACTAATTGACCGAATTTCATAAAATTTGGTAGGTAAATCACTTGTAGGCGAATCTGGTGCTGATTAGTTTTGGGTACGATTCGGGATAAAAGACTTTTTGGTAAAATAGCCCGCAAAAGCCTGTATATCCACTCTAACTCAAAAACTAATGGACCAAATTTCATAAAATTTGGTAGAGTCCACGGTCACTTGGATGTGACCCTGGTGCTGATTAGTTTTTAGTACGATTCGTAAAAGTAGAAACCGCCTTTTTTTGCGAAATGGCCCGTAGAAATTTAATTTCTCCGCTCTAGCTAAAATACTAATTGACCAAATTTCACAAAATTTGGTAGATAAGTTACTTGTTGGATACTCTAGTGCTGATTAGAATTTGGTACGATTCGCAAAAGAAGAACCCGCCTTTTTTTACGAAATGGCCCGCAAAAATTCCATGCATCCACTCCAGCTAAAATACTAATTGACCAAATTTCACAAAATTTGGTAGATAAGTTACTTATGGGATACTCTGGTGCTGATGAGATTTTGGTACGATTCGGAAAATAACAACCTACCTTTTTTTACGAAATGGCCAGCAAAAATCGCCAAATTCTAAAAAAAAAAATACTACTTATGCTGAAATGTATTAATTAAATTCTTGTTTTATACGCAATTTTTGACGAGGAAAAGAATACCATAAACTCCATTATACTTTAGGACTAACCGTTCTCAAGATATTTGAGATTTCTTGCATTACGTCGCTAGCGGAAAAATGTCCAATTAGTAAATAAAACCAAAAATTGAATTCAAAATGCAAATTTAGTGTTATTTGGGCAATTAAACTCAATCTAATGAATTATAAATAAAGAAAATATGAATTTAAGTGTGCAGGGAAAGTCATGTGCTGCCCACATCAGAATTTTACTTTCCCTGCAATACATGGTAATGTATAGGAAAAGTATTGGAATCATGCCGAAAATCGCAACTCGGGTTTTCGACGGATCGACACGCATCGAGACCTCTAGAACACGAGAAAACCATTTTTAGCGTGACGTCTGTGTGTGTGTGTCTGTGTGTCTGTCTGTCTGTGCAGTGTATATATTCACTCTAACTCAAAAACTAATGGACTGAATGCCATAAAATTTGGTAGGTAAGTCACTTGGGTATGACCCTGGTGCTGATTAGTTTTTGGTGCGATTCGGGATATAATTCCCCGCCTTTCTTTGCAAAATGGCCCGCAAAAATCGCCAAAATCTAAAATAAAAAGCTACGTATGCTCAAATATACCCATTAAATGCTTGTTTCATACGTAATTTTTAACGAAGAAAATAATAAGACCAACCCCATTACACTAGCACAAGCCGTTCTCGAGATATTTTAGTTTCTTCATATTTTCTCTACGCCACCTTTGAAAATAAGTCCAGTTACCAAATGAGAACGAAAATTGAATTAAAAGTGAATTTAATTAAAATAAGGAAAACGTGGGTATAAGTCTGCAGGTAAAGTCATATGCTGCCCACATCAGATTTTTATACCACGCATGCTGACTATGCTTCCTGCAAATAATAAATAAACAACTTTTAAACAGTTAATAAAAACGTGTGCACTTGCATGCATTGTTATTTAAACGTGATCCTGTATGTTAAGTAAGTTTTTGCGATTTAAATGTTCTACTTCGAGTTCATAGGTCTCCTGCACTCTAATTTGTTTAATTAAATATTCAAATTCTTAAAACTCATATGCTCTTACTTAAACTTATATATTATGTAATGATTCTCTCACACACACAAATATTGAAAGTAATCTTTCTAATTTCATAATTATTTGTTAAATTAAGTTTTAATTTAAAGTTTTTCCCAGCTCACATGCTTTATATGCGCAAGTCTATTCAAAGCCAGACTTTATGCTAGTCAATTTAATATCCTTGAATCAAAATATAGTGAGTTTCATTACTAGTGGGATAAGTACATTTTGTTAAGGGGCCTAGATTAATTAATTGCGCTTTGTTAAGGGCCGGTATAGTAATCATGTTTCATCAAGCAGTCGTGTAATAATTAAAAATTTTGATCGAAAAAGGTATATAGTCCCCATGCGCCTAGAGATAGGAGCAGAGGAGTTGCATGCAGAGGAGGGCATGGCATCTTTTACATAATTTTGTATGCAGCCCGACATATGACGGACTTAGCATTTAGCAATAAGAATAAAAATCTAATAATTTAGTTCTCATAAGATGATTTTGTTGGAAAATTCTTTCATAGTTATAAACCATCTCTGAATGAAGGAGATAAAGTCGCACGTTTTCTGCAATCTGCAAAAATGCGTAAATTAATTTTATGAGATGGCAAAAATTAAGAAAACTCGTGTTACTCATTTCGCGTGAGATTATTTATGTCTTAACTTTCTATTTTCTGCTTCAAGAAAATATTATCCATACATTTCACGTAATTGCATCTCAAAAGTGTGCTTCCTCTTTACAGATTGTTCCCTCAGCATTTGCACAATTTCTTTCGAATGAAACATTCTAGACAAAGCACAGTATTTTTCCTTCTATCCAGTTATCAAAAGAAAAGGAGAGCAGATTTTTAATTATGGCTTGGCATCATATCCGGTGAGATAATTATTTATTTAGTAGCTGGGAGCAAATAAAAATATATTTTAAGGGATGAAAGAAGAGACGTCATAACTGTTTTCTCAGAGTTAATGCTGACATACATAATCTATCATCATTTAGGCTCCATAAAAATGCCTTTCCTGTGCGTACTATTTTTCATCATCTCAAAGCTCCGAGAACACGGTTTTAAATCTTAGTATGTGAAAGGTTTTATTGTACAAAATCTGGCATGAGATTTAGTAAGTAGTAAAATCGTGTGATGTAGACCAAAATGTAATAGAATCGTGTAAAAAAATTCAGTTTAAAAAAAAATTGTAAATTCCCTAGTTGCTTTCATTTCATATGATAAAAAATTTTTATAAGACGCAAATCCCTATCTAATAGGGCGTTTCATTACATAAGGCAGCAAGGCATGCTGTAGAAATACGTTTATTCTTATATCAAGGAAAAAATAAGTAATTTGTTGTATTTATAAGTATGAAAAACTCGTCTACAAATATTTTAATATATTTTCTAGCAAAGACTACAAATTTGGTAAACTTTATTATTTAAAAACAACATTAATGACGCAAACGAAAATTTACATTTTAGAGTACCAGAGAACTTTCAGACGTCATCATAACGTCCATCATCAGCGGCAATATTAATGAAATGACAGACATGAGCTTTTATACAGCCCGAAATCGCGAATACAAAATTTACATAAAGTCAGATAAACAGATACTAAAAATATCGTAAATGTGTATCGTAAAGGTACGGATTAACGAAATTTTAAGTATCGGTTTATCCAACTTTTCATATGCAAATTTTTGTATTCGCGACTTCGGGCTGTATAAAAGCTCATGTCATTTCATTAATATTTCTGCTGATGATAGACGTTATGACGTCTGAAAACGCTCTGGCACTCTAAAAAATGTAAATTTTCGTATACATCATTAATGGTGTTTTTAAATGTAGTTAACTAAATTTGTAGTCTTTGCTAACTTGCATGGACACACATTACTTTTCCACGTAATCACTATACTTATCCAGTCATTTACTTTATCGGTACACCAAGGCATATATCCCAAACCTGAAGGAATCTTGAAGGATAAAACCCTCCTTCAACTCGCACGTAGTCCGTTTTAGTCGTCATGTAATTTCATAACCACAAAATATTAACTAAGACTTAAAAGAGCTACACATGTTTCCAGGCCGTCCGGCTCATCCGAGGACATAGAGCAGCAGTAAGGGCGACCGGGAAACATTTATTCCGTAGTGTAAAAGATAAGGATTATTTGACAGGGTACCTAGATCTAAAAGTACAGCTCTGGTTCTGCAGAAACTGGGTGAAAACCATGTTGAGATTTCATAATAGTTTTTGAAGGAAACTTTTGTTTTATGTACTTGGCGGGGAGCTTTTTGCCATTAAGTGGTGTTTTTGTCAGATTCTAATTATGGCTGTATTACTTGCACATGTGTTAAATTTAAACTGATAAATAAATGTTTAGTTGATTAAAATGTTGTATTTATCAAACATGAATTTAAATTTACAGTAACGGTACGGGTTCTAATGCAATAGAAATTGAAGGACTCTGAGGTGAACCCTTTGGAAAACGCAATGCGCTGTGAAGAAAATTATTCTGGACCACATATTGGTATCTTTCCTTTTAATAGTAAATATCCTCACCACACATCTGACACAGTATACATACAGTGAGGAACGATATTAATATTATTATCGATACACCACTTAACGATAAATATTGATACGCCCTATCGGTGCAACGCATAAACTTGTCCATCAATAATACTAAGATCAAAATTGAACCGACTACCTTTGCAACACCTATTTCAGGACTTGAAAAAATTCGAAGATTTTACAACAGATCTTGAGAAGCCCTAAAGTATACTTACCATCGATTAAGAAAAACTTTATTCACATTAGATAAGTGAAAACTTCAATATAATCACATAGACTATTTTAGAAAGTAACCATTAAATTGTATAGTATGCAGGTAAAACCAGCGTTGCTTGTACTATAAAATAACTTATTTTTATATTTTAACTATAAGGTTTATTTTAATCTAATTATTATAGAACATAAGTTATTCGGTCCAATTTTATATATTCAATAATGAAACAAAATACATTAAATTTAAAATCATACACACATCTAAAAACTTTTTGCCGCATTTAACGCCTGGATTTATTAGTGTTTTCAAAGACATATAATAATTCTCGCAAACTATTGTCTAAAGAAATCTGCAATAAATACACATCGTTAATAACAAGATAAATAGTTAATGCACTTTTTATAAATTTTTTATCAAATTTTATTAAATTTAAAATAATTTCGTTAAAAGCAGCATATAATAAAAAATTACAAGTATCGACCTTTTTCAAAGACAAAAACTGCTTTTTTCGTCAGGACACACAAAAAACACAACCTTCACTCATCAGAGAAAGATCGGTGACTAATGAAGGAACAACAAGCATGGCAGGGGCAAGGAAAGGCTGTTGCCAACAGCGAGAGAAGTAAATGGGGGTAAAAACATCCTTTGCTGGACGTTCACTTTCCTCTTTAGTATTTTACCGTTCACTCATGTACTACCTCTTGTTTCTGCATCCTGAGTTTTTATCCCCCCCCCCTTCTTCTCCATAGACCTTATATAGTAGACCCGCTATTGGCCGGGACATACGACTGTTACAATATTGAGGCAATAGGGCATGGACACGAGTGTAAATAAATAATCTGCGTGGTAAAATGCGCAGAAACGTAAGGACAAAATGGGCATTATTTTTACCATAGCGTGTAATGGTAAACGGACGATGATGGCCAATAAAAATTGAAGCTAAACCCATTAAACATTAAAATTTATTTTTATGTTGAAAATAAGTTATTTAGAATACTGGAATAACAACATATATTTTAAGATTTCATTTGCTAAAGTGCACTTTAAGTGATTTTAAGTGGATGTACACCACTACTCATTCTTACTGTGGTCGCTAACTAGCGTTCTAAAGATGTATACATTAACTAACAAATTCTGCAATGTATATGCAAGAGTGAAGGGAAATGTATGTAATGACTTTTCTTTAAAAAAACTCGTGTATTTATTTTAATTAAAGTGAATATTTTATTTTCCGGTTAATTAAAAATATCCACCAAACAAGATACATTTAGTAAAATTAGAGGTTAAACGATTGTAAGTTTCTAAAGTAACCGTTTTAATACAGAAATAACGAAATTTCCCATACTACTAAGCAAACGAGTATTTTGTTTTGGAAACGTCACGAAACGTAAGGGCAAAATTGTCTGTGTGACGTCACGTGCCTATGCTCTATGCTATCCAACATAGAGAAGAAACAGTTCTCCTCACGTGTAGAGTCTGGGAGCATTTCAGCACGTGACAAGTTCTACTATGTTGAATAGCAGAAAAACTCCCCCTTAGCATATCTATACCTGTAAGATTAATATTCTTCTCCCGCCATTGGCAATACCCTTCCTCTGCTTCCGCTACTCCTGCTGTTCTTGCATCAGTCGCCGATATTTCTCGGACGAAAGAAAGGTTGTGCTTCTCGTGTGTCCTGATGAAGAAGGCTGATTTTGCCTTCGAAACTTTCAACTTTTTATTACATGCTGCTTTTGGCGACATTGTTTGAATTTCATACTTTATCAGTAGTTTGAGCTGTAAGTATAATTTTGTTAACTTTCTATCAACTTCTGTATACTGTATCCACGAAGTATTTTTATTGCAGACTCTACAAAACCATTAAATCTGAATTTTATTAAACACTATGTTAAATTTAAATTGTATTCTACATTAACTATTTCACAACCTTTCATGGCGAAATTCAAAACGATTGATGCTGAAAGCCATATCAAAACCGTTTGGAAAATAGACAAATACGAATTGTAACCTGCAAGTTTGAAATAAATGTTACCATTTGCCAAATACTTATCCTTAATGCTTTAGAAAAAGATAAAATGCGTTTTCTTTAAAGCTATCACGGTCTCTCCTTTTGTTTTCTGCTAACAGTTTTTAAAATAAGAATTTGAATATATTTGGGGCACTTCTTTCTATAACGGTCTCCTACGTGCAATGCCGTTTTTATCAATACAAGCAACAGGCGCTTGAATTTACAAATAAAATGCATGGATTTTATTTTGAAATTACTGGGAAAGGTTTATAGGGCGTTAGTAGATGACTTTACTCCAGCTCTTGATATTGAACTCAAACTAAATTGTCAGTTAACAACCAAAATTAAACACAATTTCAAATTAAATGTCTATCAGATCAACAAAATGTTTTAAATAAAAGTCAAATATATTCGTTGTTTTGCTGTTTCAGAAAGAAGATTTTAGCTATTACCCTTAAAATAACTGAATAAATGCATTGTAAGGTATGTACAGTGCTCCCGCAAATCCTGTCAATGCACATTAAACATTGAAATCTATATAATAAAAGGCAATGTCTGTGTGTCTTATACGCTATAGGTTCAGCGACCGCGCGTCGGAGAGCTACGAAATTTGGCAATCGGAGACCCGGGGGGGTGGGAAGGGGACACATGAAAACCGATTTTTAAAATTTTAATTATTTTTTTTGTTATTTAATATTTTATGCGATTTCGACCGTTTTTTGCCCTTTCTGCTCTTTTTCTCCACGATCCAGACGTCGTAGAAAAAAACAAATCACACCACCGGAAAGAGCAGACAATTGCAAGTAAAAATATATCAATTTCAATATCTAATATTTTTTAAAGATTTTAAAACAAAAGTCACTTTAAGCTCAAAAAAACGATTTTTGGTTTTTAAATTCTCGCATAGTAAAAAGAATTCATAATTTCGACTAATAATTTACATTTTTAGAAAGCTCAAACATCTGGCTTTCTTACAAGCCCAATCTGGTCAAGAAATAATTAAAATTGGCCGCTGGATCGTAATTTTAAAGAAGTCATGATTTTAAAATTCATCGGCAGGCCAAAGAAGTTCCCATTTCCGATCACCAGTTTCCCCCAAGCGGGCGTTTCAATGGCGCCTGTTTGTGTCTAGGTGGAGGGGACGTCACGGTTCTGAATATGCATAGCGATGGGGGGGATAATTAAAAACCGAATTAGTGTTTGCTTTCCGTTTCCATGGAGATCGCGCTTCCGGTTTTAAATGAATTAAGAGCTTAGCATATATATTGTAGAAATTATTATATTTATATTTTAAATGATGGAAAGATATGGATTTTTTAAATGGATATTTTAATTTTTGGATATTTTAAATGGATTTTTCAATTTATGGATATTTTAAATGGATATTTTAATTTTATGGATATTTTAAATGATGAAACGATGGATATTTTAATTTTATGGATATTTTAAATGATGGAACGATGGATATTTTAATTTTATGGATATTTTAAATTATGGAACAATGGAACGATTCAATGAGAATGGTGGAATTAAGAACTTAGCATATGGTCATTATAAAATGTAAATTAGCGCGCGGGAAGTTAGCGGTAGACCCGGGTTCGATTCCCGCCACTGCCAAAACTGCCGCCCTGTTCACGCGGAATACGTTCACGTTAAACATGTGGGTCCGTAAGTCCTTCCGAGAGGTTGGTGGTAGGGGAAGGAGGGTACGGTCCCTGTGGATACCTCCCCCACTGGATTGCGGTCTAAATTGGGTGGCACTTCCTGGCCGTCCAAATAGTTACCGTACATCTTTCTGGTAGGTCGCTCCAGCGAGTTTGCCACGTTCAGCATTTGTCACGGTCAGAGTTTTTCAAGGGTAGCGAACAATTGGTATCCAGTTAAAGATTTAGGTGATATCATGGAACCTCTGAAACCGTTCTGTGTTGCTAAGAGAGGAATACACCTTGCTCGCCCTTTACAGACTTTAATGGCTAATCAATTTTTTAGGCCAATTATTGAGTTATTTTTGAAAGTATGTAATGCAGCATATAATTTAGATAAGAAGTTGGATCAAAGCATAGGTGAACGATACGAGGAGGTTAAGACTTTGAAAAGTGTTATTGAGGAAAAGAGTAAACGATTAAATGAATCCTTGAGAGAGGTTGAGACTATGAGATATGTGGAAACCGAGAGAAGGGCGGATCTGTCTAGAGTTAGCGATAAAGGTATAGGCACTGACCATGATGATATCCCACTCAATATTGAGAGTGGTATTCTTGATAAGTCGCTGGGTAAACTTGGAGAAACCCGCCACTCGTTCGGAGCCATTAGCTTAATCTTAGAGAGACATTGCAAGGCTATAGACGGTTTTGCTACTAGTCTCGCCACTTCCTTGGCAGGTCTTAACCGTACCATTGATCAAATGGGAACCGAGGCCCTGGCTACTTCCACCCCTATTAAGAGAGTTAAATCGCTTGAGGTTCATTAACGGGAGAAGATTGACGTGCTTGAAAAGGACAAGTCCGAGCTTACTGGTATACTACGAGAGTCCCTTCGTAATTACAAGTCACTCTGTACTAACTTGGAAAATCAAACTATTAGTTTTGGGGTCCTCAGGCAGGAGATCCTTAATATAGTTAATCGCGAGAGGGACGCTGAAAGGAAAGTTGATATGAGACTTGGGAAGCTCGAGGAGGCAGGCAGGACTATTTTGACCAAGCCAGTTGATGGGAAATCTTTTGAGGAGACAAAGAGGTTATTAATGGAATCTAACGTTAAACCTCAAGGTATTGGAATAAGGATTAATAAATTTTACGGGCTGCCTGACGGTAGGGCTGTTATTGAAGTTCCTGATGAAGCCAATAGGGGAAAGCTCTTTGATGGCTTGACTGTTGATCCGGGATTGAAAGATAAATTTATATTTGATAAAACGGTTAAAAGACCACCCAAGATAATATTTTTAATGTACCTAAGGATTATTATAAGGATGAATTTGTTGAAGAGATTGTATCCCAGAACCAGGCCTTTATGGTTATAAAAATTATTTTGTGTTTAGGTTTTCTCTTAAGGCTCAGCAGGGTGAGCACTGGATCTTTGATGTGCGTTGTCCGGGTTTCAGTATTCTTAATGATCGTGGTTTTGTATACGCTGGCTGACAAAGGGTTAGATGCAGAGAGTTTCTCTGTATTCTACAATGCATGAATTGTGGAGAGCTGGGACATACATCTAACCGTTGTACGAATGGGACTAGGTGTCTTAGGTGTACGGAGGTGCACCCTGGTACAGAATGTGTCTCACCCCCTAAATGTGTTAACTGTGTTAAATTTAATGAGGCTAGAGGGGTTAAACGGTTTACTGGACACACTTGCAGGGAGACAGTCTGTGAATCCTATAGGGTCAACTTGGCCAAATATCGTAAGAATACAAATTATGGAGAATAGGATTGGTTTTTATGTACCTTGCCTCTCTGGACATGTTTGATTGGCTGAAATATTTGTTTAATGTGACGAAGTTTAAGGGGATTTTATTTTGTTTCTGCCCGTGATGCGAGTCTTCTCATTTTTGGTTGATTAAGAATTTTGTTTGGGGAGTCTTTTTGTTCTTCCTGTTTCGATGGAATTACATGGTTGATGTATTATTTAAATTTAAGTAAAACTGTGGTTGGAAATGTATTCGTACTGGGCTTTATTTGTTTTGTTAGGGATTTGTTTCTTATTCGACCTTTTGGCTAGGTGGACTCTTGGAGTATATTTCATTTTGGAGGATGGAATCGTGGAACTTTAGGACTTTCTTTATTGGGATTAATTTCTTCTTTCTTGGAGTTCTGTAAATAGTAAATAGTCGTCCTGTACTGTGGGATTTCTTTTCCTTGTTGTTGTTAGAGGGCTTGCCGGTTTCTTGGAGTTTATCCATTGATGTTATCGTGGTGGGGTTATGTGGTTTGCTGTCCTGTGTTCTTTTGCGGTCTCTTGTATTTGGTTTTATATTTTTGGGGGTGAGAATTTTGAGTTGATGTTTGTGTTGGGGATCTCACTTTCCCGGCCGTGCAGCTATTCCCTTTAAGCTCTTTGTTGGCAAGGGGAACGGCTTGGGTCGAGAAGGAGAAGAAGGGTAGCGAACAGGCTGTCGCCGAAGGCGGCTAGTATTGGAATATAACTCAATAATACCACAATTTAAAAAATCTGTATTTGCGAATATACTAACTACAGTAACTAACAAATTCGAACTAGTCAGTTTGAAAAGTAAAATATATATTTAAAGTCAAACATTGGGAAGAATTTAATGCGAAACTAAAATATCAATCTCTAAAAATAAAAACAAAATTAACTCTTTAACGTTTAGTGTAAACGCGTAGTGTTAGTACGCCTCGTTTGGTTTTCAACAGCTTCAATGCAATTTGAAATATAGTCAATTAGCTTTTGTCAATCGTTTTGTATAATTTTGTCCCATTCCCTTTCGATGCGCAGAAAATGGGACATTAATGTCTATTAATGTTTGCATAACATTAATAGACACAATGAACATTAGTGTCTATTAATGTTCATTAAAAGACATTGGAACATGAGAGGAGTAATCTGAAACATGTTTTCTAAGAAGATACCATGGATGTTCAATAGGATTTAAATCCGGAGAGAAAAAAGGTCACTCAAGAAAACAAATGTAATTCTCTTGCTTCTACTCAGTAGCCAACATTGAGGTATGCTTTGGATCGTTATCATATTGATGTACAAAATTATTTATTGATATTTTATACCAGTATATTATTAGAAGCCAGCAATTGACCAATCATTCTGCGTCTCCAGTCATCAGATTAGAAATCACACACATCATTCTTGGTCCAAACGTAGTAAAACATCACTATACCATTAGCCTTCCTCCTCACAATTTCTATGTAGATTTCACACACTTATCATTAACATGTTCTACTGATTTATCCCGAGTGAAACGTATAAAACATCCAACACGATTAATCTTTGTCGCCTCTAAAAAAACGTTTCATCTCTTTTGCTATTATACCGATTTCGGTTAAGCATCTCCGAACTGTTGACACACTCTTGTAGACTCCTGGGTTTTGCTGAAGAAGCTTTTTACTATCAACAACTATATCTACCAGTCCGATTGTCACAACATATCATTTACTACACGAATTTAAGGTACGCTATTACTCACTACTTTAGTATCCGATTTGGAAGATGGCAAATTTTTACGGTAGATACTGTTGATTTCCCAACTCCAACTTTTTCAGCAAATTCTTCGACGCTTAAATATTGTTTAAGAAGGGTCAATCGGGCACATAGTATCGAATTTGCCTCTAAAAATTCGCAAATGATACCGTTTCCTTAGAGCTGCCTTTTTAAACAGCTTCATTAATATGGATGTTAAAATTTGCTATATTTGAATCTTTTGTTCTTTGCGTCAAAATCCTCAAAATATTCCCATTTTGATTAACTTATTTAATGGTGATTTAATAGTAATTAAATTGCAAAAGTCGTTAATATTCTTTCAATATAATCCAAACACCTTTGCAATTAACTGATTTACATATGACGCTATAACACTTCTATGGCTAAGTTAAAGAGGTGTTTTTATGGAAAATTAAAAACATTGCGAGGATTTGGAGGGTCACTGTAAATGCATTCTAAATATAATCTGGTGAAACGGACCAAAATTCGAAATGACTTACTTCGGCTAAAATAAAGTTTTCAAATTTATTGCGATAAATTATGACTAAAACCACCGTTTAATTAATGCATAAAACTATGAAACTAAACGTAGCAAAAAAGTGGCATAATTAATGCATGTTTTGGCATTTGCAAATGTCAAATGAAAAAAATGTTTGCTTACAATATAAAGAACATTTGAATTTCGATGACCTTAAATATTTTAAATCTCAAACAAATATTTTTACATTACTTTTGGGAGAATATCGAATTTTGAAGTATTTATATAATTCAAAGTATTTACATGCACAAATAGCACAAGTATGTACATATCCTATGTATAAAAGAGAAAATTTCTCAACAGTATACCCAGATGCAAAATTCTGTACATTTTCCTTAAAAAACATGGAATTTGCTGCCCAGCTGTAGAATTTGTAGTATTTTTGCAGCTATTTGTACTTCAAATGTACTTTGAGATTTTCTATAGAAATCTGAAAACATTAGTACGTTGTAAAAATTTAGCAGTATTTCCATATCATTTCTGCTGAGTTTCTTTAGCATTCTGAAAATATTAATATTTTATAATTGTACATATTTTCAGCAGAATTTCTGCAGCACTTCTAAAAACACCAATACTTACAAATAAATTTACAAATTTTTGCAGAAATAATTTGCACAAATGAACGTAACTACTGCAGTAAATCTACAAATTTCAGGTGTTCTGTAGCATAAATCTCAGTAGAATAAAACTTCATAATTTGTTTTAAAACTGCCTTAAAAATCTAATTTGTTTAATGTAGGTATATAAAACAGTTTCAACTTGAACAATTATAATTTTAAAATTGTAATGCGATTTTCATATTTTGTATTTATTAATGCATTTATGTTAAACATATTTGTTTTTATTTAGTAATATAAATTAAATATTTTGACTATTATTGCTAAAAGCTTTGAAAACAAATCCAACTTTTAAAAGTATGCGTTCAGCGAAATTCTAATAAGGTTAAATGGGCCTCGTGTGCAAAAGTTTTGGGATCCATAAATTAAATCTTAAATTAAATTAAATAAATATTTCCGTAGTCTACTTGTAACATAAATTACTTAACTAAATTAAAAATATATATTGTCTTTCACAATATAAATGTAGCGCTGAAATTTCAAAGCATATACTTTATTTAACATTCAAATGTGAGTACCGTCAACCCATCGGTATAACACTAATCTGAAAGCCAAAAGGTCTTTGGTTCTGTGCTAGGTAAGATACAAAGACATTGCTGTCCAAAATATTGATTCAAATTGTTATATCTTTTTCTCTGAAGCAAAAATATGCGGAAAACCTGCCAAATTCCTACTTCAATTTCTCCACATTTCTATAGAAATCTGCGAAATTCTTGTTTCACATTCTGGTATATTTCTGCAGCGTATATCTAGTGTGGATTTCTGTAGCGTTCTGTAGCAAGCCCAGCAATAAATATTTTGCAGATATTTATTGCTGGGCATCTTCAGGAAAAATCCTCATGAAAGAAAATATCATAAGAAAAAATATTATTGCAATATTTGACGATTTGCTTTTTAAGTAAGAATATTTAACTTTGTACATCAGTAATGCCCAGTCTCCTCCTTTATTTTCAGATGAGTTATGAGCTGCAAGCTTGTTATAAGAATATCAGCATTCATAAAGATCTGACAATGTAGCTGGATTAATCCTGATTCGATTAATGAGTACGGAAACTGACATCGCCATATACAAAGATTGCAAAAACGGTCTTCTTGAAAGCTAGTTTTTTTTATACCCAGGACAGACAAATAGCAGTGCAAACCAAGATTGGACTGTATTAAATATTGTGAGTCCTCTATAACTTTTAGTTACAATTTCCATCATTTTACGTTTTGAAATATAATTTTTTAGCACTAACAAGCTTATTTTATTGATTTCGGTTAAATAGACCAATCAAGAACCGGTTAACCAATTTTCTACGATCTTCTTAGGCAAGATAAAAGTTTTCATATCGGGTTTAAAAAGATAAATCAATAAATAAATTAGTATGAGCATTTAGCAAAGGTCGAGAAAGTTGCGAAATGCTGGGATAAAGCGTGTGAAGCAAGATAAGGTAGAAAAGTGCGTCTAGAAAGCCTTCTAAGGAAAGCTCAAGGTTGAGAAGTGGTGCTCCAGTCATCAAACAGAAAGACGGTATTATTTGGAAGCTGGAAAAACATTCTTTGAAATATGTTGAGTACGAGAGAGAGCGAATTTCGCATGTATTACAAAGTCCAGTATGATTATTTGAGTTCAGTCAACCTAACGAGCCAGTCCAATATGCTTCTTTTAATTATAAAGAAATATGTCTTTCGTTCCTTTTGAAAGCTATCGTTTCGAAAAATAAAAAAGTAGCTTTCGAATAAAAAAGCTTTCGAAAGTTCCTTTCGAAAGCTATCGTTTCGAAAAATAAAAAAGTAGCTTTCGAATAAAAAAGAAGCTTTCGAATAAAAAAGAAGCTTTCGAAAGCTTCTTTTTTTATCCCCAGGAGAGGTAAACATCAATGTAAATTAAGTTTGAGCGGAATTAAATTGAAACGGCTTACAAGTACATAAAAAGAATGGAAAAACGTTTGTTTTGAAAGTTATTATTTTTTATACCCGAGAGAGGTCAAATAGTCATGCGAACAAGCTTTGAACTGAATTAAATACAAACAGCTGGATTAAATAAAAACGGCCTAAAAATACAGAATATATAAAGAATGCAAAAACGTTCCTTTCGAAAGCCATTCTTTTTCATCCTTAGGAGAAGTAAATATCCATGCGAACCAGCTTTGAATCGGATTAAATATAAATGACTTACAAATTTAGATTATATTAAGACGCAGATTATATAAAGATTATATTATACGTTTCCTTTTGGAGATTGTTTCCCAACATGATGTACTTTTAAATTCACCAATATCCGATGTCAATCTTCAATATCCAATGTGATGTACTTTAAATTCACCTTTTAAGCCTAATGAATATAACTGCTGCTTGTGAGGTAAGAATATAATGTTCTGTACTTCACTGGTAAAAGCATATATAAAAATTATGTGACTGCAATTATTTCAAGAGTGTACATCCCCCCTTCGTCAATTCATAAAATCAAGGTATACTAACCAAAACGAGAATACAAGAAACGGACAAATTATCAAGTGGTAAACAATAAACAAGAATTTTTGTTGTTTCTATTCTGGTCCTTTGTAAAGTAACACCTAAGTATACTTCACTTGATACGGATAGGATATATGGTGTATGAATCATACTCCGGAAAAACAGACCTACAATCAAGCATACTGTGAAGGCCAATACTGAGTAAATATTAGATGTTGTTATTGTTGTTTTGGACTTAGTCTAAATGGTCCCTTTGGTCAAGGAACAACCTAGACCAAGTCCAAAAAGCGGTGTTAAGGCCGTATCACATTCAAGAACTTTTCAGGCAATTTTTCGGACAATCAACTTTTTGAACAATTTTTACCCCGAGTTGGGGAAAAACGCATGTGTGATAATCGCGAAAAGTTGGGACAACGCTAAACAAATTTTTCTGGATAGAGTAGAAAAAGTTGTTCATTTCAGACAATTTTTCAGCAGCCAGCCAATCAGCGATAAGTAGCGGAGAGACGGCGTGTAGAGAACAGGTTGGAGCAGCTGGTTTATAGTGTGAAATCTACGAACAACATGGCCAAACAAGGATGTGGAAATTTCTGCATCTTTCAATACTTTCAGACGAATTTATACTATTTAAGATGGAATTCTTTATATTTCTTTCCTGGAAGATGAGTATTTAACAAGTTTGCCAACATGGTATGAAGAATAAAGCCGATTTTGCTTCGCTTATCTAAGTAATATTTTATTTATTAAAAGTTTTAAGATCAGCATTTGGAATACACTTTTAAACAGGTATGTTTTGTGTATTTTTCGTTTATATTTTGTTGCATGATCATAAACTGACTTATGACATATTCATGATATTTATATTCACAATATTGAACGCTTCTGGGATTATGTTAAACGAGAAGAGTTGCAGCATTTTTATGAGAAATTAACGTGAACTGCAATATTTCAGCGGATCTGTTTATTATACCCGATATGCTATTTTATTGCTGAACCAGTTATAGAAATTGCTCAATACGGTAAATGTTTGATTTGAAATTATCATATATTGTTCCTAAATTTTTCTTGTTTTTGAAAAACATTTTGTTTGTATGTGACCTCCGAAATTGTAATTTTAAAATGTTTGCAATTTACTAGAAGTTATGCATTTATTTACAAAACTAATAACTAAAATATGAGCATTGTCTGTATATATGAGCACTGTCATTGGGAAACACACATAATTTATGTATGGGTACAAATGAGTTCAATAAGCAAGAACAGTTGTTTATTAGCGTTAAACCTATGTAGTCAAGAAGTTTTGATGATTTTAAGGATAGCATTTAACATTTAAATTTTACTTCCTGTGCTACTTTTTTAGATACAAAAACTTTGAACTTTGAAAATTAACTTATTTCGAATTTCATCAGAAATATAAATTTATGCTTCTTAAATTTTCATACCATACATTTGTACTTGACAATACATAACACTGTACTGATCAAAATATTTTTAAGGTCTGAATATCGGTTTTTAAATTGTAAACAATGTTTGAAAAAAATATTCATGACTCTAAAATGTAAATAATTTTAAGTTAAGCATAAAAAAAATTTAAACACAATAAATGTATTTTATTGTAGTTAATTGCATAATGTGAGCTATGAAGAATGATAATAATTGAAAGCAAACTAGTCCATAGCTTAATGGTTGATATAAATTTGGCAGCTCATTCAACTCAACTTCAAAGTATTTTATAAATATTGGATAATTGGTAATTTGTTTTCAATAGATATAGTGTTTGCTGTATAGAATATGTCGAGTATCAGTAAAAACTAATTTGTAGCCATTCAACGAGTAATTCAAATTATAACGTAGTATATATATATTATATATTTATATAAATACTTTATATATGTGGTTAAATACCTGGTATAAAATAATCCGAAACCCATAAGTGGGCGAAAAAATTTTAGTGATTTCAATGCAATATCGATCTATAATATCCATATAATGTAAAGCAGTTTTTGGATTTTTGATTAAAACAAAGAATAGATTTACGTAACAATAAGATTGAGTCTGCTCACAACTTTTACGAGTAATTCAGTGATCTCGCTAGCATACAAGCCAACATCTAGTAGGCGTTTCCAGCATTGTGCAGGAGAACCAGACATTTTCTGGAAAGTTCCTAGTCATTAGGCGACATAATGATTTTAAGATTTAGATTTTTGCTAGAAAACACACTTTTTCCTCACTTGACGGCGTGATAACTAAAATTCAACCCTTCTCCATTATATACAGTTTCTTTGTATCTATCTCGTTCTTTGTCAACAAGGTCATAGCAAACATTTACCAGAAAAAGTAACAACGGGAGTGCTCCGACTGGGACAATAGAGAGCTTCTCCCTTTCTAGAAAAGGGAAGTTCCGAGGCTATAGACTTAGCTTTCAACTTTTGATCTTAATAAAGCTATATGTAAGTATGTTCCAAATGTACTTATAAAACAAAAAACGTTCTACGGCATTTTAATTCCCAACAATAGCTTCTTCATGCAAAGTTGCATCCTATAAAACACATAGAGAACCTCATTTGACCTCTAGACATCCCTTATCTATTTCTATAGAGGACAAAGAAATGAACATTTAATTTCCTAACTGGTATTTAGGCCTGTTAAAGACATAGAAACGAACATTCTCAAAAGACCACATACAATTTTTTTAATAATCTTGATTTCATTTAACAATATATAGTGGTTTACGTCATAAATAGCCGCTTTAATCGAAAATCCTCTTCCGTTTGGTTCTTGTCTCATGGTTGATACTAAAAATTTTAAAAATCTTATTCCATTAGGTTCTTATCTCATGGTCGATACTATACATGTTCATAAATGCCTCCTTATAAGTTACGGGGAGTTTCTCGAGAGTCTAAAAAGATTTTTCGGTAACCTCCCAGAAGAAAAATCAAAATCCGTCTGCTAGATTCCGTCCAGTGAGCGATACTATAAATGTAAAAATATTCTGCCGTCTATGTCATGGAGAGATCTTCTTAAAGATCTGTACAGACGTTTAAACAAACGATTTTCTCCACACACACCCCAAAAGGTCAGTACCATACGTGTGCCAAGATTCAGCCTCCTGAGACACTCAGATTTCAGATATTGCAGAAGCCCATTGGTGGACTTCTGGAGTGTCTGAAAAGATCATTCAAACCTCACCCCATTTTCACCGCCCCACGGAAAATCCATTAAGTTCTTTCCTATGGTAATTACTAAAATTATGCTAAGATTCGGCCTTCTAGGTCACTGTGGGGCTTCTGAGGAGTCTGGAAATCCTTTTGAAAACCACCCATTTTCTACGCCTCCGAAGGAAAAAGGTCTCCAATGGGTTCTTTCCCGTGTCCACTATATGTGTGCAAAGTCTCCGTCTTCTAGGTCCCCGGAAAAATACTATAAATATGAAAAGACTCAACCTTCTAGATCACCGAGGGGCTTCTGGAGGTTCAGGAAATCATTTTCAAAGCCATCCATTTTCTACGCCATCGAAGGGAAGAATAAAAATTCGGCTCCATTGGATTCTTTCCCGTGTTAAATATAAATGCGCAAATTTTCAGTCTTCTAGGTGCCCGTGAGGGCTTTTAGGGGATCTAAAAAGTCCCACACATGTTTAACAATTAATATATAGACTAGTACCTACGCCTGGAATTGGTGGAAGGATGTTCCCACCATGATAGGAGAGGACCTCTACTTCTGGCTGGCATTCCGCCGTTGGAAGATCTTTCACCCCCAATGGTTCCTACGTAAGTAGGCTTTCTTCCTTCTCTCTTTTCTCTCCTTTCTCCCCCCCCTCCCAAGTCCATTTCCTATTTATTCTTTGACCTGCGCGGACTCTCTCTCTTTTTCTCTTTTTTTCAGCTTTCGGCATCTGGGGGATTGTCCCAGAATTTGTGTTTTATGTGGACCACCGAGGTTGTGGCCTACTGCCAAACGGGCATTCTGTTTGCGTAACTTACTTCTCTTTTACGGTTCTGCTAGATCAGCTGTTCTCCAATCATTTTCCTTTTTAGCCTAACCAAATAGTTTTCCCTTTCAGCATCCCACATCTGTTACCCCTTTTCCCTTGTTTAATTTGCTCTGCCATGATCTTTTTCAGGATGAAACGTGCCGAGCCCAAGGAAAGGGGCCTTCTCTGGAGCCGCAAGTCTACAGGTCACCGTCGGGTAGCAAAGGCTCTTGGTTTTGGCTTCAAATAGCCTCACGCTGACTCCCGTCTTAGTAATTCTTCGACCCAGTTCACTTTCAGATTCCAGGCTTCAGGATCCAAGCCCATAGCCATCCAAAGGGTTTCCCCTAGGCCGCAGGCCCTGCTGCAAAGTAGGTGTTTCTCCCGTGCGCACGTTTTATTATTTAGTTAACCGCGTTTTTCGTTTTAGTTTTTCAACTGTCTTAGTATTAGATCACAGTGTTTTCCCTCTCTTTTATTAGCCTTTTCCCCGCTTTCTTAGTTCTCCTAGCTGCCCTTCCTCTTTTCTTCCAATTCCTAGTCGGCTATTGCCAATCTTCCTGGTTTCCTTCAGTCTCGCCTTTGGCTTTTCGTAGTTAAGTAGGTCTTAGTTTTAATTAGACATAGGTAATTTAAGTTCCTTCTTAAGTTATTAAAGTTAAGTGTCTTCTCCATCCTTCTCTCTCTCTGCGGCCTGTTTTCCGTTCCCGTTTCGGACTTTGCCTGCAGTTGGGGTTTTGGGTTTGAATGTGGGTACTCGTCCCTGACTCTGTTCTCCCCCTTTGATTTTCTTATGCCTTATAGGCTTCTCGTCCTGTCTTCCTAGGCTTTTTGCCCTCCTGCGCTCTCCTCCTTTCTCTCTTTTCTTGGGTAGGTTTCTTCCCTACTTTGGCCTCTCCTCCGCCGCTTTTTCTATGTGCTTTTGTCTTTGCGGAACTTTCTGCCGTTGCTTAGCAGTTTTGGTCTTTCTCCTGCCCGGCCC
Organism: Amaurobius ferox; assembly: GCA_951213105.1. Classification (NCBI taxonomy): domain Eukaryota; kingdom Metazoa; phylum Arthropoda; class Arachnida; order Araneae; family Amaurobiidae; genus Amaurobius; species Amaurobius ferox. The sequence goes on along the minus strand of OX578141.1, from coordinate 140,967,161 downwards.
TTCTTAGCCTTCTTTCTTCCTTTTAGGATAAGTTAACCTGGCAGTACGGGTTTAAGCCCGGGTTACGGCAGTGCTTCTTTAAGTTGTATGCTGCCTCTGCATAACTACCTAGAGGTAGAAAGTCGAAATCATCTGCAAAAATCTTCTAAATTAAGCGTTGCAAGCCATTCATCATTGGCCTTTTGGTTCCTCTAAGCAGTCACTGCATTCGACATTTCATCGATTCCCACACCTCTTGGTTGCCCCGGCACTCCCTAGGGAGTTGGAGCGTTTTGTTTTTCGCTCGGGTTTTTTCATTTAAGGATTTTAAGGGTAGTTACACTGAGGATCTCCGAGTGCTTCTGGAGTCGTGTGGCTCTGGGCTTCTGCTTCCCGATCTGATCCCCATGAGTGTGGTGTGTGTGGTTCTGAAGTCACTTTTCTACTCTTGGCGTTGAGTCTTTTCTTGGTCCTCAACAGGCCCTTACTCCACCTGCCCTCTCTCGGGCCTCAGATGCTGAGTCGCCGGTGGACGAATCTCAGTGGTATGGAATTAAACCTGTAAACCGAGAGGTAGGTCAGGTCCACACGGCTGTGTCCCTAGTACTTACGGCTGTCAAAGACTGGGAAACTAACACTCTTAAAAACTAAACTGCTACATTTTTCAACAAGTTTTACTTTGTTTACCAATTTATGATGCTTAATAGATGTCAAAAATAGCAGTCCCAATTGAAAATTGGTCTAGTCAGATTCTGCTCCGTTTTCGAGTTCAGCCTTTTATGGCCCCAGTGGGGAGGGGAGGGACTTTACTCCCATCCTCCCTCTGGACTCTCCCTCAACTTATCCATTCCGCTAGAATAATCGAAAATCCGACTCCGTTGCGTTCCGTCCAATCGTCGATACTACATGGGTACAAAAATTCAGCCATCTAATCCACGAAATGGCTGCTTGACGTCTGGAGAGACTTTTAAAAAATCCCTTATCTCCGTCCAGGAGGGATTGAAAATACGACTAGGTTAGGTTCTGTCCAATGGTCGATACCATAAGTGTACAAACATCCAGCCATCTAAGTCACCAGGGGCTTCCGAAGGATATGAAAATACTTTTCGAAAAAACCTATTTTCTCCACTTTTGGGGCTCCTTTATGTTCGTTCTTCAGTCTTCTATTTCCCGGGAACTTCTGGAGGATCTGGAAAGACAAAAACACGTTAAATTAACTAGAGTGTTTCTCAACTCGACTTCCTCAACCAAGAATTCAATTATGGGGTTCAACTCGACTTTTTCATACAAGAATTTAATTTTTTTTTCATATTTTACAAGAAAAAATTTAAAAAATTGATATCGTGGATCCAAATTTTTGCAACTATAGCATATTACCCTTCACTTTAAAGGGATTGAAAAATTCTTTCGATTGATACCATACTTGACAATGTACCCCGGGGGTAATTTGCCCCCCCCCCCTCATGGGGGGCTAAAAAATTCTATCTAGTTCTAGACTTTTTGATAAAAAAGTCGGATATAAAGTTTTGTGAAAATCCATTCATGTTTGTGGCAGCTATCGTACACACAAGATATTTGACCACAGACAGACGGACATCACTCCAAAAAATAGTCAAAACGGACTCTAGAGGTCTTAAACATATATTGGCATCAAAGTTTCGAACTCAAAAATTTCGCTAAAGCAATACTTTCTCAATACTACATATTAGAAAGTAACATGTTAGACAATTATGTATAGTCACATGCCATGCCTAATAATCTCTGAAGCTCTCTGCATTACCGTTATTAGTATAAGAATCAACCCCCATTTCACCAGATAGTAGAAAAAAAGAAGTGTTAAAATGAACCTTCTCTAACTAAACATTTTTATTTTCTGATAATTTTACATATTAATTATATTCCCATAGCTCGGCTATGCATGCAAAATCTCCAGTGACATATTAGTTAAAATGTAATAAAATATTCTTTCGGGGACCTTTTTGACAAAGCCGAGAGTAATCAATAAATTTTATAAATCCAAGCTGAAAAAGAATTTATCATCACCTCCAATATAGATAAAGTTTAAAAATGTGATAGAAAATCTCTAGTGACGCCACAAAACACTCCGGTCGCATCAATTACGAGTTTCAGAGAAGATTTTCTTAAATTGATAACGGGAGACATAACGGTTCTCGTAATAAGAATAACGCATTTCAGAATTTTCTTTACTGCTCCTAGACAAATTTCAGAATTTAAAATAAGATTTTAAATTTTGTCATGAAATCTACTCTCTGAGATCGATGGAAAATATATTTTGAACTTGTCAAGATTTACTTGATAAATTTATTCATATATTATGAGATTGGTGCATGAATAAGACGATAGCATGAAAAATGCATATTTACACACATTTTAAACTAAAAAGGAACGTAAGGACAATGATTTTTGTGAAGGGTTCATTTCATGACGCACAAAATTCTAAAAGTGTTGAATCAAACTTACCTCGTATGTGAGCGTCCATTCGACTTCCTCATACATTCATATTCCATAGTGTATAATTCTAAAGAGTCGAGACATATTATGACCTCCTCCCACCTCTAATGTCAGGGACGCATAGCCAATGAACAAATGCACGTGTCAAGGTCAAACTTCGTGGGTATATAACGTGGGATATAGGCAACTTTCCAGGATATCAAGCATGGATGTCATGGCTAAACGTGATTTAACAGATGTGGAAAAAGACATGATCGTTGGCTACCGATCCAAGGACGGCAGCACTTCAGAAACGACCAAGTTTGTGAACATTTTACAGGCTAGTGTGGTTAACAGATGTGGAAAAAGACATGACAGACAGGATGTGGAAAAAGACATGACATTTAACAGATGTGGAAAAAGACATGATCGTTGGAAGGAACAAAGACAGGATGTGGAAAAGACAGGATGTGGAAAAAGTCAGGATGTGGAAAAAGACATGACATTTAACAGATGTGGAAAAAGACATGATCGTTGGCTACCGATCCAAGGACGGCAGCACTTCAGAAACGACCAAGTTTGTGAACATTTCACAGGCTAGTGTGGTTAACATATACCGTGGGTAGAAGAATGGAGCAATTTAGAAAAAGCGACGTTGTATCTGTGGAGCACCATGTGCCATCGATGTGAGAGGCGACCATCTCCTATGCAGGTTGGTGCAGTCCGCTCACCAAAACAACTATGCAACGAACCCTGTTACGAATGGGGCTCCGGAGCAGACGGCTGGTGACTGCACTCATATTCATGATGGTTCAGCAGCTGAAATTAGCACAAGAGTACCGAAATTGGACTTGCACCGACTGGCAAAGGGTTGTCTTCTCTAACGAGTCACGTTTTCAGCTCCAACGAACGGAACGAAGTTGGCGTGTGAGGTGTAAAACGGGTGAGAACAAGCATCCAGCAACCATTGTTGGACGTAAACAGGCTAGTGGTGGCAGCGTTATAGTATGGGGAATAATTTCCTGGTCTGTTCTGTCCCTTGATTCATGTAGAAGACATTCTCGACAGATTTGGGTATCTCTCCATCATTGCCGATCAAGTACACCCGTTTATGTGGACGGTGTTCCCTATGGCCGGTGGAATCTTTCAACAGGACAATGAGACCTGTTATACCGCCAAAATTGTTCGCGAGTGATTCGAAGAGCACGACCAAGATTTCCAAATACTTCCGTGGCTTCCGATTCTTTCCGATTCCCCAGATCTTAACTCGATCGAGCACATTTGGGACCACCTCGATCGACGTTCGACGACTGAATCCACCAAGCAAAAATCCTTTAACGCAAAATTATTTAGTTCTGGGGTCTGCAATATCGCTGATATGAATGAAACATTCTTTGATTTTACAGACGATTTTATAGCAGACTTTTTCGATGAAGTTTTTAGCATGGAGTTAAATTACTTTTACCTCCATGGTTTTAAGTTTTTAAGTAAAATAAATTATTGTTGCGATGAATGAAATGAATGGAAAAAAGTGTATGAATGAAATATTTACTGCTTTTCCATAGAGAGCCAGGCAATTTATATTTCAATGACGTCATTTGAATAAAGTTAATTTTTTTTATGAAGTTTCAAGTTTGTAAATATAATAAATTATTGTAATATTGTGATAATTTTAAAAATATTACCGCTGAATGTATCGCATTTTAGAGATGTTTAAATAAAATGGCATTGCTGTTGGAAAGTGTTTCATAATCAATGCTTTATGCATGATTAATCTTTCTTGTTATATGCATTAACGAGGAACAAAGTCTGGAATAATTTTAGACATAAACCCTGCTCCCACTTAAGCTTAATGAAACTCGCCGCCAAACTTATTGAGAATTCTTGCAATTTTATGATTAATTTCAGGATAGAAAAGAAGTAATACAATATTGCTAAAGTTTGTAATTAATTTCCAAAACGTACATACGCTTATTTATCTTGATTTGCGCTGCCGTTCACTTTGTAAATCAGTTTATTACTGATTGTGTGCAAAATTACATGATTGCCATGTTTGAACAAACTACCTTTTAAAAATGTAACTAAATTTGCATAAAAATATAAAAATTACAAAATATAAAAATTACAAGATTTTGTGACAAGGCAAATCTGCTTATACTTTGTAACTTAGTAGCATTGTAATTTATGCTGAAAATTCTAATTTATGCAATTATACCATTACCAATTATAGTACCTAAGTATAACATTAAATTACAATGTAGGTCGTTATATTTGTCAAAATAATCGTTGACAATGCCTTGTTTGAAGTCGTTCTTTTAACTAGATATTACGTGCATATCACTAGGTAAGTAAAGTCATTAACATAATTCTCTCTCAGTGCCTGTAGCACTTACGCACCTAAAACATCTGGAGGCACGCGAATTACGCAACAATCATTACTCATATGACCCTCTATTAAAACATAATTGTTATATATCCTCCAACAGAGCGTAATTATTTTACGACACTCTGAACCTTCCATCTCTCCTGTCAAAACACAAATTCGTTATATTTTGAATCAAAAATCTTAAATAAATAATTCCCACAAAACAACAGGGATTATCAAAGAAATTTAGTTTAGTGTTCAGACACATTAATTTACCATAAAAATTTTTCCAAAGACAACATTTTCCAAAAGCCACCAGGTTGGCGATAATGCGCCAAATTTATCACCCAGATTGACAAAATTATCGACAAGGTCGCTTATTGTTGGGAAACGTCTCCCAGCATAACAAACAGACAGAAATATGGAATTTTCGTATAAAGTACTAGAAAATGCACCTCGACATTGTCTGAGATTTAAAATGCAAACCTCTGATAAATAGTACACCGAAACTCACGGCGATTTCCTGAAAACCATAGAACTTTGCAGCGTTCAAACAATACTCTCTCTTATAACAAAAATAAAATTAAAAATTGTTGCGTGGATGCACACACGACTAGGCCAATACCGTTCATTTGAAATCCTAGGCAACATCGGGTACATGTTCCAGTAATTTATAAAAGTAATTATTAATAAAAATTCAAACCAGAATGTCTACCACACGAATACAATGAACTTTTTAAATTCAGAGCGAATTAAAGTAAAAGAGTTTCCTTAGCAAAGCGCATGCACTGAAAAAAAATTACATCGGTTCCAACGGAAAAGTAAACAATTTTACAATGCATTGATGCCTTATAAAAATCATAATTAATGAAATCGCTAGCAGCTGCTGTTAAATTATAAATATCAGTTTGCCAGTAAATTATTTTATATCGCAATTTTGAAATCGGGGCCGTCTTCAAAGCACGAAGTATATATCATTTTAAAACTCACCCAAAAAATCTTCAATGAATCATATTTATTGTGTTCAAAATTTGATTCAAAGAGAAAATTCGGTTTTTAAAAGTTCAAATTTAGGCGAAATAAATTGTCAAACTTCCTGACTAACACCACTTTTTCGTGACTTTTGGGTAGTCTTTTATTCAACAAAATTCATGAATCCAGGGGACTTCACAAATTCAATTGACGCCTGGCCATAGCTATAAGACTTGGATTTAGCTGTATCTATTCTTATGGGAATTAAATTAAGGTTGCAATAAACATTAAATAAAGGTAAAGAGTCATTTTATTCTATAGTTTTTGCTAGTATCATACTCAATCATTGCTTTTATGATTTAATTACTGTTTAAGTCACTTAAGTTTGAAAATATAGTTTACCCTACAATGCATATTTATATTTCCCTCATACATTTTTTCTTACTGATTTCAATTGAAAAAGTCAATTTCAGTGAAGAGGTCATTTCAATCGGCTTAAGTATAAGCAGAAAAATATTTAAAAGACAATTGGATTTTCTTTTTTGTTGGTTAATTTGTGAATTTCAGGGTTTGATTCATATATGAATCATAATGCATTTAGCTACAAGGTGCAATTGGCTTTGAGGATATTTATAAAAAAAGCATTTATCATCATATAAATAAAAATCTGAAGTGGGCAGCACATAACTTTCCTCATATAATGCAATGCATTTACATCTTTAACTGTGAATAAATGATGTATAAGATCTACCACACAAGAATTTTAATGTTAAATTGTACATGTGGCGCTTTTCCGAATGGCAACATGTAAAATTATTTCGAAGTACCCAATTAACTTATATTTCACGCAACTTCAAATTGACAATTATCAATATTGATAGCATCCGCAATAAGCAATATAGTCCATATATTAAAATATTTTAATAATTCATTCATCAATTTGGCGTCATTTTCATTAACTTCATTAACCAGTTTTGCAATTTCAATGATATTTTCGTCAATCTGGGGTGCAATATTGCCAAGTTGACGATATTTTTCAAAATTAAAACCAAGATCGTCAAATTTATCGCCAAGCGTTGCAAGTAGATGGAGAGAAAAGAAGCTTTCCTTATATATAAATGACTATTAGCGAATTGTTAGACATCAAAATACAAAACATCATCTCTCGTGAATGGAATGAACTAGTTCCACGTGAATGAAGTTAACAAATTTATAGTATAATAATGCTTATGAAAAGTAAAAATTTTCGCAATTTCTTTAATTTTAGAATTTTTTGATAAATTTATAAAAAAAAAATGCAATATATTAAGAACGATTCGTGCTAGCGTTCCAAAGTTTGTGTAAAACGTTTTCTAATGAAAAATTAATAAGAAATGATTATTTACATAACATTATTAAAGATTCTAAATTTTAATGATATTTTTCAAAATTTCATTCGAAAATTTAGGAGTCTTCCTTGCATTCGATGGCGTTTAAAATCAATAGACTTCCAGTATTGACTGATTATTTTTCTGCCAAATTTCGTTCGAAATGCTCCATTCGTTCGTGAAACATTGTCTCCACAGGCTCACGGACATACTCACAGAGAGACACACATATGCTCGAGATTGTCTTGTTTAAAGCAGATGAGAGGAATGTATGATATAAGACTATTCCTTCTTTTTACACCATAATCCTCCTGCTTGGTCTACTGCTTGGATTTACTCGTTTTAAGACAATATTCTCGCCCATTCAACAAAGACCTATAGATAACTCAGAGCAAAAGACGGCCAGCTTTAACAAATCTCATCTATCCATTCCATTTAATAGAGACAATCTTTTATATAATAACCATGCATTTATCACAGCAAGTTCTATAAAACAGTAGAAAAGTCTCATATACCACTTCTTTGATCTGAGACTGTACTTTCTGTACAGTCAAATCTGTACTTTCAAATCTGTACTTTCCATACGATTGTTGTATTGCTTGAAAATATATGGGCAGTCTACAATGAATCTTCCTTTTCTTTCCACCCTGTCAAATCTGGATATTTATTCAATGGGGTCTTACCCAGCAAAAATGGACAATAAGCGCACATTTATGTTATTTCTCCAAACTAAATTACATATTTCAGTTCCACCGCAGTCTGCAATATATTTCACACTTGTACCCCCTTCTTCAATTCCTCATCTGTGGAAAGCCTGAAACTAGGGATCCTGTTTTACATACAGTACCTGAACAAAGAATCTCCTCATCAGCTAAGTATTTCATAATTTCAATTGTCGTATAAAAATTGTCGAAATATAATTCATAATTTTGATTTCAAGGAATCTCTCTACAAAACTGAATGACAACATTGTACTGGTACCAAAGACTAGCTTACCTGAAAAACGATTGCTGTTTGAACAGTAAAATATACTTGGGTAAGGCATGATTATCCTCAGAATCACTTGATGAGTACTGAGACATCCATCATTTATGGATCTTCACTTTCTGATCATTTAAAGTCATCTTCACTCTCAGATAGACTGTTATTACAGCGTTCAGCAAAATTACACATTATGAAAAATTAAAACATATATCAATTCCTAATTTTCAAAAATTCACGTAAGGGAGAAAATATATTTTTAAATAATTTGCAAATTGTGATTCACAAATATGCATGAACTGTATATGATATAATATAGAAGAAATAATATTCAAGAATACTACAACCATTGTTATATATGGAACTTAGAAAGTAGCAATATTTTAATTGCGTACTTATTAACTTAAATACCGCGCAACTCTAAATAAACAATTATCAATATTGATAGCATCCTCAATAAGATATATAGTTCATATACGAGTAATAAATTATTTTAATAATTAATTTATCAATTAAGTGTCATTTTCATTAATTTAGTGTCATTTTTACAATTTTGACGATATTTTCGTTAATGTGGGGCGAAATATCACCAAGTAGGCGATACTTTGCTAGATTATTCACCAAATATACCAAATGCATCACCAAGTGTTACAAACAAACTGAGAAAAGAGCATATCTTATATATTAGAAGGTATGCCCCCCATGTGAGCGAAATCAGAATTTGCGAAACTTTACTTCCCATTTGACGTCATTTTTATCAACTTAGCAACATTTCTGTCACTTTGGCAACATTTAAAATAGTGGCTAAGATGACGACGTCCAGCTAAATTCCTCGCAAAACGTGTACAAACGGACGAACGGACGGAGAAATAGGTTATTCTTATAGTCTACTCTTATATTCTTTCAAAGATATTGAACTTATATCAATTAGTCGTCATTTCATTGATTTAGCATCGGTTTCATCAATTTGGCGAATTTTTATCAATTGGGTGACATTTTCGTCAATTTAGCAACATTTAAAAAGTCAGAAAGTTGGACATATTCCAACAAATTTGTCACGAAAATTTTTGCCAAACGTTACGGACGAAAAAATAGGTTATTCTTTTAGTAGATTCTTATATTCATTCTAAGCTATTGAGTTTTCGTCAATTAGTTGTCGTCATTTTCATTGATTTGGCGATATTTTCGTTAATTTGCAACATTTTGCAACATTTGAAATTGCAACAATTAATTTGCAACATTTTGCAACATTTGAACATTTTAATTTGCAACATTTGAACATTTTAATTTGCAACATTTGAAAAATTCACCACGTTGGCGATATCCCACCAATTTCGTCGCCAAAATCTCGCCAAACGTTATGGATGGAGAAATAAATTATTCTTATAGCAAATAAATAGCTATTTACGTCCAAATACAAAAGTATTACCCACAGTATATTTTCTCACGAATGGAAGGAGCTAGATACACGAAAATGATGTCACCAAACGTATCGTATGATATTACATATGAAAAGTGAATATATTTCGCAATAGTTAATGTTTTTTTTCATTTTATTTGATTTTTTTACAAATTTATTTCAAAAATGTGCAATATCTCAAGAACGGTTTATGCTAGCGTTCTAAAATTTGTGTCAATAGTTTTCTGATGAAAAATTACATAAGAAATTACTATTTGGGTAACTTTATTAAAGTTTTCAATTTTTTTATGATTTTTTCAAAATTTCATTCGAAAATTTTGGGGGGTACTGAACATTCGATTGCGTTTAAAAACAATAGGCTTCCAGTATTCACGGATTGTAATTTTTTTACCAAATTTCATTCAAATCGCTTTATTCATTCGTGAGATATCTCCACAGACTCGCACACACACACATACACACACTTACACACACACACACACACATGCACGCACACACAGAGACTTCACCTCAAAATCGTTTGATTCTTGTTCAACGATGCTTGAAACGTGCTCTCAAGTCGAAAACTCGAATTCGAATTTTCAACCTCCTCACAAAACTTTCCTTATTCCTGATGCATATAGGAATCACTCACATAAATTGAATTTTTTAATACTAAAATTCAATTTAGGTTAAATCTATATAGAGAAATGGAAAATACGCACCTTCAACTTGTAACATAAATTCATTGAAGCTCTTGGGGAAAAAATTATTACCAAAGCACACAATATGTAAACATGGGAATCAGAAAGCAATGCTCAAGAAAACACGACTTACTAAAAATATATATTAGTGCATCAGTAGTGCCATCTACAGAGGATATCAATAATTAAGTTCTTAAAGAGTATTCTGGTTGTAGAATAAGCACAGAAAGCAGACTATTTCTTGATTTTTACTTTCCTTATATACACAGTATAATGTATAAGGAAAGTATTGTGACGGGGTTGAAAATTGGAAATCGAGTTTTCGACGGGAGAGCATGTTTCAAACATTCCTGAACTCGAATCGATCGTTTTTGAGGTGATGTCTGTGTGCGAGTCTGTAGAGACGATATCTCACGAACTAATGAAGAGTTTTGAATAAAATTTGGTACAAAAATTACAATCGGTGAATACTGGAAGCCTATAGATCGCTAGCATAAACCGTTCTCGAGCTATTGCATTTTTTTTCAAATAAATTTATCAAAAATTCACATAAAACTCATAAAAAGTTTTAACTATTGTGAAATCTGTACACTTTTCATATGTAATATTATGCGATAAATTTATTATCATCATTCTCGTAGATTTAGCTCGTTCCATTCACGAGAGAAAACACTTTGTGTAATAGCATTCTAATTTGACGCCATTAGTTGTTTATCTACTATAAGACTAATCTATTTCTGCACCCATAATGCTTGGCAAAACTTTGGTGACAAATATAGCGGAATACCGCCAACTTGGCGAGTGTTTTAAATGTTGCCAAATTGACGAAAATATTGCCAAATTGATAAAAATGTCACCAAATTAATAAAAATGACGCTAAATCAATGAAAATAAAGACTATGAAAATTCAATTTCTTGGAAATAATATAAGAATCTACGGAGACAATTACGAGGAAATTACTATAAAAGAATATACTTTTGGTAATACTTTTGTATTTGGACACCATTAGTCGTTTATCCCCTATAAGAATAACCTATTTCTCCGACCATCATGCTTGACGAAATTTTGGCGACGGATTTGGCGAAATATCGCCAACTTGGTGAGGTTTATTTAGATGTCGCCAAATTAATGAAAATGTCGCCATATTGATAAAAATGTCGCCAAATTGATAAAGAAAGTCGCCAAACTAATAAAAATGATGCTAAATCAATGAAAATGACAACTACTTGATGAAAATTCAATATTTTGGAAAGAGCATAGGAATAACCTATTTCCTTGTCTGTAACGCTTGGCGGAATTTTAGTGGCATACAAATTTTGGTGGTATATCGCCAACTTGGCGACTTTTTTTAAATGTTGCCAAATAAGCGAAACTATTGCCAAATTGATAAAAATATCGCCAAATTGATAAAAATGACGCCAAATGGAATGCAATGTTTTGCGAATTTTTAACTCCGTTATATGTTGGGCATAACTTTTATTATTCAAGGTGAGTTTAAAGTCGAGCACATCAAAGTTTAACTGCTCATGGAAGTACCAACATGAGAATTTAAATGAAAATAAAGTGTTACAGAGATTAGTTGAAATGTTAGCTTTTATTTTTAGCAGACAAACTTTAGGTGTTACAATAAATGGACTCTATTGCTTATTTAGGATAATATCAATATTGATAATTTCTAATTTAGAGTTACGCAAAATATAAGTCATTGGGTAGAAAATTGATTTATATGTTGCCATCCGGAAAAGCACCAAATGTACAATTTAACGTTACAAACAGTGTGCCGTGGATTTTTTCATCACTTTTTTGCCGTTAAAGAAGTAAATCCATTGCATTATATAAGGAAAGTCATCTGCTGTCCACATCAGATTTTTGTAATGCGAAATCAGGTAAAAATTAGATTGATTCATATATGCATCAATATGTAGTGTAGGGTTTCAAAGTTATATTTCTTATTGTTGATATTATACATTATACTTTCAGATGTTTAGTCTTTTCTAAGTTCTCTACTATGCTACATATGGTCTATGCCGTACTTTAATCGTTGTTGAGGCAGTTACATAAAGCACTGACGTTGATTGTTTCTGTGTTGTTGAGTTTGATATTATTAATCCTCCTCTATTTAGACCGCGTATGCTATGTGGTCTTGTACTTAATATACTGTGTATACAGGGTGGCCAAAAGGTCTTATACAAACTTTAAGGGTAGGCCAGGCATATAAGAACAAGCCCATTATGTATAGGAACTTGTGGTCGCAAACGCAGCCACACAACAATAGGTGCAGGGATACTACAGGTGCTGGAAGAAACAAAACTAAAGGAATGCAGATAATACAATATAGGGTTATTAGACTTACCAATTACAAGTATCATTTACAATTGTTTATCATAGTATTAAAGTAGGATACTAACTTTTCTGATATTAACAAGTGTTCTTGCCACTTTTGCAACAAGTGATTCATCAGGCCAGACTTGAGACTCGACTTTGGTTTTTAATATGTACTTCAAGGTCTTCTTGTGACTTTCCACTTGCTGTCTTCGCTGCTGCGTCCACTTGTTCTTTTCTATGCCGACATGTGCTGGGACCCAAGTCAGCTGGACTTTGTGGTCGATCCTTAAGATGAGTTGTTGGGCCTCTTTGACCTAACCCGAAAAAGGCTGGTGCTGCTTTAATGATTCAAGACTAGATTGGTTGTATGTGGCAATTATTGCCTGTGGCGATCCATATTGTAGCGGAAGCGGGATAGCCTAGTGGTTAAAGCATTACACCCTGATGACCCGAGTACGATTCCTGACTCTACACTAACTGTCCCCGTGTTTACGTGGAATACAAGCACGTTAAATCTGTGTGTTCGAAAGTCCTTCCAAGAGGTTAGTGGCAGAGAAAGGGGGTACGGTTCTTGTGGATGTCATCCCCACTGGGCTCGGGTTTAAATTGATAGCACTGTCCCGGCCGTCCAAATAGATACCTTACATATTCGGGTAGGTTGGGCTGTCTGGGTCGAAAATAAAAAGACCCATGTTATAGCAACCATTTAAGTACCTGTGTTATTGCGTAAAGCTCTGGCCGGAAGACAGGCTTCAAATGTTCATTACGTTTAGGCTAATTCAATTTTTTAAATCTTGCGGAGACGTACTGTCCGGTAGTCTAAAATACCTCTGTACTGAATTTTGCGGCCGTCTGAAGCTTCGATTTTGCGCTATAGATGGCACAGAATCAGTGGTGTTGCATCCATTGAGGCTCAAAAAGCCGAGCCTCCCCTGTTTAAAGTTTAATTTAAAGATATTTTAATTTATTATATACTAGCAATATACCTGTTTTTCGCACGGAATATGTAATATAAAGAAATTAAAACTTCAATTATGTGCATAGTCTTATAATACTTTAAATGACATTGTTATTCTTAACATTTTATTAACATATTTAATTTAATTCTCCTAAAAAGATGTATTAGTATCTATGTTCTCGCTATACAAAATTATCTTCACATGCAAATCTGAAAGAAAAAAAACATCCTGGCCCCGTTTGTAAGCACATTTACAAAAACTATTATTTATTTCCCACAAAGCGGATTATCAAGGAAATTGAACTTAATTTTGTAAAATATTTAATTTTCATAAAGTATGAGTCATTTTCATTAATGTGGTAACATTTTATCAATTCGGCCGCATTTTCATTAATTTGAAGACATTTTAAAAAGTCGCTAAATTTGTCAGAAAGTGGGACAGTTGTACTAAGACAAACGCTACCGAAACATCATTACAATACTATCATCTTTCAAAACGCAATTAATTTCATTGATTTGGTATCATTTTTATCAAGTCGACAGCAGTTTTATCGATGTGTCGATATTTTCGTTAATTTGGCGATATTTGAGCAATTTGCCCACATTTTAAAAGGTCTCCAAATTTGTTGTCAAGTAGGAAGGACTGACAGTCAAAAACTACCGAAACATCCTTACAATACTATCGCCTTTCAAAGCAAAATTAATTTGATCAATTTGGCGATGTTGTTTATCAATTTTGAGATACTTTTATCAATTTGGCAACATTTTTAGCGATTCGACAACATTTTCATCAATTTCGCAACATTAAAAAAAAACCCGCCAAATCTCTCGCCAAGCGTTACATGGACGAATGGACGTAATTATTTATATTTTCGTAGATTAGAAGATTATGCCCATATATTAGAAGATATACCCGTACTACAATATATGGATTTAAAAATATTTCCCCAAAATATATATATATTTATATATATATATATATATATATATACATATATATATATATATATATATATATTATTATTATTTAAATCGAAAAATATTTACTGTTGTAATAACTCATTGGGTTTCATTCCGTTACTTAGCAACATGATATGCATACATATATATATTTTTTAAAATATAAACTCACTGTGTTTAATTCCGTTGTTTAGCAATATTATATCATTTTTTTCACATAATTTTGCGTAACAAATATCGTTTGCATAACACTATCTCAATGGAAAGTAAAATAGTGTTTTTTTATTATATCTCGATAACCCCTGATCTTAAAAACTCGAAACATTGGCTAAATTTTAAGTAGGGCTATTCCAAGTCTATCCCGAAAATGTCATCCAATTCGGTGCAGTCGATCTCCCGTGGTGATGAGACAAATAAGCACACAAATATATCCACAAATAAACGCACAGCTAGATTTTCAGTTTTATTTATATAGATTATTAGTAGTATACCCGTTCTTTGTATGGAAACTATAATATAAAGAAACTTAGCATTCACAATTATGTGTAAATTCCTATAGTATTTTGAATGACTGTTATTCAAAATATTGTACTAAACTATTTAATTTAATTCTTCTAAAACAATGTATAAGAATCTCTGGGCTTGATATACAACATTATCTTCACAGGCATATGTGAAGATAATGGGCATCCTTGTCCAGTTTGTAAACAAATTTAGAAAAAATATTTTTAATTCTCACAAAACGACAGAGATTATCTAGAAAATCGTACTTAATTATGCAAAATATTAAATTTTCATCGATTCGGTTTTATTTCGATAAATTTAGAGTCATTTAATCAATTTGGTGACATTTTCGTCAATATAACGATATTTAAAAAATATCCAAATTTATCGCCAAGTGGAACTATAGAACTGACAGTCCCACTTCGCTACAAATTGACGAAACTTCATCTCAATACTATCTCCTAACAAAACACAATTAATTTCATTTATTTAGCGCAATTTTATCAATTTCAAAATATTTTTATGGATTTACAAAAATTTTTATCAATTTGGCGACATTTTAAAAATTCTGTGTTACTAAAAATTCGCTAAATCTGTATGGACGGTTGGACTGATAGACAAATGCTACCGAAACATCATTTCAATACTCTCTTCTAACAAAATAAAGTTCATTTCAATGATTTAGCGTCGTTTTTATCAATTTGGCGACATATCCGTCAATTTGGCAACGGTTAAGAAAAGTTGCCAAATTAGTGATATCCCGCCAAATTCGTAGATCTGAATTTGCAGATCTGAAAAATAAAACATCCTGATCCCGTTTGTATATACCAAATGAAAAGATTAAAATTGTATTAGAACATATACCCGTTCTACTCTTATTCTGTTTCAACAGTCAGCTAAATGGGTTTATTGCCTAAACATAATATATGAGTTTATTGGCTAAACATAATATATGAGTTTATTGACTAAACACAATATATGAGTTTGAAAACTCTTTGCCAAAATAAATGAAAATGATGTAAGCAGTCCGCAATTAATATAATTAAAAGAAAAATCAAACCATTCATTTATAAGATATATTTTTATATCCATTTATTTATTATACAAATCAAAAAAATAATTGTGAAATTATATATCATGATATAAGAAAGAATCTTTCTCATAAAATGCTGAAAATTATATAACCATTTTGATTTCTTAATTCTTTTCGTTGTTGAGTGAGCCTGTGAAAAATAAACCATGGTGATAGTTTCCATTTAAATTCATGTTTTAAACCTGCGATTTTCAAAAAGTGACTAATTAGCACAAAAATCTCCCACTAAACTCAGAAATAGAGTTTTAATTCACTGTCGAGTTTCAAACCAACGATTTCCAACTTTTTTCGTTTAGAGGAACCAGGGAGTTAGAGAGTGGAACTCCTGCGAAAAAGTTTCGTTTTCCATAACTTGACAACCCCTGGTCTTAGAAACTCGAACTTTAGATTAAATTTAAGGATGGCTGTTTGAAGGTTACTCACAAAATTCCATTAAATTCGGTTCAGCCGTTCTCCCGTGATGATGAAACAAAAGAAAATTTTGTTTTTCATTAATATCTTGGGAACTCTTGGTCGTAGAAACTCGAAACGTAGACTAAATTTTAAATGAGGCTATTTCAAGGCTACCCACAAAATTTCATCAAGTTCTCCCGTGATGATGAGACAAACAGACAGACAGATAGATTTTCAATTTTATTTATATAGATTTTAAATTAAGTTTGCGAAAATATATATGCCATTTTTTTAGAAACCTGTTGCACTTACTTAAAATGAGAAGTTTCAAAATATTTTTCCCATTAAAACGCATATCTAGAAGCTGAAATCATCTAGCTTTTACGGCGTTCTGAAAGAAGCATAGCATTAGAAACGCCCAACTGTTAAACTTTACCCTTCCTTCTAAGCTAGAACTAAAAGCTAGCTTCTAGAAAGGTGTGGAAATTACTTTCCCTATTTTCAATCCTCTAATGGACCTGCCATTTTGGATCAAATATAATTCTATTAATTAATCTTCGCAGAAAAAGTCATATGTAATACTAAAAAATATGAGGCATTTCCCACGAATAACTTGTGTAATGTCGGGATTCGAGCCCGCATTACTTCTGTATATATGTTATAAATTCATCTAATATATTTCTGGTCATCTAATTTATTTAAAGCTTTTTAAATGTTTTAATTTTGTTGGAAACCTCTCTAGTCATTCATTTATGTAATTTATATATTTTAGAATATTTCTACTCTTTAAACCATAATCAGTAATTAATTGGAATTCAAGTTAAAAGTATTATTTCGAGCGAGCATTTGAAGGCCTTTTCTTTCCGTTGAATCGAGGTCACCGTTTTCGCTAATGAAAATCACAAGTTCAAGTTTCTTTTCCCATCCAATATTTGTATATCATGCTGGATGGTAAATGCAAAAGGCGCGTCTCGGCGGAATTTCCTCGTTTTGAGTCGCGACTGAATGGCATATGTGTTGATGTCGTGGGAATAATTTTGGCGGTTAATGTTTGAATTGGAAGCTTTCAAAACGTCCGCGAGGTGTGTATAAAAGCTTCGCACACCATTCTTCGGGGCATCTCCCCCTTTTATTGCTTAACAACTGGCGGCTGTCCGGGCTCCGGCGTTTTCAATGCTCACTCCGGACCTCGAGAGCTTAATCTGATTGCCTGTCCCCTGGGGATCGTGGGCAGAAACTTCCTGTTGCTTATGTTTTGGGAAATGTGGCCCTGAGATGTCCGGAACGATCCGAGGCCATGCCGGATCAAAATCTGAAGATCTTACGATGATGCCTGAGCTGATGACCGAAGGATGACCCAAGACCATGCCGAGTCAGTTTGTGCTGGTTGGCCTTGTCTGGAAGGAGGATTCCCTGTTCGTGATCATGAGCGCCTGGCCGGGCTATGTGACCTGTGTGGCACCGCGCTGGTGTGCCGGACCCGTTATCTATGGGGCGAATATCCGCTAGGATTCTGCGTGGTCTGTTTGCAGACCCCCTTCCACTTCTCGGAGAAGGACCTTTTCTTCGTTTTGCGATATCGTCAAAGTGGCTCGAGATAAGTCATTTACTTTACCTTCATTTCGAACCCTGGTGTTCCCCGGTGTTACAGAATTTTGATACTACCTGGTAATGACTCCTAAGCGAACTGTGAGCCCTACTTCATCTGCAAATTGCCGGCTCGCCAATTTAATTACATTTGTTTTATTAATTACTTATTGTGAGACCAGAAATCGATCTCGCACCAGTTATTGTGAGACAGTTTTATGTACATTATTTATTGTGTCTGAAGCGTCAGACAATACCTTCTGTCGCGATGACGCTGAAGTTTACAGTACGCTGACCCAAAGGTCAGATAAAACCATAAATTTAGGGCGTCAAGACAGAGAGGGGTCGAATGACTCTTAAGAAAATGTGAAGAAACGACATTTGATAAAAAAGCTGACCAGTGGGGAAGATGCTTGTGGCTTCGCCATGAAGGCGGCCAATAGGAGCAAAAGAGGAGTGGCAGACCTGAAAAAAAAAGAGTAAGACAGAACGAATTTATAGATCGAGGATACTTACAGAAAAAAGACTACTAGAATGACATAAAAACGGAGATAAAGAATGTCGAAAGCACTACACTTAGAAAGAACAGACTAAGAGAATGACATAAGAACAATACTTATAAGTAACGATTTCGACAGCGAGATTGCAGCATAAATTCTACGTGAGGTGAGAGGTGATATCGAAATTCATGATGACTTCTGCACGACAATGGCAGAATGTAAACGACAAAGTCTGGAGTACAGTTATTCCAGAAGTGTGCGATATTAACACCTAACCAGCAGTACAATATGATCAGCGAATTACAGAGTTAATTCCAGTAAAATGAATGACATTAAGTACGTACTGGTGACCAAGTCCAAGACAGCCTTGAAGGTATGTGTTCCTCAAATAATATTGCAGGTCCTAAATACATTTTAGGCATTTTTAAGTAATGATCTCACATTGTCTCTCTCCGGCGCGAACAAGAGGAATAATTGTTGTAATTAAGTAATTAGGTATTTTATGTTGTTATAAAGGATTTATTGTTAAAGTTAAAATGGTGCAATCAATTTAGTATTATGTAAATAAATATTTCTTTACAGAACTTGTGCTAAAGAAAAAAATTGGTGGGTTTTAATAGCGGCAAACAACGCAATGTTTAATAATGAGTTCCACTAATACAAATTTACGGTCAGGTAAATGCTCTTTGCATTAAATAATTTAAGTTCCTTTATTTATGTGCACCACACTTACAAAAGAAAAAATTGATTATCTACAAATATTTATAATTGAAATCAGTAAATTCAAATTGAATCCCTCTCGAGTGCTCGCCTCTGTTTGTTTTTTTTTACCATACCACTATTTATGAAATTTATAATTATTAATGTTTGCCACTGTTTATTTACAATTTGATTATTACGACTTTGAAGCTTTGGAATTTTGTGGCATTTTAACTAAGGTCCTTGTGCGCCTTGGTCCAGTGGTGTTGCTGATTCAGCTGATGTTGTTTTAATAACTCCATAATGATTTATTTAGACAATAAATAATGTTGTTTATTTTAACTTCACAAATATTTGTGTATTTATTTGTTTTATTGTGATATTGTTTTATTATTATTATTTTGCTAAAGAAGATGATGATGATCCATCAAAGTAAGGTTTTGTTATTTAAGTGTTTTGGTTCTTCTGTGTTTTGGGGCAGGTCATCTTGGAGATTTACTTCTCCGGACAGGAGGGTGAACCCAAGTGAATTATTTGCGGCCTATTCGATCACGGATTTTGTTTGTGGTGCTGATGCTTGTGTGTATCTTCTAAAATCCAAATTTGAGAAGGTCCGGATTCCGCTATAACACATGACATTCACCTAAATTTAAAGAATATCAAGACGAAGAAACACACTAATGATGACTACGAATAAACTTAAGTACTTTATGAACTAAACTTAGTCACAGCAACAATATGGCGAAGCATCCTTTTGCGTATTTGGGAGTTTTAGAAAAAATAAATCTGATTTCCCTTTATAAACCACGTTACACGAGAATCTCAGTTAAACAAAAGCCATTGACAATTTTCTAGTGGATTTTTAGCATATTGTGGTTAAGATATTTTCGAAGTATAGTATTTATAGATAATTAATATACAAAATTGTTTAAGAACATTGTTGGCAACAGTGATTTTCAACAAAGCTTATGTTCCAGATATATTTCTCACCCATTTTCAGTGCACTCTTTTGAATTGCTTTATTTCGTTAGTTCTAGGTGTTTATATTTACAAAACTGATATATTTTTTATCACTTGCTAATAATATTCTAATATATTTCTACTTCATACATAGGCGCCTATAAAACTTTTCCCGGGGGGGAGCTCAAAAACACGATGTACAACATCGACTGGCTTGATGCTCGCCTTTGTTATATTGAAGGTCCAAGGGAGAATGTGACCCCCCCCCCCTCTCACTTCCCCTATGGGCGACCATGACTTCATATTTAATAACATGATTGTAAAAGTTCATCTAATTTATAAATAAGAAAACATTTAAAATAGCATACCTTGTATTCATCTTACATAGGTAACATTTTAAAAGCTCGTGCATTTCATCCACTCTTTGCATTTTAGTGTAAAATTATTTCATTTTATTCACCAATAAATAAAACTTATGAAAATTCGAATTCCAATATAAATTTCACTTGTAATACCAAATTTTTTGCCAAATTTTCAGCCTTCACGATCAAAAAAACTCAATCTACGCTACTGCACAGAATTAAAGAAAAAAAGACAGACATAGCCATCTTCTTTTAATTCTTACATCTCATCTTCCTTCAGTTTTCAATTTCTCTTAGTAAATTCAGCATAATTGGACAGTTTTTAAATTATACAATTCCGTTCTTTGCACATTTATAACATCTCAAAAACTTAAGTAAAATCAACTTATTTGTATATTTATGTAAAGTATTACTATTTTTCTACTATTAATTTGCACTGAGTAATTTTTTATTTAAACTGTATATCTTAGCCAAACTTTTCGGTACTTTAAGGGCCATTAAAATGTTTAGAAAAGACAAAATCATCGTATAACTGTTTAAAATTATATTCATGCCACATATAATTCAATCGTAGCTGACAATTCCTGTGGTTTGCCTCCTCTTCCTGTGCTGAACAGCAATTAAAAAATCACTTCCAAAGTCGGAAGTTAAAATGCCAGAACCTAAATTAAGAAATATAAAAATAGAAATATATATATTCATAATTTTTTCGCTTAGTGCATTTCCATATTTTCTCAGAAATAACTTTGAAAGCACTGTAGTTAGGATAGGGATTTTACGTACGTCTGCATGTTTTCTGCAAGCGAAACAAAGGAGCGGAAAAAATGTCGCAGACGCATTTAATTGCGGGTGGCGCCGAATGAAATAGCAGTTTGCCGCGCCATTTTTTAATATTTTATCTTTCAGCCCTGCATCCGAACATAACTTTCCGTCCCGCTTTTCTTCAAAACTATATTTGAAATGAGATGCAGGAAATAACTTTCAGATTTGCAATGCATTTTGTCAATACCGTCAGATTCAAATGATATGAAGTTGCGTAAAACATCACAAACCACAAAATCTGATCTGTGCAGCACATGGTTTGCCCTACATAATGCAATACCTTTACTTCTTTCACAAAAAAACAATGTACAAGATCTGCGGCCCAAAATTTTTGGAGTGAATTGTATATTAAAACTTTGCGGATGATAGTCTGGAGGACATGTCTGGAACCCTGGATGGCAACATGTAAAATTATCTCCAATACCAAATTAACTTATATTTCGCGCCATCTAACAAGACCATTGAATGACTATTAGCGAATTATTTAGTGTCGAAATTTTAAGAAATTGAAATTTATGTTAATATATTTGTTCATAATATAGCATTTGCATATGCATATTGCATGGAAAGTGAATATATTTAACAATACTTGCCACTTTTAAATTTTACTTATTTTATTAATAAATTTATTTAAAAAACGTACAATATATCTAGAACGTTTCATACCAGCGTTCTAAAATTTTTGTCAATTATTTTCCAACGAAAATTTCTTATGGAATGATATTTTATTTAACTTTATTGCATGTACAATTTTTTTTACAATTTTTATTTATTCATTCGAAACTTTTACGATCTTTCTTATGTTCGCTCACGTTTAATATGAATAGGATCCAAGTATTCAGTAATTGTAATAATTGTGCAAATCACTGCAAAACGCTTCATTCGTTCATGAGTATCGCTTTCATAAACTCACGGACACACACACATACGTACCCACACATACACACACACAAACATCACCTCAAAATAATTCGATTCGTGTTCAGGGTTGTTTGAAATGTGCTCCTCCGAAATTCAAATTCGAATTTTTGATACCGTTACAATACTTTCCCTATACATTATACCATATATGTATGGAAGGAAAAAATAATAAAATAAATGCATTGTTATATAACAGAAAAACTGATATGAGTAGAACAGGACTTTCTCTAAAAAATTCTATAAATGTACTTCTTTCCCAGTGAAACAACGATGTTTAGCATCTCGGCACAATGTTTTAATGTTGAATTGTATATTTGGGGCTTTTCTGCATGACAATGTGTAAAACAATTTCGAAGTACCCAATTAACATATATTTCGCATAACTCTAACTGGACAATTCTCAATAGATAGCATCCTCAATAAGCAATATAGTCCATATATTAAAATATTGTATGAATTAATTCATCAATTTGACTTCATTTGCGTTAATTTGGCGTAATTTTTAAAGTTTTGATTTCCGTCAATTATAAAAATAGTGATCAAATTGGCGATACCTCGCCAAATCAGTAGGCGAGTTAACCAAATGTGTCGCCAAGCATTACAAACAAACGGAGAGAAGGGCTTTTCTTATATGTAAATAAATGACTATTAACGAATCGTTTGGGCTTAAAAATAGAAAACTATGACACAAAATATCTTCTCGAATAAAATTAACTATATCCACGAGAATGATGTTGACAAATTTGTTGCATAATATTGCATAGGAAAAGTGAACATACACTTTTTTTTAATTTCATGTAAGTTTTTTTTTTGTAAATTGATTTGTAAAACGTGCAATATCTCGAGAACGATTCATCCTAGAGTTCTAAAATCATTCGTTTGCTAATGAAAAATTACTTTAGAAATAATTATTTGGGTAACATTATTCTGGTTGTTAATGATATTTTCAAAATGTCATTCGAAAATTTGGGGGTTTTCCAAATATTTTATTACGTTTAAAATCAATAGACTTCCAGTATTAACCAATTGTGATATTCGTACCAAATTTCATTCGAAAAGCACCATTTATTTGTACGATAGCACGTCCACAGACATCACCTCAAAAACGTCGATTCGAGTACAGAAATGCTTGAAACGGGCTTTTCCGTCGAAAACTTCGAATTCGAATTTTCGACCCCTTCACAATAATGTCCCTATATATTATACTATGTATATGAGGAAAGAAAAAAATACAAATGCCAGTTATCTTGAATTTGCTTGGATAAGTCGAGATATATTCTGAAACATGCATTTACTATAAATGTGCTTAATTTCAAAACATTTTTGTTACAATTGTGCAAATCTCATATTCGTACAATCTATATAAGTAAAATTGAAAATCTATCTTTGAATGTACACTGCTCAACATAGAAAGTACCACACCATGAAGCTTTGGCCGTATAATTATGCAAATTACGAGACAAACGCAGCTGGCCGATGTATGCAAATAATCTGAAATTTAAGTAGGTCACGTGGTTAGAGCATGGGATAAAAGGGGTGGAAACAGCATATAAGCCAACAGTTGTTACTGTCTGTCGCCTACAGAAACCCGTTTTTAGAGCTATTTTTCGTTTTAGAAGGCAAGCGTTGTTGAAGAGATGCCTGTCGACGACGCCGAAGTCCGTTTTAGCATTTGGATAATCGTGCGATGGAATTCATTTTAGGCCTACGTACTGTTGGGTGGTCGTATCGGCGTATCGCCGCTGAAACACGCGTAGATGCGTCCACTGTACAAAGGATTTGGAGAAAATGGACTGAAGGAGGGCAGTGGTGGAAAAAATATAAGTTTCGCTTAGAAAGAATATAAGTATCTACTATAAAAATAACCTATTTTCCGTCCGTAACATTTGGCAAAATTTTAGTGACGAATTTGGCGGACTATCTCCAACTTGCTGACTTTTAAATGTTGCGAAATTGACAAAAATGTTACCCAATTGATAAAAATACGCCAAATTGATGAAACCGACCCTAAATCAATGAAATGTCGACTAATTGAGTTCAATATCTTGGAAAGAACATAAGAGTAGGCAATAAAAATAACCCATTTCTCCGTCCGTCCGTCCTTCCTTTCGTAAAAAATGACGAGAAATTTAGCGGGATGTTGCTAACTTGGCGAGTATTTTAAATGTTGCCAAAGTGACAAAAATGTCCCCAACCTGATAAAAAGAACGCCATATGGGGTGTAATGTTTCATAAATTCTGATTTCCGTCATATGACGGGCATACCTTCTACTATATAAGAAATGCTCATCTCTCTGTTTGTCTGTAGCACGTGGTGAGCTTAGTGTATATGTAGTATCTGGCGAGTTTAGTGTATATGTAGTATCTGGCGAGTTTAGTGTATATGTAGTATCTGGCGAGCTTAGTGAATAATTTAGGTAAGTATCGCCAACTTGGCGATACTTAGCTTTTGCGTCAGATTGACAAATATATTGTCAAATTTGCAAAAATGACTCTAAATTTATGAAAATGGCGCCTAATTGATAAAATAACATTTAAAATATTTTAATATATGGACTCTATCGCTTATTAAGGATGTTATCAATATTTATAATTGCTTATTTAGACTTGAGCGAAATATAAATTAATTGGGTACTTTGAAATAGTTTTACATGTTGTCATCCGAAAAATCGCCAAATGTACAATTGAACGACAAAAACACAGTACAGTGGATCTTATATATTATTTTTTGACTGTAAAAGTAGTAAATTGATTGCATAATCACATACGAAATTGAACCAAATTCAGGGTAGAGGCAGATTAAGTTCAAAACAATGCTTGTATAAGTATGTATCATTATCTAAAATTGATATTATGAAACATTGTCAAAACCATTTCATATGCCTACAGTCTCATTTCCCTTCAGCAATTTCGCATACCATAAATTTTGGATAATGATAAGATTTAATAATAAGATTAATGACACATACAATATGGTTCAATTTCGTATATTATTAAAATGTATTGTCTGCCTTTTTTCACTGTTGTATATAGAAACTTTGAAAATTTAACTACCAAGTTGCCCATGAGTCAAAATTATAATTCTATAACATTTGTCAAAGAATTGTTTTATGTATTTCCATCTTTTATCTCATTACGTTCTAAACTATGTTTTTCAAACTTTCCGTTAATTCATTGCATAATTATTTATTCAGACCTCGCTAAAAGACAATTATAACAAAATTATTGCATATCCTGTTGCTAGATCATTGCAGCTAATATAATGTAATGGCACTTAAATATTGTTTAAAATACTATTTTATTTACGTACATAACTTGTAAATTTTATTATATACCAATGCAATTAATTTAAAAGAATGCATAGATTTCTATAATCTAACGTCATTTTGCATTTCCATATTCTCCAGAAGCCTCCGGGTGACCTAAAAGACTGAATCTTTGCAGACATATTGTATCGATCACGAGATCGAACCAATAAAGCCTAATTTTCGATTCTCCCAGGACGGAAAAATATGGGTTTTTAGAAAACTCTTTCCATACCGTTCACCCCACCTTGTGATTTAACAAAACTGATTCTTGGACAACTTATAGTATCGACCACTAGACAGAACCTAACAGGACGGGAATTTCAATTTCTCTTTTTTGGGGATGGACAAAACGTGTCAAAAGTCTTCTCAGAATCTTTAGATACCCCCCCCCCTCCTCCCAGTGGCCTAAAAGATTGAAACTTTATACAGTTATAGTGTTGACCACGAGATAGAACTGAACTGAATCAATTTTTGACTAAGACGCTAAGCACCATGTATTGTTAAACGAAATAAAACTTGAAAATTAAGTCATAATTATTTACTAATTACTACTATATATTAAAAAAAGTTGTAACTAAATGTTTAAGTGTTTGTTTTCCAGATTTTAATTACTAGTCAATGTAATAATTGTCCAACGTCTTTTCCAGGCCCTCCAGAAACCCCTCCCCCGGTGATTTCGAAGGCTTAAACTTTGCACACTTGCAGTATTAACCACAAGATAGAACTTAACGGAGTCGGATTTTCCAGTTCTCCCATGGGGTTGGCGAAATGGATCTAAAAATCTTTCTAAAGCCTCCTGCGCCAATTTTCAACGCTAAACACAACGCTTATACACTGTAAAATAAAATAAAAAAACTTTATAATTTACACGATTTTAGTAAAATGCACTAAAAAGAAATACTTTTAGCTATCACAGCATTCTTGGTCATATGGAACTAAAAATATATTCATGGAGGACCATAAAATAATTGTGTTTGGACATTAACAGAATTTTAAGGGGCAATAGAAATTACACTTATAAGAATAATTACATTCAATTCATTTAAATTTTTCTTAGACAATTTTGATTTAAAACTCCATCCTTATATATGTCATTTTTCTAAACTCATTTTCTCCTCCCCGGAGGAGGAAATCAAAAATCTGGTTCAGTTAGATTCTTCCCCGTAGTCAGTCAATACTGTAAGCGTGCAAATATTCAGCCTATTAAGTGATCGCGGGCTTCTAGAGGGATAAAAAAGACAAAAACACATTAGACAATTATTTTATAGACTTAAGTAAGTTGACACTTTTAGTTATACTGATAAATTTATTCATAGTGTATAGACCTCGTTTGTCTCTTTATCCTCTTTAGATGCCATTGTAGCGGATTTAACTTAGATCTATCAAAAGTGACTTCACTCTAACCTAATTTAACTTGATATCCAGGCCCTTTCGGCCCAGAGCAATAACACAGGGATGCACTGATTTAATCAATCTACATTTATTGTGTATTTCACTTAATTACAGCAGCTGGTTGGCTGTTAAAGAAATTGGAGACATAGGTATTGCAGACGGCCATAATGAGACCCAAATATATACTAATATAGTACACTTTGCGAGCCTGGTGATAAAGAGCTTACGCCGTAGACGAGTTACCAAGCTTTTGTGCTTACCCATAACGTTTTTCCCTTGCATCGCACAATGTTGCGGCTAACCTAGGATACTAGACTTTTCTAGTCATAGTAGTATCCAGTTGGGTTCCATTTCAACTAGGCTGCCATCCAACTTTCACACTCAGCCAATTCTGACAATCACTCGATCAATCTCCAATCGAATTCCACCATGAATCCTGTCAATCCATTCCATGAAATCCTCCTGCAATCAATCCATTCCTGTCAGAAATCCCTTGCAATCAATGACTCCCCTTACTTGGGATCCGAAACTTTATCCTGTTTTACATTAGGATCGCAGAAAATGGTACTTAGTTCGGTGATTGATATATCTAACCGAACCAGTCAGAATTATTAGTTTAAAAAAACATAAATTATAATGAAAACTGAGGACTTGAAATAATAATCAAAAGGTTATTTAGGCCTCACAATAGTAGTTAAGAGTTTTAGGGCACCTTGAATGGAGATTTATCGTTTTAGAAAATAGGTCAATAAAACCAATCTTAATATCAAGTACTTTATTCTTGGCCGTTTAATGTTTAATAATCCACATAGTTCATACGCAAGTTACTCATATTTGGAGCCTTCCCTATCACTAATTTCTCTTTGAAAATTCTGATGTTCGCAGCACATGACTTTTTGCTGCATAATGCAATGAATTTACTTCTTTCAATGCGAAATAATGATACAAAATCCACGCCGCAATGTTTTTAATGATGAAAAGTACACTGACAGTGGGCGCTTTTCTGGATGGCAAAATGTAAAATTATATTGAAATACTAAATTAATTTATGTTTCGCTCAAATATAGCTTTTGACAGTTCGAAATATTGTTAACATCTTCTAAGCAATATATTCCATTATATTATACTTATTTGAAAACTGTTCAATATATCCAGAACGGTTCAGGCTAGAGTTCCAAAGTTTATGACACTCGTTTTAGAATAAAAAATACTTTTTATTTTACATTATTGAATATACTGATATTTTATAATATTTTTTTCAAAAATTCATTAGAAAATAAAGCAGTCTTTCGAACATTCGATCGCGTTCAAAATCAATACGGTTCCAGTTTTCACAGATCGTAATAATCGCACCAAATTACAATTGAGATGCTCCATTCGTTCATAAGATATCGCATCCACAGGCTCGCGAACACACACATACACACACACATATGCACACACATGCACACACACATATACACACACATGCACACACACACATACACACATATGCATACATACACACACATACATACATACATACACACATACATACACACACAAACATACATGCACACAAACATACATACACACAAACATGCATACACACAAATATACACACAGATATGCATACACACACAGACATCATTTTTAAAGCGTTTGATTCGTGTTAGAGGATGCTTGAAATGTGCTGTTTGGTTGAAAACTCGAATTCGAATTTTTGACCCCATCACAATACTTTTCCTATACATCACTATCTATGTAGAGAAAATAATAAATTTATTAGGTAGCAAATTTATAGAATGGTTTTAAGCATGTCCTTTCTAAGAATGCATTCAAAATAATGCATAAGAAATTCAAAATATGTTACTGCTTCGATAGTTGAACTAATGTTTGATTTCTTCTTATAAACAGAATCAGTTCAGATTATAAACATTTTAGTTCCTTTCTGTCAAAGATAAAATCTTTTGAATTTAAAAGTATGGCAAATATACTTTATTTTATTCCCCTGCTATCTATTTTTGTCATTGTTTTGCTTCCATCACTAACGGGAAATACTGTGTTCGTGTCGAAAATATTTTTCGGTCAAATAAAATATTTATATTATGTACTTCTTCAAAATTGCTGATTATGAATAAACACTTTTTATCGCTATGTCCGTCGGTTGTCTGCCTGTATACCTAAAATCGATTAAACTGCTTTTTCACAGCAACAAACTCGGAGGACAGATGAAAACATCTTCTTGCATTTTAATTTCCCCACATACTGTATTTCAATGTATAAAGAAATTATTGTGACGGGGTCGAAAGTTCCAATACCAGTTTTCGACGGAAGAGAACGTTTTAAGCATCCCTGGACTCGAATCAAAAGCTTTTGAGAGGATGTCTGTGTGTGATGTCTGTGTGTATGTATGTTAGTGTGTGTATACGTTATTGACGGGAATCGATATCTAGCAAATGAATGGAGCATTTATTAAAAAAACTTGCTGCCGTTATTACAGCCAGCGAATAGTAGAATTCTATCAATTTTAAATTTAATCGAATGTTCAAAAACCTCCCCTACAATTTTCAAATGAATTTTTGAAAAAAAATATTAAAATAATCAGTATCTTTAATAATGATCAATGGATCATCAATTGCTGGGCAATTTTCATTGGAAAACGGATGATACAAACTTTAGAACGCTAACATAAACCGTTTTCGACATATTGCGCTGTCTTCAAGTAAAATTAAAAAAAAAATTACATAAAATTTGATAAAATAATAAGTATCGTCCGATATGTGCACTTTCCACATCCAATATTGTGCAACAAATCTGTAAACATCATTCTCGTGGATCTAGTTCGTTTCATTCACAAGAGAAGATACGTTTTATAATTGTTCTGTATTTTGATATCACAGAATTCGCCAATAGCCATCTTAATTAAATACCCATTACATTTTGATGAAAATTTTGCGAGTGAGTATGACTAAGTCATTTTGTTTGACTCATAACTAAAGCGCCAAATTTCAATTCACTTAATATTAAAAATATTGTGCTGTGGATCTCCTTCTTCTTCTTCAATCGTCCGACATACCCAAAGGTATAAGGTATATGTTTAGATGGCCGAGATGTGCCATCCAATATAGACAGGAACTCAGTTGGGGCGATATTCACAGGGACCGTACCCTTCTTCCCCTACAATCAACCCCTCATAAAGGATTACGGAAGCATATATTTGACGTGTCCGTACTCCGCGTGAACACAGGGTCAGTTTGGGCAAAGCCTGGGATCGAACTCGGGTCATCCGATAACAATTCCCGAGCGGTAACCACTGGGTTGTCGCATCCCTGTGCACGTCATTATTTCGCTGTGAAGGAAGTAAGTAATTACGCAAGGAAAGTCATGTGCTGCCCATATCAGATTTCCTAAAATAAGCCCATATTGTACTTTGCGTACTTTGCACATCAAGTTTGTACTAAGTATGCGTACTTTGCACATCAAGTTTAAAGTCTCGATGCTCCGATTCGGAATATTGGCTTTGTTTAGCGATCATAAAATTCATTTTGAATTAAATGAACAAGTTTTAATTTCAAAATATTTCATAATAAAGTAATAGTAGTGTTGCTGCTAAGCAAAAGCAAGGTGGTCCTCATACTTTTCAAAAAGTTATCACGGAAAAGAAAAAAGATCCTCATTAGTAGAAATAGTATCAATAAAGGCTGAAACAACTGATTTTAATTTAAGGCAGCGTTTATCAAAATATATTCCGCGGAATCATGTGGTTTCGCGACTAGTATTCCAGGGATTCTATGATAGTTTCGTGTTCCATGATAGTTTCGTGTGAGACGTTTAAAAATGAAAAACCTCATAAAATGTTGTTTGCATAATTTGATTCTAACGAGCTTTAATTTTAATATTAAAATAACACTTGTTAATATATTTTGCAACAGAAATGTTAAAAATATTCGAAGTACGTTCAAAATAAACTAGTCTGTCTCTTGCGACCAGAAACTGAAGCGAAGCAGAGTATCTAGCATTTATAGTATCTAGACGTTTATTTCATGAAATTAATAACAAGAACGATCAATCATGCTTAAAGCATTGATTATGAAACACTTTCCAACTTCAATGCAATTTTATTTAAGCATCTCTAAAATGCAATACATTCCTCGGTAATATTTTAAAACTTATCACAATACTACATTAATTTATTATATTTGAAAACTTAAACCTTCATCGAAAAAAATGAACTTCATTCAAATGACGGCATTGAAATATAAATTGCCTGGTTTAAACATCTATAAAATGCGATACATTCCTTGGTAATAATTTTAGAATTATCATAATACTACGATAATTTATTATATTTAAAAACTTCATCGAAAAAAACTGAAATTCATTCAAATGACGTCATAGAAAAAATAACACGCCTGGCTCTCTCTATAAAAGCAGCATTTCATTCATAAACATTTCCCATTCATTTCATTCATCACAATACCATAATAATTTATTTTATTTAAAAATTAAGATCATGGAGCTACAATTAATTAAACTCTATGCTTAAAACTTCATCGAAAAAAATCGTCCTTCTCTTTGTAAAATCAATGAATATTTCATTCATACCAGCTATGCAGACTCCATGAGCTAAATAATTTTGTGTTAAAGAAATACAGCAATTCTAATACAACTCATTCTACATATTTTACTGTTTACATTTTACATAAGTGAAAAATAGGCTTCGTTGTAGAAATAATCAAATTTGGATGATCATTTAAACTCAAATATATTGTAATTGCATTGTTTCAGTATGTAGATGCACAGAAATTAAGTAAAAATAAAGTGGTTTTAGGACGGATACAACACTCAATATGAATTAAAAAGAATTTTAAAAATCAGGATTTTGAGACAAGATGGATGCCATATTTCATTTTGAAGTGGGTCACGTGATTTTTTTCATAGAATGGTCAGATCGCTTCATATAAGAGGTGTAATTATTATTTTAATTTTTATTTAAAAAACTACTGAATATATTTCGCTGAATTTCTTTTTATACATTTTACGAAACAATTTGAATATTACCTAAAATTTTCAAAGCAATTTGTAAATTTTAAATCCGCTTAAAAAATGTTTGAAAAATTAGGTCCCATAGGGTTCAATGTATTTCATTTTTTCAACCCGGGTTCAATCCAAAACTAATTGGGTGATATTATTCATTTATATTCCCATAGGTCCTACAGACCGTCTGAACAACATACTGAAATTTCATTTTGATTAAGTCATTGTTACGGCAGTTATCGTGCTAACGGACAGACAGACAGACAGAATTAATAAAGTCATAAGCACTTTTCAACTTTGTTGTAAAGTGTTAAAAACGCAAAATACTAACTATTTAATAATTAATGTATAAAACAATTGATTATATCAAAAATATAACAATTAATTATATCAAAAATATACATTAATTATATCAAAGTAATTAATTATATCAAAAATATACATTAATTATATCAAAGTAATTAATTATATCATATAATTAATCATATAATAGTCATTAATTATATCATATAATTATATAAAACTATTTGTTATATCAAACAAATAGTAAATTCTGTTTGGCGTGAAAATGTATTTTAATGCATTTTCCCTAATATACTTAACATTATATGAACTTTGACCTCTAGTATTTCAGTACATAGATCGAAATTTAAAATTCGGACTTCGTCACGTGACTTAAAATATTCTTTGTTCAACCTTTGTACAAAATTTCATTCGAATTGATTGAGTTTTACTATGTCAGTAAAACTTTCGCACAATCAGATTTGAATCGATGTTAAAGAAGTTACGCTCGAAACTCGCTTTGCTTAATTTATTAATTAAATACTACCTTGGACTTCTCTTTATAGGTTTCTACCTTCGAATTGGATTTCAAAAAGGTTCCGCGATCAAAAAAGTTTGAAAAACACTGATTTAAGGGATCAATTTTAGTTTGTAAGAAAGCTTTGCAACGAAACCTAAGTTTGAAATGTTCTTATGCAATTAATACATAAAATTTTAAGACTTAATAGACTCTATCAATTTGAATAATAGGAAATTTTCACAAAGGTAGAATATTAATATTCATATACTTCAAAATACATTAATTAAGTTACTTCATTTTTTGCTTTTTAAATTTCCGTATTTTAATACACGAAAATTTATCTGTTTTGGCATATATCGATAAAAAATAATTATTACATGTAGCAGTCCAGAATTAAACACTCATTGGGTTTAATTCTCGAACTAAGTAAGTTATGCTATTTCCATACTGAGTGCTGTAATTGGGTAATCATGAAGGGTGAGTGGTACTGTGGATGCGATATATCTCATACAAATTAAGATAATCGAAGGAAATTTTGCATGATTATTTCAATGAAAAGGTCTGTCGAAATGTTTGTTTAATATGTCGAAAATGTTATTTCAATAAAAAGATATTTAAAGATCTGTCGATTTTCCGAAGGAAAAGTTCTCAATTTTTGGAACATTTATAGGGTCCACTTCGACGAGAACTTAGAATCTTGTCCCATTAACAACTAATGGACAATTCCGACCTATTTTTTTTTTATTCAATTCGAAATATTACTAAACGGGCAAAAACATAAAAAACGTTACTCTCCGAGCTGTATTTAATGTTTTATTAGCAGTCAAAGTTTCGTCGTTCTAACTGTCGTTAGAACGAGCCATTTTGGCACGGACAGAATGTGACGTGAGAATGCTCGGCCATGGCTCGCGTCTTCAAGAATTGGTGAATAAGTTTGATTACATTCGGAAAGTTCCGCTAATTATAATTATTTCTTCCATCTCAAACTGACAAATAAGAATGCTATCGATCCAATTTGTACTACTACAAGTTTAACATCATCACATAAAATATTTATAACTGTGCCAAAAAATGATGTTTCTCGTAATATGTGAAGCGCATGAACCCAGACTGTAGACAAAATTCACCAATCTCATTAAAAAGTGTTTGTTACGTATGTTATAGTAATAAATCAGTGACTGTATAATCCAATTTTCAAAGCCTTTTTATGAGAAGTTATTTCTTTATGATTTATTAAACTTTGAAAATCCTTAAGAGTATCCACTACTGGTTCGGCACTCTATGTTCAGTTTTGCTATTACGGATGAATTTAAAGCCAGATTAAAAGTGGATTATTAACTTTGTCCCCTGATTAATGTTGAAGACCCAGACCGTCCGACTCATCCAGTGGACATGAGCAACTAATTGGACGGACGGCCCCGGTTTAGTGTTGTTGAGACCCAGACCGTCCGACCTACCGTAAAGGTGTAAGGTAACCATTTGGACGGTCGGGAAGTGCCCCCCAATTTAGACCGGAACCCAATGGGGGAGGCAACCACAGGGACCGTACCCTCCTTCCCCTACCACCAACCTCTCGGAAGGACTTGCGGACCCACATGTTTAACGTGATCGTACTCCGCATGAACACGGCGGTAGTTGTGGCAGCGTGCAAATCCAGCACGCAAACCACCGGACTACCGCGCCCGAAATGTGCCAACAGCACGCGGTGTTCCCAGGTGGTCACCCACCCAAGTACTAGCCGCACCCGATGCTGCTTGACTTCGGTGATCTAACGAGAACCGGTGTTTTCAGCACGGTAGAGCCGTTGGCTAGCCCCGGTTTAGTGTTTAATATTCGCAGGTAATTTAGAGAATATAAAAAATTCCGTGCATAAAACATTTTTATACCAATATACTGCAGTGAGCAGTTGCAATTTAGTATTTTCATTAAGTACATGTGTTTTTGAAAAGTTATAAAATAGATTTTATCTAAAAAGTAAATCACAAATTTAAAACATTGCACTAAAGGAATAGAAATTAAATGGAAAATAATTTAAAATTGCTTGACCTATTCAGAATCATAAATGATTTGCTGTTTGATATAGGTTTCAAAATAATATAATATTATAAAAAAAACAATTTAAAACTGCTTTTAATTTAAAAATAAATTATTAAATATCATATTTAGAATCCTCACAAATCATACAAATCTAATAAAAAATATTAAATAAAAGATATATACGGTTGGTCAGTTCCAAGATTCACGATTCATTCCCCGCCTGAGACAGCCTTTATAACGGAGCCGAAATAATTAACCCTGGTGGATTAAAATAAAAGTAAAACACAGAGAAAACGAATTGTCGTTCAGATCGACAGATGCAAGCCAGAGGGAGGTGATTATAGATGAGTTGCACCGACGTCACATTCACCGCCATACTCTTTGTAGACGCCGTCCGCCATCACTGTATTCTTTCAATGTGAAAGTGTTAGTTGTTAACATAGTGTAGCGATTTTTTCTTAATATAGATAGGTTTACAATATGAAAAAATCTGATGTACGCAACACATGACTTTCCTTATATAATGTACTGAATTTACTACTTTTACAATTAAAAAAATAGGTTTTTCTTATAGTTGATACTAATATTCTTTCCAACATATTGAATTTTCGACAATTAGTCGTCATTTTCATTGATTTAGCGTCATTTTTATCCATTTGGCGAGATTTTCGTTAATTTGGCAATATTTCAAAAAGTCGCCAAGTTGGCGATATTTCGCCAAATTCGTCGCCAAAATCTCGCCAAGCGTTAGGGACGAAGAAATAAGTTATTCTTACAGCAGATAAATGATTATTGGTGTTCAAATACAAAAGTATTACGCAAAGTATCTTTTTTCATGAATGGAACGAGCTAGATCTACGAGAATGATGTCACCCAATTTATCGCATGGTATTACATATGAAAAGTGAACATGTTTTTCAATAGGAAATATTTTTTTTTATTTTATATGACTTTTTGATAATTTTTTTAAAAAATGTGCAATATCTCGAGAACGGTTCAAGTTAGCGTTCCAAAATTTATGTCAATCATTTTCTAATGAAAAATTACATAAGAAATGTCTATTTGCGTAATTTTATTAGTGGTTTTGATTTTTTGACGATTTTTTCAAAATTTCATTCGAAAATTTAGGAGGGTTCTGAACATTCGATTGCGTATAAAAACAATATGTTTCCAGTGTTTACGGATTGTGATTTTTGTACTAAATTTAGTTCGAATCGGTCCATTCGTTCGTCAGTTATCGTCTCCATAGACTCACACGCACACACGCACACCACTTCCAAAATGTTTGATTCGTGATCAGGGATGCCTGAAACGTGCTCTCCCGTCGAAAACTCGAATTCGAATTTCCGACCCAGTCACAATACTTTCCTTATACATTATGTATATAAGGAAAGTAATTATCTGATTACGTCGAGAAATTGGCTTTAGAAAGCCAACAGAGGTATAGAGAAAAATTAATTATTACGGGTGTATCGGACGATCCATATATTATTCCAATACAAAGTTGTTCCCGATCGCCTGTTCTGATACCATCCGTCAAATGGTCTGATGTAGCGCTATATTTTACACTTACTCCAAGTCAGGCTACAAAACAAGAAGTCAAGGTACTTTTGATGCTCATTTATTTAATTTATTTTAATGTAATAGTGTGTAAATCTTAATATATTAATTATAATTTAATAAACTAACTAATTTACGAAATAATCAGTTCATATTATTTATTTGGTAGATAATAAGGCTAACTATTTGATGTTTAACATTGAAAATCTATAAAAATTGATATTCGTTTGGGTGTGTTGATATTCTTATCACCTTAAATTGTCCTAACTATTCTCTTTTATCTATTTCACAAGTAAAGTACATTTTAATTATGTATGTTTCTATGTAATATATTATGAGGAAATAAATTTGTCAAGTAATATGAACGATATAATTTTATTATGTAGCATAATTGTTATCTTAATCTCCCATTCTTCAATAGTACGGATTCACCGATGTTACAAAGAACATGGCCGCTGTGCAGTGGAATCGCGAACGTGACGTCACATGAAACTCATCTATAGGGTCTAATCCGACGATTTGCAATCTTGTCTCGGTAACTCAATGAATAGAACAGCGATTGGCCAGTTCGAAGATCTGTAGTTCAATCACCGTCTGGGACTTTCATAACTTATTTTAAAAAATTAGGAAAAATTAGAAAAAATATCTAGTATGGGCAACACATGAATTTACTTATATAATGCAATGAATTTGCTTCTTTCAGAGTGAAAACGAATGTATAAGATCTACGGAGCAATATTTTAAATGCAGAAAAATAAGCCCCACCCCTTGTTATTCGAGCATCATTAATCATAGAAATAATTTAAAGTTATCGAGGTTCGAATGACAAAAGGTGGGGACCTTTCTTTTCCCTCAGCTGTACATTTGACGCTTTTCCGGATGGCAGCATGTAAAACTATTTCGAAGTATCCATTAACTTATTTCACACAACTCTAAAATGAGAATTATCAATATTGATAGCACCCGCAGTACGCAATATAGTACATATATTAAAATATTTTAATAATTAATTCATCCATTTGGCATCATTTTCTTTAACTTAGCGTCACTTTTGCAATTTTAACGCTATTTTCGTCAATCTGAGGCGGCATATATCCCCAAGTTAGCGATATTTCGCTAAATTAATCTCTAATTTCACGAAATGTATCACTATGCATTACAGAGAATGACTGTTGACGAATTGTTAAGCTTCAAATATAAAACTATTACACAAAGCATCTTCTCCCGTGCATGGAACTAAGACACTAGAATGATGTTAACAAATTTATTGCATAATATAACATCAGAAATTGAACATATTTCACAATAGTTAATAATTTTTCAAATTTTATGTAATTTTTATTTATAAATTTATTTTGAAAAAAGCAATATCTCAAGAACGGCTCACGCTATCGTTCTGAAATTTATGTCAATCTTTTTCTAATAAAAAATTGTACACGAAATAATTATTTATGTAACATTATTGAAGGTTTTAATTTTTGATGATTTTTTCAAAATTTCATTCGAAAATTTGCGGATCTTCCGAGCATTCGATTGCTCTTAAAATCAATAGGCTTCCAGCATTCACCGATTATAATCTTTATACTAAATTTTGTTCGAAACTATCCATTAGTTCGTGAGATATCGTCTCTAAAGGCGCGCATGCAGACATCACCTCAAAAACGATTGATTCGGAATGCTTAAAACATGGTCTTGCTCCGAACATTTGAATTCAATTTTCGACCCCGTCACAATACCTTCCCTATGCATTAAACTATGTACATATAGCGAAAGTAATAAATAGATTAAAATGTGTTGCAAAATAGCCATTTCACGTCGAACTTTTTATTCAGACCCAAATGACATAATTTACAGAACTTTTATTTTCCCTAATGGCCAGGCATTTGATTCTCATCATTCGCCTATACACCGGCTAGAACCGTGAACCTGTTAGCCGTCATTGACGTTGCCCCGACGCACCAGTGGGGGTAGGAACACACCGCACTCAACGACACAACATCCATGCCTGAAGGTGGGACTCGAACCCACAACCCGGCAGCCGAACGATCGCTAGGAAACACTTGCCCTGACCGTTCGACCACCGCGTCGGCTAATTTACAGAACTGTGACATGCATCTTTTCAAGACATTACCCTTTTCGTATCTAAAACGGAAGAAAACCATTTAAAAACTCATAAGTTCACTGTGAAAGTGTACTTTGGAAGTATTTTAACAAGACATAAATGGACACCATAGTTGAATAGTTTTCATGAGCTGGAGATATTACAAATATAATTTTCCATTAGATAGACCATTCGATCACCATTCAATCGCTTGAAATAATTAAACGAATTGCATAAAACTTCTGTATGCTTATTTTAATCATAGCAACAAATACCATGAAAATTTTCACTTAGATCCTGATAAGGCTAATTAATATTATTTTTTTTTCATAAAATATCAAAATTTATGAGTTTGTAGAAACAGCCATGTGTTGGTCACATCACATTTTTTTTTGTAAGACGTTTCAACAACCACTTACCTACTATTCCACTTGGAGTAACTTCTTATCGCTTCAACTTATTTAACCTATAGCTTTTAGGCCCATCTAGGAAAGCAATTTTTTGAAAAGCTCCTCAAATGGAGTGTTTCGAAATAGAAGAAGCCGTCCTATAAAATATAGGTGTAGTGACCCGTGTAAAAAGACTTCATAAAAGGATAATTATTTATATCGCAGTGGTATTAGGTCAACCAGAAGAAACTTTCAGAAGAAAATGAAAGTGTGAGCGATTAAGGTTCTTTCTACCTGCATCATTACTTGCCATCAAGGATCTCAGTTATTTCGTACGGAAATTTACAATTAAGAAAATTGCTGAAAACAATGTTCAAATCTATAAAATTACTGCTTTCGCTTAACGAAGTATAGTTTTCGTGTTGAAAAAACTTATAGGCCAAATTGAAAATCTAAGCGTTTTCAAGGACTCTGAATATTTTTACTTTCCATACATACATACATACCGGTAAATTATTGTGATAGAGTCGAAAATTCAAATTCGACTTTTCGACTAAAGAGCACGTTTTAGTATTCCTAAACTCGAATCGAACGTTTTTGAGGTGATATATCTGTGTGTGTGTGTGTGTGTGTGTGTGTCCGTGAGTCTGTGGATGCGATATCTCTCAAACAAACAGAACATTTTGAGCGATCATTACAAACAGTGAAAACTGTAACTCTATTTTAAACGCGATCCAACGACCCCCCCCCTCTCCCTATTTTTGAATGAATATTAATATTTTTAAAAATCTAAAGATAATCAGGGCATTCAATAATGTTAAATAAATAATCATTTACGTAATTTTTTTATTCTAAAACGAGTAACACAAACTTTAAAACATTAGCTTGAACCGTTTTGAAGATATTGCAAGTTTTTAAAATGGATTCACTTAAAACATTACATAAAAGTAAGAGTAACATCAAATGCTTGGCGATTTATTTGGCGACCTTTGCGACTAATTTGGTGAAATATTACCAAGTTGGCAACTATTTAATATGGTGCCAAATTGGCAAAAAGAACGCCGAAGTTACGAAATTAACACCAAATTAATGAATGAACAATTAACCTATTTTAATATAATGGAGTATATTGCGTAGTAGATGAGTAAGCAATATTTCCAATTGTCCAGTTATATTTGCATGAGATATAAATATATCTGATACTTCAAAATAATTTTACATGTTGTCATCCAAGAAAGCATCAAATATCAGTGTACTTTTCAACTTTAAAATCATTGCGTCGTGGATAATGTACGTCATTATTTCCCATTGAAAAACGACAAGTCGCTGTATTATTTGAATAAAGTCATGTGCTACCCACACCAGATTTTTTCATAAAATATCGAAATTTATGAGTCTGCAAAGACAGCCATGTGTTGGACACAAGAAATGTTTTCTTGTATAATGTTTCAACAACAAGATACCTACTTTCCGCTTGAGCTAAATTCTTAGCACTTCTACTTTTTAACACTTTACAACAAAGTTGAAAAGTGTTTATGACTTTATTCATTCTGTCTGTCTGTCTGTCTTTCTGTCTGTCCGTTAGCACGATAACTGCCGTAAAAATGACTTAATCAAAATGAAATTTTAGTATGTTGTTCAGACGGTCTGTAGGACCTATGGGAATATAAATGAATAATATCACCCAATTAGTTTTGGATTGAACCCGAGTTGAAAAAATGAAATACATTGAGCCCTATGGGACCTAATTTTTCAAACATTTTTTAAGCGGATTTAAAATTCACAAATTGCTTCGAAAATTTTAGATAATATTCAAATTGTTCCATAAAATATATAAAAAAAATTCAGCGAAATATATTCAGTAGTTTTTTAAATAAAAATTAAAATAATAATTACACCTCTTATATGAAACGATCACGTGACCATGATATGAAACGATCACATAACCCACTTCAAAATGATATATGGCATCCATCTTGTTTCAAAATCGTGATTTTTTTAAGTTCCTTTTAATTCATATTGAGTGTTGTATCCGTCCTAAAACTATTTTATTTTTGCTTAAATTCTGTGCATCTACATACTGAAACAACGCAATGACAATATATTTGAGTTTAAATGCTCATCTAAATTTGATTATTTCTACAACTAAGCCTATTTTTCACCTATGTAAAATGTAAACAGCCAAATATGTAGAATGAGTTGTATTAGAATTCCTGTATTTTTTTAACACAAAATAATTCAGTCCATGGAGTCTGCATGGCTGATATGAATGAAATATTAATTGATTTTATAAAGAGAAGGACGATTTTTTTCGATGAAGTTTTAAGCATAGAGTTTAATTATTTGTAGCTCCATGGTCTTAAATAAAATGTTTAAATAAAATAAATTATTATAGTATTGTGGTGAA
The DNA here is from genome assembly GCA_951213105.1 of Amaurobius ferox. Lineage (NCBI taxonomy): Eukaryota > Metazoa > Arthropoda > Arachnida > Araneae > Amaurobiidae > Amaurobius > Amaurobius ferox. Next base: position 140,925,843 of record OX578141.1, on the reverse strand, counting down.
TGAAATGAATGGTAGAAAGTTATGAATGAAATCCTGTTTTTATAGAAAGATCCAGGCGTGTTATTTTTTCTATGACGTCATTTGAATTAATTTCAGTTGTTTTCGATGAAGTTTTCAAATATAATAAATTATCGTAGTATTATGATAGTTTTTAAAATATTACCGTGGAATGTATTGCATTTTAGAGATATTTAAACCAGGCAATTTATATTTCAATGCCGTCATTTGTATGAAGTTCATTTTCTTCAATGAAGGTTTAAGTTTTCAAATATAATAAATCAATGTAGTATTGTGATAAGTTTTAAAATATTACCGAGGAATGTATTGCATTTTCGACTTTTTTTAAACAAAATTGCATTGAAGTTGGAAAGTGTTTCATAATCAATGCTTTAAGCATGATTGATCTTTATTGTTTAACCCATGGCTCCGTCTCAGAACTTTTAGGTCCGTCTAAGAACAACAATATTTTGTAATGCGTCCTTAAATAGAGTGCTTCCAAATAGAAGACGCCATCCACAATTCTATAAAATATAAGTGTAGTGACCTGTGTGAAAAGACTTCATAAAAGGATAATTATTTATATCGCAATGGTATTAGGTCAACCAGAAGAAACTTTCAGAAGAAAACGAAAACGCGAGCTATTGAAGATATGTCTACCTGCGTCATTACTTGCCATCAAGAATCCAAGTTGTTTTGAACTGAAACTTATAATTAAGAAAATTACAGGAAATAATGTTCAAAGCTATAAAATTACTACCGTCGCTAAAAGAAAGTATAGATTTCGTACCAAAATAGCTTTTCGGCCAAATTTTCTTCCGCCAAACTTATCCACGAATTCGCAGTGTGTTACATTAATAGGCTTTGTTATCAAATAACTTTTCACAGTACGCATCACTCCACACCGGCATATCCCGCCATCCTGAACGACTTTCAACGACACAGTGAAGTACACATCATTCACTCCGGACAGAAATAGTGTGCCCGGTCATCTGGTGGGGTGATGTCACAATAATCCATCGCATTTTCATGAAAAGCACTGCATTTCTCAAGGAGCAAAGTCACTTGTAACTTACACATCATGTTTCTATGTAGAGCGGGAAGAAAATATAGTTGGTACTTTTGGGAACTGTGAAGCACACTGTAGTATCGACCATACGGCAGAACTAATTAGAGCGGGTTTTTCGATATCCCACTAGGAAAAACGGAGCAAGTGGGGGTTTTCAAAGAGTCTTTAAAGGCTCTACAAAAGGCCTCAGGTTGCCTAGAAGGCTGAATTTTTGCCCACTTTATAGTATCGCCTACGGGACAGAACATAATGAAGTCGTATTTTTGATAACTCTGTGAAATTGAAAGCATAAGTGTTTTTTAATCTTCGCAGATACTCCATGGATTCATGGGCGCCCATAGGACTTTTCCCAGGAGGGGACGAACTCATGGATAAAACTTACATCATCGATAAGCTTAATGCCCGTTTTTGTGACCTTGACCGTCTAGGAGGGAGCAAATGCCCTCCCTTTCCTAACCCTATGGGCGCCCATGCATAAATATCCAGTTACTTATGAGGCTGAATATTTGTGCTCATTTAATATCACTACGGGACAGAATCTAAAAGAGAAGGATTTAAGATATCTCCATGGGGCGGACGAAATTTGGGATTGAAAAATCTATTAGGAGCCTCCAGAAGCTGCTCGATAACCTAAATAAATAAAAACTTTAATACTACCTATAGTATTAACCATGGAACAGATCCTAACTGAGTCAATTTTCGATTAAGATAATTATTTTGTTAAACGTTGTTAAACAAAGAAACTATATTTGTTACTTATATACACTTGTTATAAAATATTACAGCTAAAAAAATGTTATAGAATTTAGTTTCCATTTCTTTCACAGGATTAAATACGAGTATACTACATAATATACGAGTATTTAAGCCTGACAAAAATAAGGAAACACACACTCTTTAAAAAATTAAACTGCATTTTCTTTAATAAGTTTTATTTTGTTTCACAATGTATGGTGCTTGACATCCAAAATAGTTCTCAAACTTGAAAATTATCCCAGATAGGTTCTGTCTCGTGATCGAGTTTAAGTGTTTTATGTCCCCATTGGGGTCTGCCGAAGAGTTTTGTAAAACTTAATCCCCCCCCCCCTCTCCGGGAGAAAAATCGAAAATCCAGCTTCAGTCCAATAGTCGATATAAGTGTTTCAAAGATAAAGCTTTCTAATCCATCAGAGGGCAGCTTGAGTATCTTTAAAAACATCTAACTCCATAATTTACACCCCGGAGAAAGGGGATTGAAACTCCAAATACGTTAGGTTCTGTCCGACGGTTGATACTATAAATTTGCAAAGAGCAGCCAAGTCACCAGAGGGTTTCTAGAGAATTTTTCTTTCTTTCGACCCAGATCGTCAAACTTATCCGAAAGTGTAACTAGAGGGTTTCTTCTTCGATCCAGACCGTCCGGCCTACCCGAAGGTCTTCGGTATCTGTCTGGACGACCGGGAAGTGTCACCAAATTTAGACCGGAACCCGTGTGGAGGCGGCACCCACAGGGACCATAATCTCCTTTCAGTACAATCAGCCTCTTAGAAGGCAATGACTTATGGACCCACATATTTAACGTGCCCGTACTCCGCGTGAACACAGGGACAGTTTGGGCAGAAGCGGGAATCGAACTCGGGCCGTACGATTGCAATTCCCGCGAGCTAACCACTGGGCTCTCCCACCCGAAAAGTCAAAAAATATTTTCTCCGTCCCCGGAGAGAAAATCGAAAATCCGGCTCTCAGGACCTTGACCTCTTTTAGTACTAAAAATGTGCAAATATTCAGCTTTCTATAGCAACAAATGGGCTTCTGGAAAATCTGAAAAAAATTTCGAAACCCCCACCACCATTTTATCCAACCCCGTGCGAGTTAATCAAAAATCTGGCTCCGTTAGATTCTGTATCATAATCGATATCACAAGTATACAAATATTCGACTCTTTAAATCATCGGAGGGTTTCTGGAGGGTTCAGAAAAACAGGAGGGTTTCTGGAGGGTCCAGGTAGACAATTATATAGAGTGATTGTAAAAGGAGTACAACAAAATTGTGAGCCAAAAGTATAAAATTTCATCATATGTTACTCTTTGCATTTCTATTTAATAGTTGTATCCAGTTTATTTTCCTTAATTTTATCAACATTTAGATGGATATCCTAAATTAAATCGCACTTATTTAATGCTTTTACGTGTATTCAACTTTTATTCTGTTGGTAGAAACCCCCGACAGTTACTCCTTAAAAGAGAAATTCCCTTTCAAATTCTAACATTTCTCTTACATTTAACTTTTGAATGAAGTGATTTGAATGCGAGTTCAAATGGACATGTCATCCGTGAGTAATTCGGAAGTAAGTCAGAGGAACGGGGCGATATTTGCAGAGAGCAATGCATTTGGAATTCATAATTTTCTAAGAGGCTTTTTACAAAAGGCCTACTGAGAGAGGGCAAATGCAAAAGAAGGCACAAGAGAGAAAACAAACATTTTCTTTTCGTTTTGGATTGGGGAATTTATTAAACGTATGCTTAGTAATTAATGTTCACACGGAAAATACTTAAAACGCCTTATAATGCGAATTAATTTAAACGAAACTTGTAAAAAAGTTGAAACTTAATATCTTTATAAGTGTTATATATATACACTACCCGACACAGGAAATGCAACACCATGAAAGAGCGACTAGAGTGTGATGATAAGGGATACACAATTTACTAATTCTTCAATTTATTTTATAGGGTTAATAATGATTATCATTTAATCTATATGTATTAATAGGCACTCGTTGTATTTTGAATGCAGTTTATCTGGTTTTTATACCTTCTAATACTTTAGAATGGATTTACTATTTACAATTTTTAAGAATGGCAACATGGACATTACTCTTTAAGGTTGGCAACAACTTCTTAGCACATTATGTTGAGATGGTTTTGCTGCTACAACTTCTACACACATATAAGTCAATTTATTTTTTCAATTTATTCAATCATTTTTAGTTTTTAAATTTTCTCAATCATTTTTCATTTTTATTAGCGCATAGGGGCTACTATTGACATTTGTTCACAGTAAAAGGTCAATAAATCAAATGTGCTAATTAAAGCTGATGTATAATAGTCGCCCTCTGAAGATTTTACTATTACATCACCTTAATTGTTATTTGATAATCCATTTTACTTTAATATTTTTGTTTTAAATATAATTGGTGGTTTCTGTCATTATCTTGTGTCTGGTTGGTATTTGAATACTTTGTTTCTTATGGATGCTTTACTATTTCTCTTCAATGATTCTATTTTAATTTATCTTTATTACTTTATATATATATATATATATATATATATATATATATATGTATATACATAAGAGACAAACCCAACAGTTCAGAAACTAACCGAGAAGTGACCAACCACTACAATCGAAAACACTTAAAGTATGAATAACACTGTTTTTCGGAGCCGTAGCCTGTTTTTGTTTTATTTGCTTTTTAGATATCCACCTTAACGGTTTTATTAGTGTTTTATATTTTTTTTTACCTGCCGAGTCGGGTTTTTTTAAATTTTGCACGTTTTTTGTGTAATCAAAATTACTGTTTTTGTAATATTTTCACATTTTTATTTTTGCCAGCCGGGGCGGTGTTTATTACTTTCCTTATATACATAATGTATAAGGAAAGTATTGTGACGGGGTCGAAAATTCGAATTCGAGTTTTCGACGGGAGAGCACGTTTCAAGCATCCCTGATCACGAATCAAACATTTTTGAAGTGATGTCTGTGTGTGTGTGTGTGTGTGTGTGTGTGTGAAAGTATGTGTGTATGTGTGTGTGTCAGTGAGTCTGTGGAGACGATAACTGACGAACGAATAGACCGATTCGAACCAAATTTGGTACAAAAATCACAATCCGTAAACACTGGAAGCCTATTGTTTTTATACGCAATCGAATGTTCAGAACCCACCTAAATTTTCGAATGAAATTTTGAAAAAATCGTCAAAAAATTAAAACCACTAATAAAGTTACGCAAATAGACATTTCTTATGTAATTTTTCATTAGAAAACGATTGACATGAATTTTAGAACGCTAACGTGAACCGTTCTCGAGATATTGTACATTTTTTAAAAAAATTATCAAAAAGTCATATAAAATAAAAAGAAAAATATTTCCTATTGAGAAACATGCTTACTTTTCATATGTAATACCATGCGATAAATTGAGTGACATCCTTCTCGTGGATCTAGCTCGTTCCATTCTTGAAAAAATATACTTTGAATAATACTTTTGTATTTGAACGCCAATAGTCATTTATCTGCTTTAAGAAAAACTTATTTCTTAGTGCATAACGCTTGGCGAGATTTTGGCGACGAATTTGGCGGAATGTCGCCAACTTGGCGACTTTTTTGAAATGTTGCCAAATTAACGAAAATCTCGCCAAATGGATAAAAATGACGCTAAATCGATGAAAATGACGACTAATTGTCGAAAATTCAATATCTTGGAAAGAATATTAGTATCTACTACAAGAAAATCCTATTTTTTTACTGTAAAAGTAGTAAATTCATTACATTATATAAGGAAAGTCATGTGTTGCCCACATCAGATTTTTTTATGGTGTTTCCACTACTATTGAGTATCGTACTTATACTGCGATCTACAAATAAGGTGGGAAAATTGTACATATAGCATAGACTTTTGAGACGATTAATATGTGATAGTTTACACTTATTACTTACTATCCAGGCGTTTGATGCGGAGCAAATAGCTGATGATTAGATTTTTAAAAACTTGGTTACTAAGGCAAGAAGAATAATGAGAGAAGAATTTTACATTAAATTTAAATTGATGTCTCTTATCCTAAATAATAGTATTGAATGAGTTACTTTGTATATAAATGGTGATATTAAGGTAATTTACAGATTTGGAAGGGTGAAATTCATTAGGTATTAACTCAAGATTGGATGGATAAATATTAAGTGTGGGTAAAGAATCATGTACAATATGAAAACAAAGTAAAACATCATCAATGTATCGAAAAATAGAAGTGTTACGAATGAACTGAATGGATTGTCTTTCGTAAAAGTAAAGATACATATTGGTGAGCATAGAGCTACTAGTGGATCCTTGCGGTACCTCCAATCTTTTGGAGATATACAGCATTACCATGTACAAGATAGTTGTGAAAAAGAACAAAATGCAATAAATTATTAAAGATAGAAGAGGAATATTTAGTAAGAGTATTTAATTTGAATTGATTGAAGAGTTGTTTAATGACAGAAAATAAATCTTTGATGATGATGTTATTAAAAAGATCTTTAAAATCTAAAGTTTGGATTGGGTCAATGGTAGTAAAGGATTTCTGTTTTTGAATAAGTTCATAGCTATTTCTGATGATGCAATGTGGTTCTATATATATATATATATATATATATATATATATATATATATATATATACACAGGGTGTCCCAAAAACATTGGCCTCGACTTTTATTCCTTAAATATTGATCTTAGGCATGTATAATAAATTACAAAGTTGATCAATAGTTTACAAAGATCAATATTTAAGGAATAAAAGCCGAGGTCAATGCTTTTGGGACACCCTGTATATATATATACAATATATAAACATATATATGTAATATATATACATATATATTGTAGTAATTTATTTTATTTGTTTGTTATATTACCAAATACATTTTCTATCAAACTCAACTTCTATCAAAGTCAAAGGTAGTTCGGTGATTGACAAAGCGGTTAATATTATGTAAGTATGAAGAGTAATAGCATTATGTCGTATCAATTGTATATTATGTCGTATATTATGTCGTACAAAGTTGATCAATAGTTTACAAAGATCAATATTTAAGGAATAAAAGCCGAGGTCAATGCTTTTGGGACACCCTGTATATATATATACAATATATAAACATATATATGTAATATATATACATATATATTGTAGTAATTTATTTTATTTGCTTGTTATATTACCAAATACATTTTCTATCAAACTCAACTTCTATCAAAGTCAAAGGTAGTTCGGTGATTGACAAAGCGGTTAATATTATGTAAGTATGAAGAGTAATAGCATTATGTCGTATGCAATATTATATTAAGATGTGTATTCATTATGTAAATACGTGGTATTTGGAAATAGTGGGCATTTACCTGGGTTGCAATACACACATATGACTTTAATAATGCGTACGTTTGTGTATGTGTGTGTCTGTGTAAATAACAAAATTTATTTTAACAACATTCCCTTTAACATTATAAAGAAGTTTCACTTAACGTACTGTATCTAATTCCTTTCATTGTGGTTTTAAACTACCTCGAGCATCAGACTAGATAAAAGGTTTGCTTGCCAAATTATTTACCTCTGAAATATCAACAAACCTTTCAACACCATAATGGAAACACTGAAGTTGAATGAATTCCTTCTCAACAATTGTAATGAAAACGCGTTCGCGACTGCACGTTTGCTGGCAAACTAATAAAGGAAACGAAGCAGCGAGACTTGTCGAAATCACATTGAGTATCTTTAGAATCAAACTAAAGCTTGTAGCCATGAGGGAATAATAATTTTACATTTCTAGTCACTTTAACATTGACTTAGAAATTTGATCAAAATCTTAAACAAAAGCAGCTGTTTCTCATGATTCTTATTGGTCGATAGTATCTCAGCATCAGAGGTAATGTGAAATAAACTTAAATAATACACTTAAAGTAGCATATATATTTAACTTCTAACAAATTCTTTTGAAGTAATAAATTGACTTTTACTGGGAATTTGATCGCAATTCTGCCCATTTTAGGTTTGTGATTAAAGAGTATTGAAGTATTAATACCATTTTAAAAAATGAATAATCGTACTAGTGCAGTATACCGCCTCTGAAGCGTTTTACTCTGTTGACTGTCATTTTGACGATATCTTTTTCACACAATCTGAAAGAATACGGTTCTTATAAAACTGTAAAGATACACAATGTAATCGATGACAAAACACAAAATGATCAAAATACATTATTTTTCATACAAAATTGGATTCTTTCAAGAATACTGTGAGGCCATGACTTCTGCTTACTCTTTATAAACGTATATTTTGAAAACTTTTCTTTACTCTTCAATAATTTAAATTTCAAATATCTTTTGATTACTATTTATTATTTTAATTTTTGAAAATATTTTGTTTACTTTCGATATAATTTAAATTGTTAATAAGGTATTTATTTTCCATTAGTATTATTATTTTTAAATACTTTTGTTAATGATTCGAATATTTCGAATTTGTTTACTTTTCGATAATTTAAATTTGTAAAACATTCCAAATCAGTTTCAATCCAAATCTCCATGCATGTGAAATCCTTAATTTAAGTCGAATACACAAAACTCCAGCAGTCGCATACACAAAAGCAACGCAATTAAATCAAATGTGTTTACTTCTTTTACGATGATTTTTATTTTTTTTTCGACTTAAATAATAAAGAAATGGATATGAATATAAATTTTATAAATGATCGCTACTACATTTTGGACTGCATTATATCGATTACGGTTTTATTGAAATTGAATCATTGATATTTTCAATTTCTTTTGTCTTCTGTTTTATTTTGGCAAAGATTTTTCAAACTCATATATTGTGTTTAGCCAGTTAAAACAGAATAAAAATGGCACCCGTATGTATCTCCACATACGATTTTAGCGCTTTCATTTAGGCATATATTAATCAACTTCCATATTTTTTGTAAATTTGTTTAGGAATGGGACCAGGATGTTTTTTCTTCAGATCTGCCTGTGAATATAATTTTGTATAGCGAAAACAGAAATTTCTATACTTCATTTTGATTAAATTAAATTAAATTATTTAAACTAAATTGTCAATTAAATGTTAATTAAATTAAATATTATAATAGAATGTTTTGACGAACAATATCAATTAGAATACTACAAGAATTTGCACATAATTGCAAATTTTCTTCTTCTTCGACCCAGGCCGTCCGAACTACCCGAAGGTGTTAGGTAACTGTTTGGACGGCCGGAAAAATGCCACCCAATTTAGACCGGGACTCAGTAGGGGCGACATTCACAGGGGACCGTACCTTATTTCTCCTACCACCAACTTCTCGGAAGGACTTTCGCACCCACATATTTAACATACTCGTACTCCGCGTAAACACGAGGAAAGTTTGGGCAGAGCCGGGAATCATTCGAGTGCAATCCCCGCGCGCTAACCACCGAGCTGTCCCACCCATAATTATGAGTTTTAAGGGGGAGGGGGGGTTATATTATATAATGCGTACGAAGAACAAGTATACTACTAGTTGCTTTCTATGAATAAACAAATTTTTACAGCAAGCCAATCAAATCCTCATAAATGTCATCCTGCTTATTTATTTCAATATAAATAGATCAAGTTTTAGGCTATATATATTCATTAAAATTTCCCTTTTAAAAAAGTTCTGAAACAAGCAACAAAGTAGTTTTTACTAAAAATTGTGCCTCCTGGTGCAGAAGAATAAAGACATAAGAAAAGATTATTTCATGAAAGAGAACTAAAAATTGCTTTATAAATTGGTTGTAAAAACTAGCAATAAATGGCTCTATCTGTTTGGTAATATTTTATTGTTATATTCTTTTATACGGGGTACAAAAATATCATTCACTATCATGGACAGATGTCGGCTTCCCACTGTTGGCGTCAATTAGAATGCCTTATGAGAGAAAAGATCGTCTGGCCAAATATCGCCTGCTTAGAGACAAAAGGTGGGAAGGCGTGCCACAATACCATTTTCTAGAAAGCTCGAAGTTGGTAGGATAGATTGTGGTACGGGCCGGGAATGCTAGAAATGGAACAAAACTAAAATCTGAGAGTGAAAATCGATGGGGCACTTCTTTTTAAACTGCGAACCTTAGAAATTTCATTGTGCAATGGTATCATCAATAAAAGATCAATTTATGTTCTGAAGATTTATAAAGCTTTATGTCCGCAACATTTTGAAGTTAGATATCAAATACTGCTTTGTAAGGTCATAGAAATTCTGATGTGGGCAGCAGATGATTTTTCCTACATAATGCAGTGACTGTTTCGCAGCTTAATGTGGATGTAGAAAATCCTCGGCACAACGTTTCTAGCGTTGAATTTTACTACAAAATTAACTTTTATTTTGGAAAATCTAACTTGATAATTAGAAATATTGCCAGCATACGTTAAGCAATACAGTTCATATATTAAACGATTATAATAATTAGAAACTAATATTTTAATATACAAAACTGGTGGTTTGAGTTCCAATTAATAGACCTAAAATTTAAAATTACAGTTCTTATTATGTTTTCATATCTCAATGTTGTATTTAATATTTCATTGTTTAATTTGCAAGGCGAATCACGTTACTATAACAAACATCTAATCATCGCTAAATGGGAGTATGAAAAACTGAACGTTAAAGCCTGTCATGCTGATTAATTTTTATACGACTCCCACCCTTTTAAAAAAAAAAGCAATTAATTCAACGCATACATGTAACACAAACCGTGAAACTCACTATATTTTGAATCTAGAATATTAAGTTTAATATTAATAGAATATTAATACACTAATATTTGATTCTAAAATATTAATTTCCCCCACAGCGACGGGAATTATCAAATAAATTGAACTTCATTTTCCAAGATATTGAATATTCATCAATTTGCCGTCGCTTTGGTAAATTTAGTATCAGTTTCACTAATTGTTAACATTTTCGTTAATTTGGCTACATTTTCAAAAAGCCATATTGGTTATATTTTGGCATAGTGTCACCAAATTTTTCGTTGAGCATTAGAGACAGACAAATAACAAATAAATGACTTTTGGCGAATTGTTGAGCATCAAAATACAGAACTGTTGCAAAAGGTATCTTCTTTCGTGAGTGGAACAAACTAGATCTACCAGAATATCATTAAAAATTTGTCGCACAGTATTACATATGGAAAGGTAACACATTTACGGTAATTAACACCTTTGTAATTTGTGCAACTTTTTATATATAAATGTATTTGAAAGATGCACAATATGTTGACAATGGTTATTCCTAGCATTCTAAATTTTGTGTTTCATTCATTTTCTAATGAAAAATTACATAAGAAATGATTTTTTATGTAACATTATTAAAGGTTAGAATTTTTTATGATGTTTTTTTTTAATTTCATTCGAAAACTGGAGAGGGGGGGTCTTTTGAACATCCGATTGCGTTTAAAACCAATAAGATTTCAGAATTTACTGATTTTAATAATCGTGCCAAATGTCGTTCAAAACACTCCATGCGTTCATGTGAAATCGTATCCACAGAGTTACGGACACACACACACAATCACATGCATACACACACAGACAAGCATACATCACTTCAACCATGTTCGATTCGAGTTCAGGGACACTTGAAATGTACTCTCCCGTCGAAAACTCGAATTCGAATCTTCGACTCCGTCGCAATACTTTCCCTATACATTATGGTTGGTTGGTTGGTTGGTGTCGTGTCCCAAACATATTTATTAAGGAAGAATGTGTGCACTGCTTCTGTTTAGTCAAAGACCAGGGGCACCCGAAGGTAGAAGTCTGACTTCTGCCCCAATATGACATCACAACATCCATGTCCGCAGGCGGGACTCGAACCCGCAATCTGGCAGCCTAGCCATCACGAGGAAACGCCTGACTCTTTGACCGCTCGGCCACCACATCGGCCCCTATACATTATACTATGTATATAGGGAAAATAACAGACATAAGCTGTAAATTGTCTATTGCAGGAAGTGACGGCTTGCTTTGATTGTTTTAATCTCTTATAATTTTAATGAACTATTTAAATTATAAAGATAGTAGCACGAATTACCCGACATTGTCCGGATCCTTAATAAACACTCGCTAAGCAAATAATACACAAATAATATGCAGATAACATCACTCAATTTTCAAATCGCCTGCTTTCAACCAAAATCATTTCCTCGACCTGTATTTTTCCATGCGCAGCCATCCCAATTACACAAAGCAGTAGGTCCTAAATAAGGGCTCTGAAAATATAAAAAATCGGAAAAGCAAAAGAAGTCCATTTTAGTTATAAAAGTTAGATTATCTTCGTTTCTTAGCCTAGTTCTCGTTTTCAGACAGTTGAATTTAAAAATTTGGTGTAACTATTTTATCATCCAGTTCATGGCCAGCCATTAAAGCTCACGGCTCGAAATTGATGAAAAAAAGTCTCTTTCATCTGTCGGAATAAATTGATTTTTAATCCGAAAGTGTAAAAATATTTTAAAAAATAAAGACAACTAAGAATTGGCTATTAAGTCTTTAATTAAAATCTCGATCCACGACGTACACAAAAATTCTCAACCATAGAGCTTTCGGGAATTATTATGCACACCATCAGTGGCAAAATGAAAGTAGGTGGAAAACATGAGCTTAAATACACAGGCTACAACCGCGAGATAAAATCTGAAAATTAATCATTTTACATTTTAAATACGATACATTTAAAGAACATAATTCAATTACAAAGTACAAAATGAAAAACTTTCGTAAATTACAGGTTAACCAATAAATATGTCGTCAAAGGCAACAGAAAGCAGCTACTAAATATCCAGAAAATCATACAATAGTTTAACACGCAGTGAGTCGAGAACGAGACGCCAAGCATAACTGAGAGTCTTCTTCTTCTTCGGCCCAGACATTCCGACCTACCAATAAGGTATAAGGTATATGTTTGGACAGCCGGGACGTGCCATACAATTTAGACCGAAACCTAGTGAGAGAGGCATCCACAGGGGCCTTACCCTCCTTCCTCTACCACCAACCTCTCGAAAGGATTTACGGACCTACATATTTAACGTGATCGTACTCAGCTTGAACACGACGGCTGTTTTAGCAGTGGCGATAATCAAACCCGGGCCGTCCAAGTGCAACTCCCGCGCGCTAACCACTGAGCTGTCGCGCCCCATAACTGAGGGTCTGAACGGGATCAAAATTACAAATTGAATCACGGTAAAGATAAATGTAAAGTTATTCATAAAGTAAAATATTACTATGGTTATTGCAGCAAATTAAAAAAAAAAGTCTTATCGGACATAGGATGAGAATTATCATTAATAACAAAATGGGCAAGAGCCGTGAACAGTTTCCTATTTTTAACATCGAGAGTATGCTCAATTAAACGAATACCAATAGTACTGTTTGTACTACCAATGTAGAACTTAAAATTATTTTCGGGAGATAAAAGGGGGACAACTTATACCCCGGACAGTTACGTGAAGTTATTTTTATCTTTAAATTTATCAGAACGAATACAATTAAATAATATTGTAATGTTCTGACCTTTTGCCATATAAATCTAGTCTTCCTTTTCACTCGGCGATTTTTCATCCTCTGATTTATTTTTGTCATGAGTAAAGTTTGCGCCTGCCCATATACCGTTATACTTAATGATTTCACGTGTTTTCCATTTAATTGTATAAATATATACTTGTATACTATTTTCAAAAGTTTATGTGCAATTTAAGTGAAATTTTTAGAAGACGCTTATATTATTGAAATAATTCCATATTCCAAAATTTGAAAATTTATCCTAAACCTCGAAATCAAAAAATCTCCAAATTTATAATATTCAAAGCCTATACCGAAAGTCTGAGATATCGTTCGCAGAACACCTGCTAAAGAAAGTGCTCGCATTCGAGCAGCAGCATCTACTTGATAAATTAGATTCAAAAATGGCAAAAAGTCAGCCGAATTTCAACTGTAAGTTTACAACATTGAAACTTATTCGAATTTAACAAAAAAATAGAAAACACCTAAAAAAAACTATCATCAGAGGAGTTCAATTACCCCTGTACCTAATTTCGCGGCTGTCCCAAGCTGTCCTCTGCCTTAGCTTTTGGCTACAGACGACATACATACACACAAACATATTTTATTATGTAATAGAATGAATTACCCTCGTTGCCCGGGTTTTAAACTAACTGCCCACTACTTAAATAATACAGATACCGATAACAACGCTCAATATCATCTGTTTTGAACCAAAATCAATTATGCATTCCGTTTCTTACATGCACAACTATACCAATCTTACAACACGGGCGCAATATTATCTTAAATAAGATATGTTAATAGGCCCTAAAAAAGAAATTTTGATACGCCCTAAATAAGCTCGCTGCATGCACACATACAACTGATTCATCGATCGCCGATCGTTCGCGGAACATTTATTATATGCTTTATATACTATATATTTTTAATTCGCGAAGTTAAAAAACCAATATTCAAGAAGTTAAAATTTTGAATTACTTAAAATAAACATAAGTAAATGAAATACTTGAAGGCGCAAAAAAAAAGCTCATTTATCCCAAAAGTAAAATTCAGAAAATTAATTGCTATCTCAGCGAGTTTTCATTTGATTTAAGCCAAACTTTCAGAGCACACTTATAATATTGCTATAATTATATTTTCCAAAACAGGCAAATTTATTTTTTAAATTCACGAAATTAGAAAATTGAAAATACGTCAAAACTTAACGTCTAGACGGAATATATGAAATACTAGCCGAATACCCGTTGAAAATCAACGTTCTCGCAATAAGCAACCCCTGAATATTGTAATTTTTTAATAATTCGCGCTTCACATTTATTCGGCAAATCTAATATTTTAGTGTGCAGAGCCCCCTAAAGAAGAAAATATTGGAAAACTTAAATAGCGCAATTTTTCCTGTCGAACTATCTACCAGTACACCAAATTAAAGTCTCTATCTCACACGGAAGCATACTATTTTATCATCTCCCCTTTCGAACGTTTTTCCTGTGAAGCACACCCATAAATGAACATTTTTGAAAAACTATGTTCGTCTTAGGTTTTTTATCACATGATTGGCCCATATACCAAATATCAAGCCTCTATCACATTTAAAAGGAAGCGTGTCTCATTTATTCCGAAAATCTTACATATTGGTGTGCGGCACCCCTTAATTAGCAAATATTGGAAATATGAAATTGCACACTTTCTTCCTTTCAAACTATCTGCCCGTACACCAAATTTGAGGTCTCTATCTTATCGTGAAGCATGTTTTTCTATCATTTCATCTTTCGAACGTTTTTCTGTGTTGCACCCCCTTAAATGATCATTTTTGAAAAACCGTAATAATCTTAAATTGTTTATCAAATGATTAGCCCATATACTAAATTTCAAGCCTCTATCGCATTGTAAAGGAGGCGTTTTCCCATTTGTTCGTCAAATCAAACATTTTAGTGTGTGGCACCCTCTACAATAGCAAACTTTGGAAAACTGAAATTGCACATTTTCTACCTTTCCAACTATCTACCCGTGCACAAATTTGCAGTCTCTAACTCATCGCGAAGCATGCTTTTTCTATCATTTCACCTTTCGAATGTTTTTCTGTGGAGTACTCATCCCCTTAAACATGCATTTTTGAAAAACTTCATTTTTCTTGGGTTTTCTATCAAATCATTCGCCCATATACCAAATATCACGCCTCTATCACGTTCTAAAAGGGGTGTTTCTACTTCATTAAGAAAATCGAACATTTTTGTATGCAACACCCCCTAAAGTAGAAAATATTGGAAAACTGAGATTGTACACTTTCTTCCTTCCAAATTATCTACCCGTACACCAAATTTCAAATCTCTATCTCATCCGTAGGCATGTTTTCTTATCAATTCACCTTTCGAACGTTTTTCTCTGGAGCACCCCCGAACGTTTTTCAAAAAACTATATTCGTCTTAAGTGTTTTCATCAAATGATTAGTCCAGCTACCTAATTTCAAGCCTCTATTAAATTTTAAAGGCGCCGTTTCTCATTTATTCGGTAAATAGGACATTTTGGTGCGCCGCACCCCCTTAAGTAGAAAATATTGGAAATCTGAAATTGCACACTTTCTTCCTTTCGAACGATTTACCCATACACCAAATTCAAAGTCTCTATCTCATGGCAAAGTATGCTTTCCTATCATTTCACTTTTCGAACGTTTTGGTGTGGAGCACCCCCTCTAGAGAACGTTTTCGAAAAATTCGATTTTCTAGGGTTTTTTATCGAACGATCGAGCCTTGTACCAAATTGCAAGTATCTATCTATTCGGGAGGTGCCTAAAATACGTGACGGGCAGACAGACAGACGGACATTTGGCAATTAGTATATATAGATAGTTAGAATAGATAGTAGTTACCAAAATTGTCTGAACAAACGGATTTGAGGAAATTACAGGAAATGCCGATTTCCAACTTTAAGAGTTCATATCGTCCGAAGATCTAAAGTATTTCTATACCGAATTTATCCTCTGCCCGGAGCTTCGATCCTTCTCTACGGACGACACACACGGAAATACACACAGACATCTTCTTTCATTATATAAGCAGATACTGACATTAATATTCTAATAAATACATGAAAAGTATAAAAAATAAAGTTAAAAGAAACAAGAAAGATCAATCAGGCATATAGTATAGATTATGAAACACTTTCCAACTTCAATGCAATTTTATTTAAACATCTCTAAGATGCGATACATTCAGCGATAATATTTTTTAAATTATCATAATGCTACAATAATTTATTATATTTGAAAGCTTAAAACTTCATAAAAAAAATGAAGTCGGACTCCCTATGTAAAAGCTGTAAATGTTTCATTCATACACTTTTACTCCATTTCTTTTATACATCACAATACTACAATAATTTATTTTACTTAAAAACTCAAAATTATGTAGGTAAACGTACTGTATAACTCCATGCTTAAATCTTCATCGAAAAAGGGAATAGAATCGTCTGCTTCTCTACGTAAAATCAAAGAATGTTTCATTCATATCACATATATTGCAGACTCCAAAGTTAGATAATTTTGCTTTAAAGAAATTCAGCAATTCTTATACAACTCATCTTACATCTTGATCTGTATACATTCTTCATACGTTAAAATCCGGCTTCGTTGTAGAAATAATCAAAGTTTGATGATCATTTAAACTCACAAATATTGTAAATGCGTTGTCGCAGTATATAGATGCACAGAAAAAAAGTCAAAAATAAAGCGGTTTTAGGACGGATGCAACACTAAATATAAACAAGAAAGATCAATCATGCTTAAAGCATTGATTATGAAACACTTTCCAACTTCAATGCAATTTTATTTAAACAAGTCTAAAATGCAATACATTCCTCGGTAATATTTTGAAACTTATCTCAATACTGCATTAATTTATTATATTTGAAAACTCAAACTTTCATCGAAAAATATGGACTTCATTCAAATGACGGCATTGAAATATAAATTGCCTGGTTTAAATATCTCTAAAATGCAATACATTCCTCGGTAATAGTTTTAGAATTATCATAATACTACGATAATTTATTATATTTGAAAACTTCATCGAAAACAACTGAAATTCATTCAAATGACGTCATAGAAAAAATAACACGCCTGGATCTCTCTATAAAAACAGGATTTCATTCATAACTTTCTCCCATTCATTTCATTCATCACAATACTATAATAATTTATTCTATTTAAACATTTTGTTAAAGACCATGGAGCTACAAAAAATTAAACTCTATGCTTGAAACTTCATCGAAAAAAATCGTCCTTTTCTTTATGAAATCAATTAATATTTCATTCATATCAGCCATGCAGACTCCATGGACTAAATTATTTTGTGTTAAAAAAATACAGGAATTCTAAAATACAACTCATTCTATATATTTTGCTGTTTACATTTTACATAGATGAAAAATAGGCTTAGTTGTAGAAATAATCAAATTTAGATGAGCATTTAAACTCAAATATATTGTAATTGCGTTGTTTCAGTATGTAGATGCACAGAATTTAAGCAAAAATAAAGTAGTTTTAGGACGGATACAGAACTCAATATGAATTAAAAAGAACTTAAAAAAATTACGATTTTGAAACAAGATGGATGCCATATATCATTTTGAAGTGGGTCATGTGATCGTTTCATATCATGGTCACGTGATCGTTTCATATAAGAGGTGTAATTTCTATTTTAATTTTTATTTAAAAAACTACTGAATATATTTCGCTGAATTTTTTTTTATATATTTTATGGAACAATTTGAATATTACCTAAAATTTTCGAAGCAATTTGTGAATTTTAAATCCGCTTAAAAAATGTTTGAAAAATTAGGTCCCATAGGGCTCAATGTATTTCATTTTTTCGACCCGGGTTCAATCCAAAACTAATTGGGTGATATTATTCATTTATATTCCCATAGGTTCTACAGACCGTCTGAACAACATACTAAAATTTCATTTTGATTAAGTCATTTTTACGGCAGTTATCGTGCTAGCGGACAGACAGACAGACAGACAGACAGACAGAATGAACAAAGTCATAAACACTTTTCAACTTTGTTGTAAAGTGTTAACAAAGTCATAAACACTTTTCAACTTTGTTGTAAAGTGTTAATAAAAAGAACTTTAAAAATCACGATTTTGACACAAGATGGATGGCATTGATCATTTAAACAAAAATATATTGTAATTACGCTGTTTCAGAATATACACGCACAGAAATTAAGCAAAAATACAGCGATTTTAGGACAGATACAACGCTAAATATAAATTAAAAAGAACTTTAAAAATCACTATTTTGACATAAGATAGATGCCATATTTTATTTTCACGTGATTTTTTCATATCATGGAGTAGTGTATGGGTATGACTCTGGGTGCAAAATGACATAGTCATTTTGTCCCAGAGTCATACCCATACACTACTATTGTAATTGCGTTGGCACAGAATATAGATCCACAGAAAATACGCAAATATAAAGCGGTTTTAGGACGGATGCAACACTAAATATAAATTTAAAAGAACTTTAACACTGGGAACGAAAGACGATTTTAACATTGAACGAAAAACGTTTAATGATTATAACACTGGGAATAAAAGATGGATGCCATATTTTATTTTAAAGTGGGTCACGTGATCTCTTCATATAATATGGGTGTAATTATTATTTCAATTTTTATTTAAAAAACTACCAAATATATTTCGCTGAAATTTTTTTCATATTTTTTATGAGAGAATTTGAATATTTCCTAAAACTTTCGAAGCAATTTGTGAATTTTAAATTCACTTAAAAATTTTGAAAAATTAGGTCCTGTAGGATTCAATGTATTTCATTGTTTCAACCCGGGTTCAATCCAAAACTAATTGGGTGATAATAATTATTTATATTCCCCTAGGTCCACAACCCGTCTGAACAACATACTAAAATTTCATTTTAATAAAGTCATTTTTACGGCAATTATCGTGCTATCGGACAGGCAGACAGACAGACAAAACAAAGTCATAAACACTTTTCAACTTTGTTGTAAAGTGTTAAGAAGAACTTTAAAAATCGCGATTTTGAGACAAGATGGATGCCGTACTATATTTTGAAGTGGGTCACGTGATCTGACAACGTGATCTGACGTGATCTGACGTGAATGAACAAAGTCATAAACACTTTTCAACTATGTTGTACAGTGTTAATAAAAATGAAAACTAGGATTGAGTAGGGAAAATTGCGGCTGTTTAGCGAATATAACATTTTTATATCAAGGTCACTCTTTTATACACACAAAGTTGCTCTTCTAAAAACTTAACAGTAACATTTAACTTAATAGTAACTTTCTTCAACAATATTTTCTTGAAGATAGAAGACATGAGATAATTAGGTAATTGCAATTATTTCGAGAGCATTTTGAGTCCTCTTCCTCCGGTCAAAAGAACAGTGCGCGCATGCTCAATAACTGCTAAAAACGAACTGCGACTTGACAGACCAAAAGAAATTTAAACAGAGCAAAAACACCCAAAGCGATAATTCGCTAGAGGGTGGTATCAAAAACGAAATCCAACCGTGAACATCGGGCGATGAACGGTTCCCCCGCCCTGACACATGAAGACGAGGGAAGCTAGACTGATAAACAGCAATGAAATGAGATTTGAAATAAATCAGAGAAAAAATATGATACATTAAATTAATAGTGAAAAATTAATGAATTTAGAGGAAGGAGGAAATTGACGCAACCTTGTAAAAGAAAAATATAGAAACTTACAGAGAATGAGAGTCGAAAACCCAGACCACCCGACTCGCCCTGGGGCACGAGCAGCAATTTGAGTGGCCGTGAACAAGAGAATGAGAGTTGTTGAGACCCAGACCGTCCGACCTACCAGAAAGGTTTAAGGAAACTGTTTGGACGGCCGGGAAGTGCCACCCAATTTACAACGGAACCCAGTGGGGGAGGCATCCACAGGGACCGTACCCTCCTTCCCCTAAGAGAATGAGAGTGTAATAATAAAAAATAAAAAAAAAATTCTCATATGTCACATATGCGCATGCTTCCTGCTCATTCGTGTTTAGAGCAAACTCGACCTCAACGTTGGATATCTTGGGAAGCGGCTTGAACAATTCCAAAGCACTTCGGTATTAAGAACTACATTACTATCCATAATTCCAACCTAATCAGCTTCCGCAAATTCGAACTCTGTTTCTGAAACTACTAGCAACTCAACTTCAGGCCATTATTTACGCCCTCCCGGATATATGGGACTTCCTATGAAACCTCGATCCACGTTTATCTAGCGACCGTGTACTTTCCGATCAGGAGAATTAGGATATGGCGCAAAATCGTTTACTTTTAAATGCGTTAACTAAAGTCGGTATATAGCACAAATACCAGTTACACGAATATTTCTTACCAATAATGCTGACTGTCTGAGATTTTACAATACCAATTCGAATTTTGAGTAATAAAATGGAAATAATATTAGAATATTATGATTTAAAAAGAGAAATAACTCCAAACTAAATAATACACTTTAAGTTATCTCAGCACAAAACTATGGCAAACAACAGAATCCAAACAAAACATTCAGCTTTTAGCTATCTCAACATAAAACTGTAGCAAACAATAAAATCTAAACAAAATGAAATGTTTTAAGCTATCTAAGCACAGAGCTATGGTAAACGACAAAATCCAAACAAAACAATATGCTATCTCATCACGGAACTATGGCAAACAACAAAATCCAATGAGCTATTTTAGCACAGAACTATCGAAAACAACAAAATCAAACAAAACAATACGGTTTGAGCTATCTAAGCACCGAACTATGACAAACAACAAAATTCAAACAAAACAATACGCTTTAAGCTGTCATAGCATAAAACTATGGTAAACAACAAAATCGAAACAAAACAATGCATTTTAAGCTATCTCAGCACAGAACTATGGCAGCATATGTATGCAATATAAAAAAAAACTGATGAGATAGCTTAAAATGACTTAGCTGATGGCGCAGGAAATGAGATAGCTTAAATGGGCAGGGCATGACTTTCCCTATATAATGCAATGAATTTACTTCTTACACACTGAAAAAATTATGTATAAGATCCATGGCACAATGTTCTTAATTTTGAATTGTACATTTAGTGCTTTTCTAAATGACAACATGTAAAACTATTTCATAACCAATGAACTTCTATTTCACGCAACTCTAAATTAGCAATTATCAATATGATAGCATCCTCAATAAACAATATAGTAAATATATCAAAATATTTTAATAATAAATTCATCAATTAGGCATCATTTTTATTAACTTGACGTAATTTTTGCAATTTGACGATATTTTTGTCAATCTTGAGTGAAAAAAGTGCCAAGTTGGCGATATTTCGCTTGATTATTCCAAAGTTCGCCAAATGTACCGCTAAGTGTTACAAACAAACGGAGAGAAGAACATTTCTTATATACTAGCATGTATATAAGAAATCATGTATGCCTGTCATATGACGAAATTAAAATTTCGCAAAACATTACCTCCCATTTAGCGTCACTTTTATTAGTTTGGCAACATCTTTATCAGTTTGGAGACATTTTCGTCAACTTGGCAACATTTAAAAAGTTGCCAAGATAGCGACATCCCGCAAAATTTATCGCTAAGCCTTATAAACAGACGGACGGAGAAATGGGTTATCCTCATAATGGAATCTTATGTTCTTTCCGTTATGTATTAAATTTTCATCAATTAGTCGTTATTTTCATTGATTTAGCGTTATTATTATAAATTTTGCGACATTTCTATCAGTTTCGAAATATTTTTGCCAGTTTGGCAACAATTTTATATAGTTAGCAACAGTTTTATAAATCTGGATATATTTTCATCAATTTGGAAACATTTAAAAAGTCGCCATGTTGGCGATATTTTGCCAAATCGGTCGCCAAAATTTTGCTAAGCATTACAGATGGAAGAATTGGTTATTTCTATAGTAGATTTTTATATTCTTTCCAAGATATTGAATTTTCATCAATTAGTTGTCATTTCCATTGATTTAACGACGTTTTTATTAATTTAGCGTCAATTTTATCAATTTGTCGACATTTTCGTTAATTTAGCAACATATAAAAAAGTCGCCAAGTTGATGACATTCCCCCAAATTCGTTGCCAAAATCTTGCCAAGCGTTGTGGGCGGAAAATAGGTTATTCATATAGTGGATAAATGACGTCCAAATACAAAAGTATGAAGTGTCCAAGGCATCTTTTCTCATGAATGGAACGAGCTAAATCCACATGAATGGTGTCATCAAACTTATTATACATGAAAAGGGAACATATTTCACAAAAGTTAGTATTTTTATTAATTTTATGTGATTTTTTGATAAAACTATTTGAAAATTCTGCAATATCTCGAGAACGGTTCATACTACCGTTCTAAAATTAAAGTCAATCGTTTTCTAATGAAAAATTACGTAAAACATGATTATTTTCATACCTATATTAAAAGCTTTGATTTTTCAATGATGTTTTCAAAATTTCACGTAAAAATTTGAGAGGGTTTTGAACATTCAATTGCGTTTAGAAACAATAGGCTGCCAATATTCACAGATTGTAATTTTTGCACCAAATTTCATTCGAATCTCTCCATTCGTTCGTGAGATATCGTCTTCACTGACTCACTGACACACACACACACAGACACCACCTCAAAAACGTCTGATTCGTGTTCAGGGATACTTGAAACGTGCTCTCCCGCCGAAAACTCGAATTCGAATTTTCGACCCCATCACAATACTTTCCTTATACATTGTACCATGTATATACGGAAAGTAAAAATTCGAACACACGTTTTTCCTTACAAATTAACAAATTTCGATTCTACGGAAGAACAGTAGCAGAAGTTAGAGCGTTCTTAATAGCAGATCTCGCTAAAAATTAGTAAGCTTATTGTTGTTACTCAGTAAAATAAGCATACCAAATTTTATG
Organism: Amaurobius ferox; assembly: GCA_951213105.1. NCBI lineage: Eukaryota > Metazoa > Arthropoda > Arachnida > Araneae > Amaurobiidae > Amaurobius > Amaurobius ferox. Next base: position 140,902,514 of record OX578141.1, on the reverse strand, counting down.
TAATTCAATATTACGAGATATAACGCACTTCCAGTGAAGATTTTCTAATATCTCGAAAACCGCTTTCAATAACTACTAAAGGACAGTATCCGTTTATTTTTGGTTAAAAAAATTATTTTCAGATCTAAAATGTAAAATATCTCAAGAACTACATAGGTTATAGTTCTGTGAGTTATGTAATTTTCTTAAAGAGGAAAATCTGATGTGAGCAAAACATGGTTCTCCCTGTATATAATGCAATTGCTTTACTTCTTTCACGACGAAATAATGGTACACAAGATCAACGGTACAATGTTTTTGGTATTGAATTAATACCACGTAATTAAAATTGGACGTTTTTGGAAAATCATCAGGCCAAACACAGTTACTTATTCATAAACACGTGCAAAATTCTCAGCAAAATACAATGGACAATTCTTGCATTTTTTTTTATTATTATTTTTTTTTTAATTCGATTCAAAATATTTCAAAATGAACAAAAACATAAAAATGTCTTTTCTCCAAGCGGATTTTTTTTCTGTAATCAAAGTTTGCTTTTCTGATTTTTGCGAGAAAACGGCCAATTTTGGCGCACACGAAATGTGACGTCATAATACCCCTTCAGTACGTTCACAATTCCGCGACTCAGTGAACAAGCTTGTTTACATTTTAAAAGTTCTGCTAATTATAATTGTTTATTCTATCTAAAATGTCTACTATTTATAAGCACCGTATTCCACTGTGCACGAGTACTGGTTTTACATCACCAGATAAAATCTTCAAATCTGTGCCTAAAAATGTTTTTCGTAAAAAATAGTGTCATTCGATAAAGCGACATAGTAAACAAACTCCACTACTGTAATCAATGACTGCTCATTACGTAATTATATTTACGATGTATAACCAAAAGTGGACATCATTCTAGTAGTATACATCCATTCATTGTAAATCACTTTATATCTTAAGATAAATCATATAGCATCTCAATATTGCAGTTTCATATTACATCATAGCATTTTTTGTAAGACAGAATACCATTAAGCGGTGATCAATACCGATCAAAAGTTATAATTTGTAATTCAATGTCACCTGGATTCTAAATTATGCAAATCATTTCATCTGTCACTAAGAAACATCATATTTTTTTTATTAATCATACAATATTTGTACTGATATTCATATATTATATATTTATTGGTACAATTAGATAGGCAATAAAATTATTTTTATAGCTTAATAGAAAATATGCAACACAGATTAAATTTACGAGGGGGTGACTACCAATGGAACATAATAATCTTGGAAACTGTAGTTGTGTGCATGGGCACCCTATGTATCCCTATAAAACTGTCATTTCTGTAATCAACATTGGTGTTTAACAAGAGAACTTTTGATTGTTTTATGTCTTGAACTATTTTTATTTCTTTTAAATAATTAATCGTGGTGTGTTATGAGTAGTATTTAGTAATTTAGTCCATTTTTCGTTAGTTATTCCTGTATTTAAAAGTAATTGGCTATTTAGATTTTAGGGGAATTCCTTCAGTTAAATAGAAATTTATTTTTACTTAAAGGAATTGGAGGGGATATTTTATTTCTATTAGGTATGAGATAGATATGGTCATCCTACTAGCGGAGTATTACTTTTTGTATCAAATAAAAAAAAATCTGTTACTTTTAAATATATATTATTTTAAAAAGGTTACCACAATCCCATACATGAGTTTATTGTATTTTTATTCATTCTTCTCGTTTGGATGAAAACTGCGAAATTATGGCATATTAAATATTTACTTTCGTAACATTTTCAGGCGAATTTGTGTTTTTTGAAGGTTTTTCGATTTTCGGATTTTTTTTTTTAAATTGAGAGGTTTTCCCTAGGTCAGCCCGAAAATTAGTAGACCTCTGACATTCACCAATTGAAATAACCATACGAAATTCCATTCAGTTTCATCAACTTGTTCAAAATACGTCGTGCCAACAGATACACAGATATCGTTAAAAATGGTTAATTCGTATTCAAGGATGCTTAAAGGCAAACATGTATTTTCAGCGCACATACTTCTGATCCCAACATACCCAAAACTAGCGTGAGAAGTCTTCGCTAACGATAGATAAAACGATTTCTCATATCGGAACAATACAATCGACTGCGCCACCGTAGCACTCTGGATATACATAGACGTATAGACCGCAGAGCCCTATACATCTAGATGTAATTAACTGCCAATTTAGTCATTTCTTTTCTGAAGAAACTCTTATACATACATCATAAGATATATTTCCTTTCAACATTTTTCATAGGGTTAATAAATTGTAAAACATTTCAACTCTTTTCATTTTTAGAGTCGTGGGAAAGTTAAGCTCGTTACTATTAACAAAATATACTTGTATTTTTAATTTCGAGCATATAAAAAAACAAGAAAGATCAATCATGCTTAAAGCATTGATTATGAAACACTTTCCAACTTCAATGCAATTTTATTTAAACATGTCTAAAATGCAATACATTCCTCGGTAATATTTTAAGAATTATCACAATACTACATTAATTTATTATATTTGAAAACTTAAATCTTCATCGAAAAAAATGAACTTCATTCAAATGATGGCATTGACATATAAATTGCCTGGTTTAAACATCTCTAAAATGTGATACATTCCTCGGTAATAATTTTAGAATTATCATAATACTACAATAATTTATTATATTTGAAAACTTCATCGAAAACAACTGAAATGCATTCAAATGGCGTCATAGAAAAAATAACACGCTTGGCTCTCTCTATAAAAGCAGCATTTCATTCATAAATAATTTCCCATTCATTTCATTCATAAATAATTTCCCATTCATTTCATTCATCAGAATACTATAATAATTTATTTTATTTAAAAATTAAGACCATGGCGCTACACGTAATTAAACTCTATGCGTGAAACTTTATCGAAAAAAATCGTCCTTCTCTTTATAAAATCAATAAATATTTCATTCATATCAGCTATGCAGACTTCATGATCTAAATGATTTTGTGTTAAAGAAATACAGCAAATGTAATACAACTCATTCTACATATTTTGCTGTTTACATTTTACATAGGTGAAAAATAGGCTTCGTTGTAGAAATAATCAAATTTGGATGAGCATTTAAACTCAAATATATTGTAATTGCGTTGTTTCAGTGCGTAGATGCACAGAATTTATGCAAAAATAAAGTGGTTTTAGGACGGATACAACACTCAATATGAATTAAAAAGAACTTAAAAAATCACGATTTTGAGACAAGATGGATACCATATAACATTTTGAAATGGTCACATGATCTTTTCGTATCGTTGTCACGTGATCGCTTCATATAAGAGGTGTTATTATTATTTTAGTTTTTATTTAAAAAACTACTGAATATATTTCGCTAACTTTTTTTATATATTTTATGGAGCAATTTGAATAATACCTAAAATTTTCGAAGCAATTTGTGAATTTTAAATCCGCTTAAAAAATGTTTGAAAAATTAGGTCCCATAGGGCTCAATGTGTTTCATTTTTTCAACCCGGGTTCAATCCAAAACTAATTGGGTGATATTATTCATTTATATTCCCATTGGTCCTACAGACCGTCTGAACAACATACTAAAATTTCATTTTGATTAAGTCATTTTTACGGCAGTTATCGTGCTAACGGACAGACAGACAGACAGACAGAATGAAGAAAGTCATAAACGCTTTTCATCTTTGTTGTAAAGTGTTAAAAATTGAGAAATTTAGAATTTTCAATTTATTCTACCAGTCAATTTATTTTGCAAGAGTCTACAGCTGGTCCATCTCCGCAACAAAATTTCCCCAGAAGTCTTATCTACCATTTTAACGATCGTACCATGTTCGTTTGAATGAACTAAAATTTCGAAACTTAGTTGAATATGTCTATAAAAATCTTGACGGTTAATTGCAAATAATTAAAAATATATTATCATTTTAAATTTTTGAAAGTTATATACACTTTATATTCTGTACCTCAGGCAAATTGCGACTTTATATGATCTTTACGTTTTCATAGTAGATATTATGCACATATTTTAACTTTTTGAACTACCTATTTCTACAATAATATTTGATACATTTAATCATATTAATTGTTTGTTTTGGCTTAATTTTAATTCTTTAAATTATTTTTCATTATTTATTAAATCAAGATTGTACGCGTTATTGTCTTGGCATCTTCCTTTAAGACTTGCGAAGTATAGAAAAGCTCAAACCTTCCATTGATTAAAATCGTGATTGTACACCTGCAAAACAGGATTTAAACCCACTGGATTCTATTTTAATTATAGAACGGCTCACAATAGGTGTTAACAGTTCCAAATTATATGTCACATTTAATTCTCCATTTGGTCAAAATACTACTATCCAATGTTTTGATGTACCGCGAATTCAGAAGTTATTGTATATTAAACTGATGAAAATAATTTAGTTATACAGTATAATTCAATATAAAGCCAGAGAGGTTTCAATTTTATAAGCAGAATATTCTTATCATGGTATGAGCCCCTGCAGATCAAATTTATTTTCTCCAAACTGCCTACCCAGTCCCTTTTAAATTTTGAGGGGGAAAGTATATATAACTGCAAAACTAATGATTAATCTGTTCTTTTGTTATAATTTTTGCATATTTTATCATATTCCAAACCATCAATCTCACTATCACTTTCAGAAATTATCTGGCAATCAGTGTCAGAAGTCTTTAACCTCTTTTATGAAGCCGCCTATTTGTTTAATTTTATTTATAAACCTTTTCCTCCATTCGTTCTAAATTTATATATCCTAAAACTAATCTTGCCCCTTCTTCTGACATTTTGCCATATAAATCGAGTTTTCCTTCCCATCTTGCGATTTTTCTCCAATTTTGCTGTGAGTTTAAGTTTAAATCTGCCCATTCCACTGTTTTTTTCGTTATTTAGTCGCATTCGTACCGATAAATTTAAGGATAAAAGTAATTATTAAGTCAAGCTGGGATTTATGTTGTCCCTCTTTTTATCTCCCGATAATAATTCTAAGTTTTATATTGGTAGTATGCAGCGTACTGTAGATAGTATAAAACGTACGTCTTATCTGAACATGCTCGTGATATTAAAAATAATAAACTGTCCACTGATTTTTCACAATTAATTTTTAATAATAAATTTACCCATAATTTTGATAAAGCTTTTCTTTTAATTAATTACAATACCTCCCCCCGCCCCGCCCCCCGCCCCCACACACACACATACACGTAATATTTTACCTTTCTAATCCATTTTTATTTATATTTATTGAGAATCTATTTGTAACTTCAATCACGTTCAAACCTTTAGTTTTACTTGGCGTCTCGTTCTCGACTCTTTACGTGTTAAACCATTATATGCTTTTCTGGAAATCTAGTGTTTTACTGCTATAATGTTATGTTTATTAATTGGCCTGGTGTATTTATGTACATGGGTTTTGAAATGAATTGAATTGAATTATTTTGCTTGAAATTATTGGTAATATATGTTAATTTCAGCATCGATTTATACAATTTACCCTATGCAAATTTGTATTCACGATTACTGTTTGTATAAAAACTTATGTCTGTCAATTCCTTATTAATGCCAGTGATAATGAATGCCTGAAGGCGCTATGGCATTTTTAAAAACTTTTCATGTACGCCATGACGGTGTATAAAATAAAGACGGTTTACAATATTTGTAGTCTTTACTGAAAATATTAAAATATCTTAGATATGTTTTACCATACTTCAGAACAAATAAAAATGTTTGCAGCATGTGCATCCTTGGTAAATAATATAAAGCATCCCCCTGGGTTAAAAACACAGTTTGGAGGTGAAAATTCCCATACTTTTTATTTGCTTATAATTTAGCCATGTTTGTGAGCTTTAAAATGATATATTATTTTTTACTCCACAATAAATATTTAATAAGATACAGCATTTTTATTAATGAATGGCAAACGAAAATGAATCAGTTGTTAAAAATTTAAATATGCTTTTGAAGAATCAAAATTCGATTAAAATTGTTCCCCAAGGGAAGCTCTGTTTCAAACAGTTTTTGTTATTTTCGGTTGAAACTTGATACATGTCCTTTTTACACCATTAGGCTTAAGATAGACTATTATCTTTATTTGATAGTGTTTTTAGGAAAATAAAACTCTTTATTTCTCCAAAACGCATGAAAAGAAACACGTTAATATTGCGAATTAGTTCAAAAGAAATATTTCTCTTTTATTACTCAAAACGTTTCTTAAATAATAATCTATCTTAAAGGCAGTGGTTGTATTTACTTAAATATTGAAAGTCAGTTGACCTAATTTAATTCATTTTTATATACATAGTGTATATTGAAATACGAATGTATATGGAAAGTAATGTGACGTGGTCAAAAATTCGGATTCAAGTTTTAAACGGAAGAGCACGTTTCAAGCATCCTTGAACTCGAATATAACGTTTTTAATATGATGTATGTGTGAGCGTATGTATATTAGTGTGTGTGTGTGTGTGTCTGCGCGCGCGTATGTGTGACTGTAAGTATGTGTCCGTGTCCGTGTATCTGAGAAGAGAGGCAGCAAAGGCAATACTTTTTTGATCACCTATTTATTAAACAGTTTCATTTTTTTTCAGATAATTTGGTTTCAATGTCTCAAGCAGTTCATTTTCTTCACTTTTACTATATACATAGTATAATGCACAGAGAAAGAATTGTGACGGATTCAAATTCGAGTTGTAGATGGAAAAAAGCGTTTCAAGCATCCCTGAACTCGAATCGAACGTACGTTTTTAAGGTGATGTATATATATATATATATATATATATATATATATATATATATATATATATATATATATATACACATATATATATTTATGTGTATGTGTGTGTGTGTGTGTGTGTAAGCGATATCTTACAAACGAATGGAGCATTTCGAAAGAAATTTGGTACAAATATTATAATCGATGAATACTAGGAACTTATTGATTATTTTTAACGCAATCCAACGTTCAAAAAAGTCTCAAATTTTCGAATGAAATTTCGAAACAAAACATAAAAAAATCTGAACATTCAGCAATGTTGCATAAATGATAATCTCTTATGTAACTTATCATTAGAAAGCGAATGACACAAACTTTAGAACGCTAGCATGAACCATTTTTGAGATATTGCACGTTTTTCAAATACATTTATCAAAAATATTACATAACATTAAAAAAGTTTTAACTGTCGTAAAATAAGTTCATTTTTCATATGCAATATGATGCGACAAATTTTTTAACATCATTTTCGGGGATCTAGTTCATTCCATTCCTGAGCGAATATAATTTATGTAATAGTTTTGTATTTTTACGCCCAATAAATTTCCAATAGTGATTAGTTTAAGAAAAGGTCTTCTATCCGCCAGCCTGCAATGCTTGACGATAAATTTGCAAACTTGGATATCAATTTGGCGAAATATTGCCAACTTAGTGATTTTTATTATGGTGGCAAATCAACAAATATATCGTTAAAATTGAAAAAATGACGCTAAATTAAGAAAAATTACGCCAGACTGATGAATTAATTGTGAAAATAGTTTAATATATGGACTATAGTTCCTATTGTGGTGCTATCAATATTGATAATTTTGTACGAAATATCAGTTAATTGGTTACTTCTAAATAATATGACGTGTTGTCATCCGAAAAAGCGCCAAATGTACTCGTACAATTCAACGTTAAAAATACTGTGTCGTGGATCTTATATATAATTTTTCCCTATGAAAGAAGTCAATTCATTGCAGTATGTAAGAAAAGTCATGTGATTCCCATATCCAATTAAGAGAGCTTGTCTCGTAAGAGTTAAATTTCTTTCAAAATTAATTTATAAAATCAAGGTTTTTTCTTTAGTATTTGGTTTTAAGCTTCATTAACACCATATCAGGAAAGAAAACATTCTGTTATAGGCTTATTTAAAAAAAGTCCTCAAACCAGGTGAATACCTTAAAAGGTTATAAACACGTCGAAACAGACAAAAAAGCCAATTACGAAGTTGCAAAACATTGTTTAATGAGTAGAAATCGACGGCAGGAAGTAACTAAACACGTATATGGAAGCCAATAAATATCTGTCAAAGTCACATCATCGAAACCTATATCAGGGTGACACCTGCAATGCTTGTCAAAATGCGCGAAGCGATTATTTTTAACTAGCCGCCTTTGGCGACCAGCCTGTTCGCTACCCTTGAAAATTCTGACCGTGGCAAATTCTGATCGTTGCAAACTCGTTGGTGCGAACTACCAGAAAGGTGTAAGGTAACTGTTTGGACGGCCAGGAAGTGCCACCCAATTTAGACCGGAACTCAGTGGGGGAGGCATCCACAGGAACCGTACCCTCCTTCCCCTACCACCAACCTCTCGGAATTACTTACGGTCCCACATGTTTAACGTGATCGTACTCCGCGTGAACACGGCGGCAGTTTCGGCAGTGGCGGGAATCGAACCCGGGCCTACCAAGTGCAGTTCCTGCGCGTAACCACTTGGCTACCGTGCCCTCCGCAACAAACTCCATAACCTTCTTTTTATTTACCCAATTTAGACCGGAACCCAGTGTGGAAGGCATCCATAGGGACCGTACCCTCCTTCCCCTACCACAAACCTCTCGGAAGGACTTACGAACGCACATGTTTAACGTGATCGTACTCCGCGTGAACACGGCAGCAGTTTTGACAGTGGGGGGAATGGAACCCGGGCCTACCGAGTGCAATTCCCGCGCGCTAACCACTGGGCTACTGCGTCCTCCGCGACAATCTCCATAACTTTCTTTTTATTCACCCAATTTAGACCGGAACCCAGTGGGGGAGGCATCCACAGGGACCGTACCCTCCTTCCCCTACCACCAACCTCTCGAAAGGACTTACGGACCCACATGTTTAACGTGATCGTATTCCGCCTGAACACGGCGGCTGTTTAGGTAGTGGCGGGAATCGAACCCGGGCCTACTGCTAACTTCCCGCGCTCTAATTTACAATTTAAAATGACCATAAGCTAAGCTCTTAATTCCATCAACCTCATTCCATCGTTCCATCATTTAAAATACCCATAAAATTAAAATATCCATCGTTCCATCATTTAAAATATCCATAAAATTAAAATATCCATTTACAATATCCACAAATTAAAATATCTATTTAAAATATCCATTTAAAAATCCATATCGTTCCATCATTTAAAATATAGATATAATAATTTCTACAATACATATGCTAAGCTCTTAACTCATTTAAAACCGGAAGCACGGGAAACGGAAAACAAACTCTAATTCGGTGTTTTATTGTCCCATCCATCGCTATGCATATTCAGAACCGTGACGTCACCTCCACCTAGACACAAACCGGCGCCATTGAAACGCCTGCTTGGGGGGAAACCGGTGATGGGAAATGGGAACTTCTTTCGCCCGCCGATAAATTTTAAAATCATGACTTCTTTAAAATTCCGATCCAGGGGCCAATTTTAGTTATTTCTTGACCAGATTGGACTTGTAAGAATGCCAGATGTTTGGCCTTTCTAAAAATGTAAATTATTAGTCGAAATTATGAGTACTTTTCACGATGCGAGAATTTAAAAACCAAAAATCGTTTTCTTGAGCAAAAAGTGACTTTTGTTTTAAAATCTTTAAAAAATATTAAAAATCAAAATTCAGATTTGAAATTGATATATTTTTACTCGAAATTCTCTGCTCTTTCCGATGGTGTAATTTGTTTTTTTCTACGACGTCTGGATCGTGGAGAAAAAAGGGCAAAAAACGGTCGAAATCGCATAAAACATTAAATAAATAAAAAAATAATTAAAATTTTAAAAATCGGTTTTCACGTGTCCCCTTCCCTCCCCCCCCGGGTCTCCGATTGCCAAATTTCGTAGCTCTCCGACGCGCGGTCGCGAAACGTATAGTGTATAAGACAGACAGACATTGCCTTTTATTATATAGATGTGTATGTGGGCGGAGGGGACGATATCTCACCACAAACGAATGGAGCTTTTCAAACGAAATTTGGAACAAAATTTACAATCAGTGAATACTTGAAGCCTATTGATTTCGAACGTAATCGAATGTACTGAAGACTTCCAAAATTCTTTAATGAAATTTTAAAAAATCATCATAAAGGAGAACCCTCAATAGTGTTATCTAAATAATCATTGCTTATGTAATTTTTCATCAGAAAACGATTGACATAAAGTTTCGAACGCTGGCATGAACTGTTTTTCAGATATTACACTTTTCAAATAAACATTTTCAAAAAATCACATAAAATTAAATAAGTATTAATTATTGTGAAATATGCTCACTTTCCATTTATAATATTATGCGCTAAATTTATTAACATCATTCCTGTGGATCCAGTGATACCACATAGCACCATACCGCAGCATTTCGTCACTGGTGTTTTGGTCTGTCTCACTTTGTTGCCAAGTGTATGTTTCTTAACTTTTTAAATTCTCCATTAATGTCGCTACAATCGCTCTTATTCAATCGGGCATGGTCACTTTACTAGAGATGGACAGAACATATACACTTACGGACCTTTCTTTACGAAGTTATTAAACTGCTTAAGAACTTACGTAAGAACCCTGTGTATCTATGCATGCATTTATGTCCAGAGTTTTCCGCAGTTAATTCGTGTTCCCAAAAACCGTGGTTTGTGTCTAATGGGAGATTTTTATCCCACAGAAGACCGTTAGCTACTCAAACCTTAAAGAAATACTTTATTATTTGCATAAAACTATTAAAAATCAGGCATATAAATATCTCACTGTACAATTTACAAAAATGAATAAACTTTGAATTATAGCAAAATTAAATACGCATCCATAACAGAAGGTCTTTATTTCACTTCCTTAAGACGTACAAAAGTTTAAAACAGGCCATAGCGCTTTCGAGCATAAGTATGCTCTTCATCAGTGGCTACACGGAAATAAAGTTTGAATCGTTCATATATAGACAAGATATAGCGACAAAATTTGCATAAATACAATCCACAAAAAAATCTACGTCTAGACAAGGATAAACCGTAAACAATTTTTCAAAAATTTTAACAACAAAAGAACAGCATATTAAATTACAATTTAATTATAGAAATCGAAAAAAAGGGAGGGAGGTGGCAACCAAGCATAATCCCAAAGAGGAAGACGTCAAAGATAACTTTGCAGAGACTTGAAATGCATGGATTCGAGAATGAGTCGCCAAGCGTAACTAAAATTCATAACAGGGTCAAAATTACAAACGGACTCACGGTAAATATAAATAAAAAGGGATTCAAAAAGGAGAATATCACGAGGATTATTACAACGAATCAAAAGGAAAGTCTTTTCAAAAAGAGGCTGAAAATTATCTTTAACAACACATTGAGCAAAAGCCGTACAAAGTTTACTATCCCTAACATTCCGAGCATGTTCTGCTAAATGGATGCCAACGGTGCGTTTAGTACTTCCAATATAAAATTTAAAATTACCATCGGTGGACAACAGGGAAACAACATACACCCCAGCAAAGCTTTTAAAGTCATCCCTATCACCCAGTTTATCAGACCGAATACGGTTAAATAAAGAAGAAATATTAGAATGTGCAGGTCTGAAACCAAACTCAGAACAAAATTGGATAAAGGGGCGGAAAATCGTAGGATTGTATGGAAAACTAGACCTATAAGTCAAACGGTCTTTTAAGGCAATAAGTTTAGTATCAAAAAGGGTATATTTACGGCGAAATTGGAAGAAAACCTTATAAATAAACTCAAAGGAGTAGGCAGCCTCACGGCCAAAGCCAAAAATGAATTCAATTTCATCATTTAAAGCAGAGATAGATGAACAAACAGTAAAAACGCGATTAAAATAAGCATAAAAAGAAGGTTTTTTAGAGGAAAGAGGATGGTAAGAATTAGCAGGAATACAAGAATTAGTAAAAGAAGGTTTACGGAAAACCGAGGTTTGAAAACCAGTAGCAGAACGGGTGACCAGTATATATCAAGACAAGAAAGATCAATCATACTTAAAGCATTGATTATGAAACACTTTCCAACTTCAATGCAATTTTATTTAAACATGTCTAAAACGCAATACATTCCTCGGTAATATTTTAAAACTTATCACAATACTACATTAATTTATTATATTTGAAACCTTAAACCTTCATCGAAAAAAATTAACTTTATTCAAATGACGGCATTAAAGTATAAATTGCTTGGTTTAAACATCTCTAAAATGTGATACATGCCTCGGTAATAATTTTAGAATTATCATAATACTACGATAATTTATTATATTTGAAAACTTCATCGAAAACAACTGAAATTGATTCAAATGACGTCATAAAAAGATAACACGCCTGGCTCGCTCTATAAAAGCAACATTTCATTCATAAAAAATTCCCCCATTCATGTCATTCATCACAATACTATAATAATTTATTTTATTTAAAAATTAAGACCATGGAGTTAGAAGTAAGTAAACTCTATGCGTAAAACTTCATCGAAAAATATCGTCCTTCTCTTTCTAAAATCAATGAATATTTCATTCATATCAGCTAAGCAGACTCCATGGACTAAATGATTTTGTGTTAAAGAATTACAGCGATTCTAATACAACTCATTCTACATATTTTGCTGTTTACATTTTACATAGGTGAAAAATAGGCTTAATAGTAGAAATAATCAAATTTGGTTGAGCATTTAAACTGAAATATATTGTCATTGCGTTGTATCAGTATGTAGATGCACAGAATTTAGGAAAAAATAAAGTAGTTTTAGGATGGATACAACACTCAATATGAATTAAAACGAACATTAAAAATCACGATTTTGACACAAGATGGATGCCATTTATCATTTTGAAGTGGGTCATGTGATCGTTTCATATCATGGACACGTGATCGCTTCATATAAGAGGTGTTATTATTATTTTAATTTTTATTTAAAAAACTACTGAATATATTTCGCTGAATTTTTTTTTATATATTTTATGGAACAATTTGAATACTGCCTAAAATTTTCGAAGCAATTTGTGAATTTTGAATCTGCTTAAAAAATGCTTGAAAAATTAGGTCCCATAGGGCTCAATGTATTCCATTTTTTCAACCCGGGTTCTATCCAAAACTAATTGGGTGATATTATTCATTTATATTCCCAAAGGTCCTACAGACCGTCTGAACAACATACTAAAATTTCATTTTGATTAAGTCATTTTTACGGCAGTTATCGTGCTAACGGACAGACAGACAGACAGACAGACAGACAGACAGACAGACAGACAGAATGAACAAAGTCATAAACACTTTTCAACTTTGTTGTAAAGTGTTAAAAAGGCAAAGAACCATTAGCATCGCCAAATTATTTATTAAACTTTGCATTGTTTTACAATAATTAATAATAAAACCCATTAGAATGATAAATTAACTTAGCGTCTTCACGTTTCTAATACCTGTAAGAAAGTGAAGACTGCCATCCTTACACTCCTTTTAGATGAAACTAGCCGTCTGTTCATGTCTAATAAATTATTGTTATACAAATCTTGAAAAGTGATGCCCATTATGACATACGGTTCCCAAATACTGCTGTCGAAACTCACCTCGGGAAACTGCAAATTATTCAGCTCATTGTTCTTTTTTAAATGGCCCTCTATATGTTAAACTCGAGATCATACACAAAAGTCTCAGTTTTAGACCTATTCTAAAATGCATTTAGAAACTTTCCTTCAAATTTGGGCAAAATCTGGGTAAAGTCTCAAATGCTACAATTGATAGCCTGGCAGTCTGAATTCCACAGCTTCTTTAATTCACCTTGGTGGCCCAGGGGGCTCCTTTGCAGAAAATCCGAGGATCCCTTCCTACGCGCCAAACGGGGCAAGAGCCCTTGACTTGTAATATCTTTGAAATGCCCTTTGCAACTTTTTCCTTCCTTTTAACCTCGAGTTGAATCGTATTCTTAGCATTGGGATATCTCGACGCAACTCTCCTTCAAAAAAGCGAGCAAGGATCAAAAACCCCTTATTGTTTATCCCACTCTTTCTTCACTGTATACCGTATACATCACTGTATACCGCAAAACGTGTCTTCACTGTATACCGTATACATCACTGTATACCACTGTATACCATCACTGTATATCGCATTATTCAAAAATTTTTATTCTAATAAGCACGGCAATATATTTTTTCTATTGCTGTGATGAAGAGCACTCATTTCTCACTTATTTTCTGCTTTCAAAAATCCATTTCTCTATTCTCCTTAATTCCTACTTTCAAAAATCTATTTTCCTATTCTCCTTAACTCCTACTTTCGAAATTCTATTTTTCTATTCTCCCTTAACTCCAACTTTCAAAATTCTATTTTTCTATTCTCCCTTAATTTCCGAAAGAGGTAAAGGTCGGTATTCCTACCAGCCTAAAGACTCTAACAAATTGCATTTCTTGATCCTTTATCCTTGGAAGTTATTTCCGCGAAATATCCCGATTTCAGGAATCTATGTGTCTATAATTAACTGCAACCTGCATAAATAAAATTTGCAAAACCAGTGATTGCTAAAAAAATGACCGCTAGCTTCGGAATACTGGAGATAGTTTTTTACTTAACTGTTATATAAATCATACTATCAGTTTTTTCTAGTAAGCTAATGTCACATAAATCATTATATTTTAAATTCATTTATTTTGAAGCAAAATACTTTATATTATAAAAATAATAAAAAATAATCTTTTAAAATATGTAGTTTGAATAATTTATTGTATAATCAATCATTCAGTTTGCCAATTTCTTAATTTTAATACATGACTGGTTTCTTTGCAACAAAACCCATTTTTACATTTTATAACTAAAATATTTTCATCCATGTTTCGAATGTACATTCAAAAACATTTCGAATGTACATTCTGCTGCAAAAAAAATTAATATGATGTGGGCAGTATATGACTTTTCCAATAAAAGGAAAATAATTTACTTCTTTCAATGAGAAATAATGATGGAAAAGACCCACAGCCCAATGTTTTTAATGTTGAAAAGTACACGGACATTGGGCATTTTTCTAGATAACAACGTGTAAATTACTTTGAAGTACCTAATTTACTTATATTTCTCGTAAATCTAACTTGACAGTTGCTAACATCTGCTAAGAAATATACTCCATTATATTAAAATATGTTAATTTTAATTTCATGAATTTGGATCCAAGTGCGTAATTTTAGTGTCATATTTGTTTGATTTGGCTACATTTTCGTCAATTTGACCCCACATATAAATGTCGTCAAGTTGGTTATGTTTCGCCAAATGAGCCGCCAATTTCGCCAAATTGATCGTCAAGAGTTACATAGTTCATGATCCTTATTGTTGTTCATTTTTATGTATTTAATTTATTTTTTTAGATACATTTATTTAAAAACGTGCAATATCTCGAGAAAGGCATTTTAAAGCTTGTGTCATTTGTTTTGGAATAAAATAATACGTGCAAAATGTTTATTTACTTAACATTATTGAATGTCCTGATGTTTTTAGGACATTTCTTTCAAAAATGCATTCGAAATGGACACACACACACACAATAACAACCAAAACACACAAACACAACACACACGCGCGCGCGCATAAATACACAAATGCAAACATCACCTTAAAGACGCTCGAAACGAGTTTAGAAATGCTTGAAACGTGTCGTAAACTCGAATTCAAGTTTTTGACCCCGTCACATTATTTTCCCTATACGTTATACTATGTAGAGAAAGTAAAAAAGAACCGTCCCTTATTGTTCTGCCATCGTTCATTGTAAAGCCATTTCAAAGATACCATTGGATAAGGAATAACATCCTCTACAAATGCTTATGCAAAGTATTTGCGTAGAGGGATGTCACTAGATCAAACTGGATACAAACTTCAAAATTTCCAATGGTAAAACCAAATTTTGATGTCATAAATTCTGTATACCCAAATTAGTCTAATGACACATATTTATAAAATTCCTATTGTTATATCCGGTTCACTGACGTTCCCTGACGAAGGAGATCTAACGCATCCTGGAAACAACTGCATGCCGCATTATCATTTTATTTGTGCTTGCACAAATTGCTCAAGTTTTCCTCATCCTTTTGCACAAAGTGTATTTTACTTTACAATTTTTGTTGCTTAATCAGAACTGTTCTAATAATGTATAACTTTTTATGGGTCTGGAAAGACTTTTAGAAACCCCTCTCCACCTTTTCTTTTGCGAAAAGATTGTAGGATCAAACATCCAGATACTTTAAGCTCTGATCCGGAGTCGATACTTTAAGTATGCACAGATTCAACTTTCTAGCTCACATGGAGCTTCTAGTAGATCTGAAAAGAAATTCCCAAAAAATATTTTTTCCGCCCTCGGAGGCAGGGTATTAAAAATGTAGCTTCAATAAACTCTATCCTATAATTGATACTATAAGTGTGTCAGTTCCATCTTCTTGATCGCAATGAGGGTTTCTAGAAACTTTACGAAAAACTTTATCTCTCTCTCTCTCTTTCTCCCCTCCCCCCCAAGGGGATAGAAAATTAGGTCCTGTTAGATTCTGTCCAATGCTTGATACTATAAGTATACCAATATTTAGTATTTTGTGTCACCGAGGACTTCTGAAGGGTCTGGAAGGATACGTTAGACAATTAATTTCTGTTCCGGAGTCGATACTATAAGTATGCACAAGATTTAGCTTTCTAGCTCACAGAGAGCTTCTAGAAGATCTGAAAAGAAATTCCCAAAAAATATTTTCTCCGCCCCCGGAGGCAGGGTGTTAAAAATGTAGCTTCATTAAACTCTTTCCTATAATTGATACTATAAGCGTGTCAGTTCCATGTTCTAGGTCGCCATGGGGGCTTCTAGAAACTATACGAAAAACTTTTTCCTTCCCCCCCAGGGGGATCGAAAATTAGGTCCTGTTAGATTCTGTCCAATACTTGATACTATAAGTATACCAATATTTAGTATTTTGAGTCACCGAGGATTTCTGAAGGGTCTGGAAGGACACGTTAGACAATTAATTTCTGTTCCGGAGTCGATACTATAAGTATGCACAAGATTTAGCTTTCTAGCTCACAGGGAGTTTCTAGAAGATCTGAAAAGAAATTATCAAAAAAAATATTTTATCCGCCCCCGGAGGTAGGGTATTAAAACTTCAGGGGACTTCATTAAACTCTATTCTATAATTGATACTATAAGCGTATCAGTTCCATGTTCTAGGTTTACCATGGGGGCTTCTAGAAACTATACGAAGAACTTTTTCTCCCCCCCCCCCCCAGGGGGATCGAAAATTAGGTCCTGTTACATTCTGTCCAATACTTGATACTATAAGTATGCCAATATGTAGTATTTTGAGTCACCAAGGACTTCTGAAGGGTCTGGAAGGACACGTTAGACAATTAAATTCTGTTCCGGAGTCGATACTATAAGTATGCACAAGATTCAGCGTTCTAGCTTACAAGGAGCTTCTAGAAGATCTGAAAAGAAATTCCCAAAAAAATATTTTCTCCGCCCCCGAAGGCAGGGTATTAAAAATGTAGCTTCATTAAACTCTATCCTATAATTGATACTATAAGCGTGTCAGTTCCATGTTCTAGGTCGCCATGGGGGCTTCTAGAAACTATACGAAATACTTTTTCTTTCTCCCCCCAGGGGGATCGAAAATTAGGTCCTGTTAGATTCTGTCCAATACTTGATACTATAAGTATACCAATATTTAGTATTTTGAGTCACCGAGGACTTCTGAAGCGTCTGGAAGGACACGTTAGACAATTAATTTATAGATGACGATATAACAAATAAAATTATTATCCCTTGAGATTCTTGAGATAAGCGGAATCGATTGTATTTTACATCAAACAATCTATTAAAACGTCTGAGTCAAGAAATACATTTAAGAGTCTGTAAAGTGATTTTAATTGAGTCAGGCTAAAATCTCCGCAAACACGTTTTTAATCTTAGCATCGGTGCAAGCTTTGCAAGTGATCTGCTTCTGGAAGCAAAATGAACCGCATATTCATCATCTTCGCTGACACATGAAACAAGGACTCGGGAAAAAGCAGAAAATGAAAAGTCCCCAGGGATGGGCAAAAAGTGTATTTTCGCTCCTTTAAAGAATTTGTCATGCCGAAGATAAAGTGCAGTTGAGATTTCTTTAAGTATAAAATCATAATAAAAGTAAGATAAGTAGTTTCTAAAGCCAGGTTTAAAAAAAAAGCTTTTATTAACGTTTGATAGGGGAGTGAATATGAATGACTGTTTGGCGATCATTTTTAATCCCTTGGACAGATGCACTGAATATTACAATTGAAAACAGTTTGCCTTAAGTAAAAAAAAAATTATCTTTAAAATCTTATTGTTATGTTTGCATTTTTCTTTCATCTATAAAATCAAAAAACGTCTTTTTAACTTATTCGCTACACTAGAGAACGAATATATTTTATTTAAATTCATTTTCTCGTTCGTGTTCTCCAAAAATATCCAAACAATAATATAAGACTTATCAGATGTATATAAAAATTTGATAAGTTCAACACATTATGTTTATATATATTGTTTTATTTATTAAAAAACAATTATATGCCTTTTTCTAATCAGAGCATCCTCAAAATTAATAGACTTCTGTTATTCATATATTGGAATCATCGCGTCTAAGTTCAACCATTTTGTACATTTTGTTTAAGTGATATAGCGCTCCATATGAAAAAAAAATCTGATGTGGGCAGCATATGACTTTCACTGCAGACTCAAATTCATTTTTTCTTCATTTCTTTAAGAACTCATCAAAGTGAGTTTCATTGTACGAAATGACACTAAATTTGCATTTCTAATTCAATTTCTGCTTTTATTTGGTAATTGGACATTTTTCCAAAGGCGGCATAAGAAAATGCGAAAAATCTCAAATATCTCGAGAACGGTTAGTCCTAGAGTAATAGAGTTGTTCTTATTCTTTTCCTCGTCAAAAATTACGTATAAAACAAGCATTTAATTGATACATTTAGACATACGCAGTCTTTTTTTAGATATTAGTAATTTTTGCGAGCCATTTTGTAAAAAAAGGCAGATTGTTCTTTTCTGAATCATACCAAAATCTCATCAGCACCAAAGTGTCCTACATGTGATTTATCTACCAAATTTTGTGAAATTTGGTCAATTTGTATTTCAGCTAGAGTGAATACATGAGATTTTTGAGGGCCATTTCACAAAAAGAGGCGGGTTCTTTTTTTTCGAATTGAACCGAAAACTAATCAGCACCAGGATCACACCCAAAGGTCTTACCTGCCAAATTTTATGAAATGTCCATTAGTTTTTGAGTCAGAGTGGATACATACATTGCACAGACACACAGACACAAAGACAGACACACACACACACAGACGTCAAGCTAAAAATAGTTTTTTCGTATTCTAGAGGTCTCAAAACGTGTAGATCCGTCGAAAACTCGAGTTGCGATTTTCGACATGATTCCAATACTTTCCCTATATATTACCATGTATTGCAGGGAAAGTAATAAATTAAAATGCATTAAAAATGGCTTATGATAATTTCTAAACCATGGTGTTTACTATATTTCGGATTAAAATTATTTACAAATCATTAACTGATTTGATAATAATGAGAGGTATTTTTTATGTTTTAGATCAAAAACATGAAATATTTTGAATATATATATATATATATATATATATATATATATATTCTTTTTTTTTTCAAATGGCCAGGCTCTTTGACCTTCGTCATTCGCCTTTATTACAGCGGCCAGAGTGTGAACCATTTAGCCGTCCATTCACGTTGCCCCAGGCGCACCAGATGGGGCGGATCACATTGCGCCCACAACACAAACATCCATGCCTTACGTGGGGCTCGAACCCACAAAGTGGCCGTCGAGCGATTGCTACGGAAACGCTTGCCTTGCCCACTCGACATATTTTGAAAATATTACATGTTAAGTTTTATAAACTAGCAAAAAACCGGGCTTTGAATGGACTCTCGGATATGAAGTATGCGGGCTGTGAAAAATTTTAAATTAATACTTAATTCAACAAATAATTATAAAATTAGGCGTATAAAATTTCAATTTAAATATTTGGGAATCCTAATGCGAAAGCACATTCGAAAAGAAGTTTTCAAATTTGAATATTTAATTAAACAAATTAGAATACAGAAAAACAATGAAATCAAAGTAACACATTTAAATCACAAAAACGTATTTAATATACATGCATGGTTAAATCACAATGCATGCTAGTGCACACGATTGGATTAGCAGTTTAAAAGTTGTTGTTTACTTGTTATATGTAGGAAGCTTAGTGAACATGAGCAGTTGAAAAATGGCCCAGTTACAGTTCGTTTTTATAATTAATATTGTAATTCTGCACATGTACTTGCAATTTCACGTATGTATACAAAATTTCATCTTCCTATTGTAGTTTTCGAGTAAAAGGGATAACAAAATGCAGGAAAATGTTGGAAATGTTCAGAAAAACGTTGGTTTTGCTTCGTTAAGAATGGAGAATGAGCATAATTATCATTACCATCTCAACACTCTCTCAAACAAATTTCAGACGTGTGAAATCAGCACAAATATATTTTTTACTGCACAAATACCTAAGAATCCTTAATTTTACAAATTTTTGTTTATTTAACATACATTCATTTATCTAAGCACTAAAATTAACAAGAAACTAGACATAATGCAAACCAATTTAAATCTAATGGCTATTTAGCCATGGAAAGTTATCTAGATTTCAATATTAAAAGAATATTTGAATAGTTATTAAGAAACTTGACTAAAATAAACGCCTAAATAGTGACCAAGAAAACATAAAAATGTCACATAATGAATAACAAATTGTAAGCAACAAAACTGAATGCATTACATTTCGCGCCATTTTGATGATTGTACCATTGATCATAGAATGAGCCACAAAGAATGCAAACAGGAATGCAATTGAGGAACATTACAAAAGCAATACATAATAAGAAATATTTCGAAAAATATTAGTTCTGGATGAACAGTATGAAATATAGCACTTCTCTATGTAATTATAAAAGTGATATCAATCATGGATAGAAAATTTAAATATGCAATTGGAATGTTCTAAATTAAAAAAGTTAATTCACCTGCATGAATTTCATGGCTAAAATGTTTAACAAATATCCATTTAAATATACAAATTAATTAGACTTTCTCTACAATTCACCATTTACTTCGCACATTAGCTTCTGATTTTCAGCTCCAATGCAGGCAAAGAATATCGAACTAATTTTTCATTGAAGTATTGAAATATTGAAGGTAAAGAGTAATAGCCATCATCGGAAGCGATTTTAGTTAATCTGTAGCTCAAAACAATGAGATTTATATAGCAGTTACTATGCTTTGAATTCCACAACATGCCTTCTAATCATGACCGAGGTCGTCTTTGCAACATATAAAACGTGGTATTGTATTATATACGAGGTATTGTGCTATCCCAATAAGGTTTTTAATCCATAAAATTAAAATGTACCACAAAAGATAATGACGTACTAAATTTGGACTTTTTATCTGCTCCGGTTCTCGAATTATTCCGCAAAAACGAATACATTCCTATAGCGAGCTCAATTCGGACTAACCTGATAAGGTTTAAAATTCAAAGAATTAAAATGTATTACAAAAGACAATGGCATACTAAATTTGGACTTTCTAGCTGCTCCAGTTTTTGAATTATTCTCAAACTGCGAGTGCATACCTATAGCAGACCCAAGACGGGCTGGACCGATAATAGTCGAAATCAAAAATATTAAATGCACTGAAAAATACACCAACAAACCAAATTTCATGTTACTGTGATTAATAAAACCTGAATAGTTAACACCTCAAAAATTTGACTCATACTGACAAACAAACACCAGATCAAGCCCAATACAATGTTGTAAAAAAAATAGTATAATAATCTTGCTATAATAATATTTTTAATTAACATGCAAAATATTGAATTTTTTTTCTTAGTTTTTGAATGAAATAATGTTTGAGGTTAATAAACAAAACTACACGTGAAGGCAATATTTCCGATCTGTAATGAAAGATTAACTTTTCGTCAAAAACCGAAATTTTGCAATTTGATATGGCTTAAATAACGAAGCATCTCTATCTTTGTTGGAAAAATAATCATTTGTTTTTGCAAAACACTTCGAGCCCTGTAAGTGAAACTTTCTTCAAATAATGGAGGAATTCAATATTTAAAAATAACGGCATTGTCTTTGTAAAATAACATAACACTCAAGTTCGGAAATGCTCCATGATATTAAAAATCGTTTTTCATTATTTTAGAACAGCATTTTATGCAAGTATTGTAGATAACAGAATCCATGGACTGATACTATTAAGCTTGAGGGCTCGTCCGAGTGCAATAATTCCTACAGTGGTATCTAGAAAACATATGCTATGTACCACAAAATTGAAAACCTCTATAGACATAATTAATTTCGTAAAACCATTGCAAGTTTACTATGCCGGTCTCGGCTATACTACTCTAATGACAGCGTAATAATCACAAAACCAGTTCATGGATGCTGTTAACTATGGGATCGCCCCTATAATCGGGTTCTGTGAGTATAAATAGTATTCAAGTTGCCAGCATTTTACTTTTATCAGTGCGTGCATTTGTTTTGTGAGTCTGTATGTGAGCATGTATTAACAGTATATCTCCAATAAATTGATTTATGCAAATGAAACTTGATTAGGTGAATGCAATTGCTAAACAACGAGAAATGTGTAGATTATAGAAGGATCAAACCATATCAATTGTAAAAGCGCGGAACGTGACCTTCTAAATTTGGAATTTAGAAAGCACAAGCACCAGCACCACTTACAAGCCAGTAACCGAATAGGCCGCAAATAATAATAACCCTCAGCTTCACCCTCCTGTCCGGAGAAGTAAATCTCCAAGATGACCTGCCCGAAACACAGGAAAACCAACACTTAAAAACTTATACCCTTACCTTTAAATAACGTCTTCTTCAGGAAAAAATGCTAAATAAAAACAATTCAATAAGCAAATAAACACACCAAAATTTTGAGGTTAAAAGAAAATAATTATTTATTACAGATGATAATTTTATGGAGTATTAAAAACATAAGCTGAATCCTTATCAGCAACAGTACCTCTGGATTCAGGCACGGACCATCTTTAAAGTGCCACAAGCTTCAAAGCCGTAATAATCAAAATGTAATAAATCATTGGCAAACCTCAATAATAAATGTCATAAATATGTATGGTATGGTCAGTTAAACAGCATGGGCGAGCACTCGAAAACGCGTTATTAAATTAATTATCAAATTAAAAATAATCCATATATTAGAATAATAAAATCCTTTAGATATTTCAATAAATTTTGTCAATCAATATATATATGTCAATAAATTTCATAAATCAATACTTAGTGTTGTCGTACATCTGTCTCTTCGAGCCGACGATGAGCGCCAACGAAATTATAACAAGGCTCTTTCGCAAAGTTCGTCCAAGAGTCTTCAATAATTAGTAAATATTCAGCGATGGAGAAAAGGGCTTAATTCAAGCCACGAAGAAATCATCACATCCGGAGGTGAAAAATGATGAGAAGCTAAAGACATCAGCGGAGTACCCAAACGGGGTTATTTCCCGTTTTCCGTGAAGAAAAGTCGGCACACTCATGTTACTAGGCTGTGCCAGACATGTCCCGGCCTGGACACACAGTGTCATTTACTCAGGCACGGAATCGGCCCAAGCATGGGCCTCGAGTCATTCCCACAGGAGTGACGATGTTAGTCTTCGATCCTGTTTGCCTCGGATCATCCACGGCGTCTCCCACGGCAACACTTCCCAATCGACGGAAAACATCCATCCGCAAACCCCAAAGAACCGGCCGATTAAGGCAAGCTGCAGGGATCCGAGATGAACGAAGCAATTCACCGGGACAAGGACCTGGACAGCAGCGTGATGTTCGTCTGAGAGGAAAGGGAAGTGCGCCCCGCAAAATGGCTCGGCCATCTTTTATGCACAAGCCGCTCGAACCGTCAAGAGAGCTTCCAAAATAAATCTTATCGCCAAAATAATTTCCCACGCATTAACACCAGATGCCTCCAGGTCGCGCCAGCAAAAAGGGAGAAACCCTTCTCCAGTCACGACGAAAGCAACCTCTACACATTCTTCCCAGCAGAAACATATATATCGTATATTAAACTAAACCTTTACTTTCCTGTTGCATCAGCCAAAACGATGACCTCGAATTTAACAGAACAAAAAACTTTCCGAATGCTCACACGTTTGAAATAATACTTTAAGAAGGATTTAGATTGCGGTTTAAGAAGTATAAATGTTATAAAATATATCAATTACATAAATAACAAGAGGGGGGTTCAAGGCAGAATTAAATAGATTAAAAGCTTCAAATAAATTAAATGATCAGAAATACATTATATGAATTTATACATTTTACAATATAATTATTAACCAGCAAGAAGTGCATAGATTTCAGAAGAGTCAAACTAGATCAATGTAATTGGTAAACAACGATAAATGCATAAATTTAGAAATGCAGCAGAATCAAATTAGAACAATGCAGTTGGAACAATGTATATGTATGAATATAATATATATATATATATATATATATATATGTACAGCCGCGGAAAAAAACGCCCCACCCTCTGTTAATCGAGCATCGTTCATCGTAGAGAAAATTGAATGATACCATTCGATTAGGAATAACATCCTCTACAAATTAATGTGCGCAAAATTTGCATAAGGGGCCGTCTTCATATCTAAACGCGCACAAACTTTTAAATTTCCAATAGCAACACCCAATTTTGACGTCATCCACAAGTTTTAGACCCCCAAATTAGTCCAAATTCAAATTTTCACGACGTTTCTATCTTTATATCCGAAGATATTCAATATTCCGGAATGTGTAATTTTCGGAGATCAGCTCTATATTGAAAACCGCAATTTGAAGGGCGATGTTTCGTTGATTAACTACAGCACTGTTGCAATAATTGTGCTCTTGGTCGTCTCGTCAAGTTGCCGAGGCATCCTCGCGTCAAGTACCGAAGCATACGCACAATATATAGTCGAAGCATACGCATTTATAACAAACCCAACTTTCAAACATATATACTGCAGTAAAACTTTAAATAAGAATGTTATTAGATGTGATAACTCTGCTTTGTAATACAGCTAAATAACCGAAAATAAATTGAGAATAAAATTATAGAATCATTTTACCTTTGAATAAGATGTTCTCTATCATACTAAACCGCAATTATGCAAATTCGTTTTTTGATGTAAAGCTACGTATTATGGTGTTTAGTATCACATAGTTTTATAATTTGTTATTGTTTTATATAAATAGTTTTTATTATAAATTATCACATTTTGTGGGCGATTTCAACTTGCAGTAGCTCCGGAACAGTAACTCCTCGACAGTAACATACGTAGATCCCATTTATAACAATACAAGTTTTCACCCTTCAATACAGTAGCAGAATTTCGTTGATTAGTTTGCATCTATACAACACTGTTTATACAAAGTTTTTATTAAAATTGGGTAAAAATAAATCCCAGTTTTCTTAAATAAAGATTAACTTACAATTAATATAACTTTTTCAAATTAATCATTTTTTAAATTTAATATACGACCTCTAAAATCATCGTGATGCTGAATATTTAAACATTTCGAAAGAACTAGTGGGAGGAAACACCTGGAATTTTATACAAACATATAAGAACTCTTTGTGAATCGATTTTTATCAAAACGTGTCCAGGTTTGTATTCATATTTTTTCGATTATTGATTTCATAATTAATATTTCATACAAACAATTTATTCTACAAAAATAAAAATCACGTAAATGTGTTTGGATTGTTTAGTAGTAACGTCATACAAATAATCAGCGTGAGCAGATATTTATAACAAAAGATATGAATGGAAGTCTTGGAAACTAATTTAACATTCGGAGCTCAAAACTTTACATACTCTCTCTCTCTCTCTCTCGTATATTCATAAAGATATAAATGTTTCTTTAAAAAAACAAATTTTGTTATATGTTTTTTGCTTACAATATCCCAAGGTTTCAATCATATTTCACGAAACTTACAGAACATTTGTCAACGTCCAAGAAAAATATTATACTTCAATTGAAAATTAAAACATTGAATATACGATGAGATATACGCATTTGAAGATATAAAGTTTTTGCTGTGCAGGCGCGAAACATAGCAATAGTTTTCTTTCATGATTTTGTAGTGAATACTGTAGGTCAGCTTCTAAAAAAAATCCACTGGTATATCGTGAAAATTCACAAAGTTATCGACGATATAATGATCAGTTTGTCTCTGACTCTCTGAAAGTACCTGGATGATAAAGGGGTTTCCACAAATTGGCATTTTACGAATTCATTGGACATTCCTGTTCTGAAACTAAACTAGTCCAATTTTATGCAAATAATGATCAAAAGCCTCCGGATACCCCTGTACGTAGTGGATTCTGCCAGTGACGTCAAATTTCTGGCTCTCAGACAAGTATAAAAGAAGTCAAACTGATTAACAAATTTAATTTCAAAGCCAGAAAAGTAAAATGGGAGGAAAACGCAAGCTAAATGAGTTTCAACGGGGTGAAGTGATTGGTTGTCACTGCTGTAGAAAATCTGTTCGTAAGATTTCTGTCATGTTACGAGTGGTCCGTTCCACCGCAAATGATGTTATCGTGACGTGTAAACGTATAGACGCTACATCTGTGCATGCACGACCTTGTCGACCATTCCGTCTAGTAGAAAGCGACCGCAGAGTGCTAAAGAGAGTTGTGAAAGCGAACAGCATGCAATAGGCGGAAATAGTTTGTTCGGAATTTCAGGAAGCCTCTGGATGCAACATCAGCACAATGACAGTGCGTCAGGAGCTGCGAAGTCTTGGTTTTCATAGGCAAGCAGCTGCATATAAACCAAGCATTACCGCAACCAATGCTAAGCTTCGCTTACAGTGGTACAAAGCGCCCAAAAGATGGAGCCTTCAGCAATGCCGTCAAGTGTTATGGAGTGACGAATCACGGTACACTCTCTGGCAATCCGATAGTAGAGTCTGGGTGTGAAAAATGCCGGGTGAACGCTTTTTACGTGACTGTATTGTGTCGCAAATTAAGTTTGGCGGTGAAAGCATAATGGTTTGAGACTGTTTCTCATGGTTCGGGCTTGGCCCTCTTATCCCTGGGAACTCTCTCTCTCTCTCTCTCTCTCTCTATATATATATATATATATATATATATATATATATATATATATATATATATATATATATATATAAGGCGGAAGGATATCTCGACATTTTGGGCAATTTCATGCTGTCCACAAAGCACGGGAGAAGTGTTTTGCTGACATGAACGTTGAGAAATTGGACTGCCTGCTCAGAGCCCAGATCTCAATCCCATAGAACACCTATGGGATGAATTGGAACGTCGACTGAGAGCTCGGCCAAAACGTTCCACATCGGTGGCAGAGCTGACTAGTTTTCGTTTAAAAGAATGGCTTGCAATTCCTGCTGCAACATTCCAGAAACTAGTGGATAGTCTCTCTGATAGTGGCAGCCGCCATTTCATCAAAAGGTGACCCCACTTCATACTAATTTGTGACTTTTTGAAGGAGAAGCAAAACATACAGGTGTCCGCATAGTTTTGATCAGATCGTGTATATGAATTTAGTATATTAATTAATTGTATTTACTCCAGTTTAACTATCCTATGATTTACTATTTAAAATGTCAATTTGTGGAAACCCCCTTATCATTCAGGTACTTTTAGAAAATCAGAAAAAACTGATCACTATATCGTCAATACTTTTGTGAATTTTCACGATATTCCAGTGAATTTTTTTATAGAAATTGCTCTACAGCATTCACTACAAAATCATGAAAGAAAACTATTACTATGTTTCGCGCCTGCGCAGTAAAAACTCCGTTTCTTCAAATGCTTATATCTCATCGTAGTATATTCAATGCTTTACTTTTCAATTGAAGTATAATGTTTTTCTTGGACGTTGGCAAGTGTTCTGTAAGTTTCGTGAAATTTGATTGAAAGCTATGGATATTGTAACCAAAAAACGTGTAACAAAATTTGGTTTTATTTTAAAGAAACGTTTATATCTTCATGAATATACGTTTTTGTTTTACGAAAATGCTTATACACACTGAACAAAGCTAGTTAAATATTTTGTGAAAGTTACAAATCATTCCCAGCTTTTTATGGTACAGGATGATCAAATATATTTTTCCCTTTTCAATATGTTGGTGGTCCCCTAAATGCACAAGTCGCCGAAACTTTAAAGTGTGCGTTCAAGCATGTTCTTCACATCGCCAAAGTTACAGAACACTTAACCAAGTATTTGTTTAGAAATTTGAAAAACATTCTAACATCCAAAGTGTCCGGATACTTTTGATCATGTAATGCATATACAATATATAGTGAATCCTGTTTGAACCTGGAGGAAATGGAATACTGTCATTAGAGGAGAATATTTTTAGCCCATCGAAATATATAGAAAATTTATATTCTTTCTCCTGTGTGAAACGGAAACTGCACAACGTGGAAACAAACGGACTATTTAAAATAATTTGCTAATCAAACACCTATTGTACAGAACAAGGAACGGAAAATCATTCAACAATTTCAATCCTGTATTTCCAAGATAAGCATTTTTCACAGAACTTTCTATCAAATCATTGCGATTTTCTGAAAGATGTTCTTCAAGAATTTTTTCAGTTAATCAGAGAGATTCTGAAATGCTAGTAATTAAGCAATGAAGAAATTTTTAACGGAAAGTCTCGTTATTAGTAAGACATGTGTCCAAGAAACCATATTGGATTATTTTAAAATTAATATTCTTAAAATATACAGTATTTTTTTAATTTATTTATTTGTTTTATAATAAGCAGTATTTCGACATGATTCCAATACTCTCTTTATACATTATTATGTATTGCTGGGAATGTAAAGAAACACAATTACATGTCGAAAATCAGTGTTTGTGAAGCCACTACTCGCTGGAATAAGTGCTTCTATACGACGTGGCATCGAATCAAACAGATTCTGAATTTGTTCCTGAGGAAGAGCATTCCAGATTGCTTTTATCCGAATTCAAGCTGTATTAGCTACTGGACGAGCGTCACGAGCGAGACACCGTCCGACGAAATCCTAGACATGTTTAATGGGCGACATATCTAATGAATAGGCCGCCAAAGAAAAAAGCTGTATCTGATGTGCTGTAAAGAAGCCTTAAACATTCCTAGCAACATCTAGACGAGCATTGTCCTGTTGAAATACAGCTCCAGCAATGCATTGAAGGAAAGGTACGACTTAGGGTCCAGAACTGCTCTGGTGTACCGGTTGCTGTTAAGATTACTCACCATTCATAGCAGCTGAGGTCGTCCAATGGATCGTCTCATGTTTGCCTTTTCCGTAGAACTGTCGGTAATAAATTTGTTTTCATGGACGACAACCCACTATGTCATCGAACACTCGCTGTTCAAGACTGTCTAGTCAGCGAGAGTATTCAATGCCTCGTATGGCCAATACGTTCTCCAGATCTAAAAACCATTGAAAATGTTTGGGATGCTTTGGGAAGGTGACTTGTTAGTCGAAAATATTCTCCAACAAACAAGAATACCCTCATCTGTGCACTGACAGGGGAGTGGGATAACTTGCCTCAACGGCTGCTGGATAATGTTGTGCAAAGCATGACACGACATGTGGAATGTTGCATCGCACTCCACGGTGGACATATCCCGTACTGACACCTTTCTCAAAGGTATCTGCTGTCGTTCATATGCATTTTTCCATTTCTCCGTACACAGCATCAAACGAACAATTTTTTTCCTTTCAGATGTTTCAAAACCTTCTGTATTTTCCAGAACAATAAATGATCTTTATTCTAATGTCCGAACAGTGTGTCAACAATATTTTATCCTGCTAGGCCCCCACCCCCGCTTAATGTTGTGCTACATTGCAATTTGTGATCCATCCTTAGCAATTGTCCAGCAGTGTATAAATAAGTGATGTTAATTCCAGAAGGCTAATGCAATAAAGTAATAGCATAGACAGGGTTATCAGTGGGACCACCTCTTGGAGCGATACAAACAGAAATGAGCATGCGGATAGTTCTCTGAGAGATGGATGACCACATGCCTTCAACTTGATTATTTAAAATAGATTGATTATTTAAAACTCACTTGATTATTTAAAAGAGATTTTAAAATTATTATATTACAAACGTGAATGTCTGTATTTTTATTTTTAAAAGAAACAAAAATTATAATATTATAAAAATTAAACAGAAAATAAGTAATTTTAAAATATTTTTCTTAACTGAATAAAACTTCAAATACTTATAGAATGTGCATAATTGCATAAAATGAACTCGTAACACATCTGAATTACTTTTACTCCGAAACAATGCACAAGTTTCAATAACGTTTTGAATTTCTGACTTTTAAGAAAAGGTAAAAACTCTATTTAATCTAAATTAATCCATAAACACGACAGATTGTAACCAAGAAATTCCAAGATTCAACTCTCAATTGTCCTTTTATTAATACATTGGGTATGCTGTATTTCATATATGCTGTGTTATAAACAAAATATTTATTGTTTCATCAATACACTATTTATTTTTCCTAACCAGACCACCGGACCTACCCGAAGGTATAAATTAACTGTTTTGGGTAGCTAGTAAGTACAACCAGATTTAGACCGAAATCCAACCCGATGGATTTCGGCCTGAATTGGGGATCACCCTTCTTCTAATTCATCACCTCTCTGATGAACTTTCGGACTTTAAAGACTATATTTAGCGTGTCCATACTCTTTATAGACACGGAGATAGTTTTGGGTGTCGTCGAGAATCAAACTCGAATTTACCGTGAGCGATCTATTTTATCTATTGTGCTGTCCCGGCCTCCATACTATTTATATTGTATGTATCATTTATTTTGTTTATAAATTATTTGGGTAGTTTAAAGCAGTGACTTCGATGGTGAGGTTTTGAGAGTCATAACACACATCCACTAGCTGAACAATTGCATCACTTTTCCACGGAATTCATATTTGAAAATGTGGTTGGAATTGAAAAATAAAATGCAGTACCATAATCCTACTGTGAGGCTAGAATATGTCCTCTCATGAGACATTTTTATTTCAATATTTATGGTGCCTAGAACGGCTAACAAAGCTCGAGTCTGGCTGGCGCCGGAGTTTACAACAACGTGAACTTTTAGGTCAAATACAATAAATTAGGGTGTACCAGGCCAAAGGGGCTGAGAGGGGCCTTGATAAATGTCAAGTGATGCCATTGGGTTCAGAAGAACCAATGAGCGCCAAGGAGAAGAAGGGCGGAGCTACCCCCCCCCCCCCGCGTAAGGAACCACAAGTCACATCGATACGAAATGTTGCAGAAGTAACTCTGATACAAAATGTGGCAGAAGTAAGTCTGACACGAAATGTGTTGTTGCCAGAAGTTATATACGAAATGTGTGTGTGTGTGTGTGTGTGTGTGTGTGTGTGTGTGTGTGTGTGTGTGTGTGTGTTGTTGAAAAGAGTTTGACAAAAGGAGCGAAGCGAACATGACCTAGCAGTTGCAGATATAAAGTATCAGTCGAAGTGAGATATACGAGGAGGAGCCACACACCGCAGAGTTATGGCAGTATAAGACTGATGCAAGCGAGATGATGAGCCCAAGTCTAAACTGGAAGGTATGTACTCTGGTGTTACCGGTCCTAGACACCTTCGTAAAATTAATACTTCCGGTCGTATCTCCCCTAGCTAAAATAGTTAAATGAAAATTGATAATAAATGAGAAATGATATAAATGATAAATTGTTGTTGATGATAAATTGATATGGTTAATAAATTATATTGTTTAAGTTTTAAATAGTCTAATCTTTTGATATTAATTAATAATTCTTTTCAGGACTTACACAAAAGGTAAAAATAATTGGAGGGTTTTGCGGCACAACAACGAGCGCGATGTACGTTTAAATGTTAATTCCACTTTATGAGATCAACGGCCATGTTTTCAATGATTAATAAACAATTAATATTAATATAAAACTTAATCATTTCAAATCCACGTCCCACACCTACATTCGTTCATTGACCCCCCCCCCCCCTCCCTTTTCCATGATCCTATCTATACGCATTGTTGTTATCACATGTATTAAGGCTTATATTACAAAGTGAAGAAATGGTTGAATCGTTGAGATTTTTTTAAATTTAATTAATCATATGCATAACTGAACACGAAAATAATTATTACACAATTTAGATTAATCTTCTTTTTAATTAGAAGTTTAATTGTTTTAAAATGTAAAAGCAATCTTTGCCTTATCAATCGATGATTTATTTATTACTTCCGGACTAAAAATCATAAACAGTTAAGCAGCTGAGCAATTTTAATTTTTTCCAGTATTGAGGAGAAAATATATTACGGCTACGACATGTTCTCTGGAACCATGGATGTACTCTTGGGATACAAGAATGATTTACAAGAAGAGCGTAAACAGGAATAATATACAGCAAATAGCTCGATAACTATCTCACGAGATCACTAAACAACTTCAGGTAGAGCAAACCGGCAATTGTGCTCGACTAATTTCACAAAACAGTCCATACTATTCTCAAAACATAGATATATATCACAATTCAATGCAGCTCGTATCAAGTCAATTGCCCTCCAGCTGGGTGATGCCTCCATTTATATACTCTCTGTAGAAACTTCTAGAAGGGGCTCGTATCTCGTAGAATACTCGTAATATCGAGAAAGTTCTCGTACATTTGAAATGTGGCCAACAGTTGCCAAATTGGCAATAAATTGCCAAATCTGGCAAATCTGAACTGAAAATCATGAAATAGAAACCCTAGACTCACGTTATAGGAAAGGTTGCCAGTGCGGCCAAAAACTTTCTGGGTTATAGCTGTGCTAAACAGAGAATAAAATCTATAATTCAATTCCTAGAGGAAAAGGAACATATCTTGTAAATTATTACTGGTAACCCCCTCCCACACACACTAGCACACATTCGCTCACTGTTTATTGCATATTTATTCGTAGTACTTGCAAATTTTGTTATATATATACTGCAATCAAATTACTTTTAAATTCGCATTTGCTTTAATCATTGCAAATATCATTGTATCTATCAATGTAGTATTGAACGTCATGGTAATCTGTGAGATTTGTATACATATGTTGTATATATAGTTTTGTATATATGTTGCATAAGTAGTTTTGTATATATACATTTTGTATATATCTATATATATATATATATGTATATATCTTTGAAAATTATTAGTAGCATTTTGTATATGTAATAACCAATTATAGAAATATTTTTATGCATATCGTTGCTCCCATTTGAAAGAGATCTGCTCATAAGTGTTTATGGATGTGAAATATTTGTGAAATAATATCTGTATCTAGTATAGACAACCATATTGTATATAATTGTTTATCATTTTTATCTTAACATTGAATTTTGTTTTCTGGTTTGGGAAAATACTCCTCCACCATAGGCTGTAATTACTGTAAACCTTCGAAACGCGTTTATAGGTGGTTAATCTGTTAATCTGCCCTACCTTCAGTGGTTGCAAAGTGCTGTTTTCTAGCATGATAACGCGTAACCGGACACGGTAACTATCAGCATACAAGTTTTAGAAAGTATGCAGGTACTTCCATGGCCTCCGCTGTCTCCATCCATCGAGCATGTATGGAACGTGATTGATCGTCGTTTGACTACCTGTACCCTCAAACAGAAGACGACCTGTGGGGGATGGTTGAAGGCATGTGATTATCCATCCCTCAGGAAACTATCTGCATGCTCATCGCATCTATTCCTCGAAGGGTTGCTGCTTGTATCGTCCCAAGAGGTGGTACTACTGCCTAATGACCACACTGTGTATGCCATTACTGTATTGCATCATCCTTCTGGAACTAACATCACTTATTTAAAACATACCATCTCTGTCTGTGTGTCTTTTATCATCACACTCTTTCATTGTGTTGCTTTTTTCTGGTAGTTGCCCTGTATATATATATATATATATATATATATATACATACAGGGTGTCCCAAAAACATTGACTCGGCTTTTATTTCTTAAATATTGATCTTAGGCATATATAATAAATTACAGAGTGGCTTAAAAAAGGTACAGAATTTTATGATATCGATTAAAATTTTTAAGGGGATTAAATTTAATTTTAAGAAATACAAAATTTAAATTTTTATACGGCCCCCGTACAAAAACATTTCCAATGAGTAAAATGTGCCCCATACTCTAATAAGGTGATGCACAAAATTTCAGCATTTTATCATAAAATGTCCCAGAGATCTGAAAAGACAAAAATACTGACTTAAACTACTTTTCGATGCATCGCCATCGGTTCTCAGAGGGGAAAAATCATGTCGGCAGATCGCGTTTAAAGGGTCATACACAAATTACGAAAGAAAACAATGATTGCATAAATAAATAATAATTTTGCTATTTATTGATACAAAAGTATCTACACTGTGTAGAAATAATAACTTTACACAAAGATTACAAAGCTTGTTCAAAATGTTTTCCATCCATGCCAAAGATCCATTAAAGATAAGAGCCAGATATTATTTGCCTATGATGCATTTCTGCGTTGCGTCATTTGCACTCCTGCTGTAAACATTTACATTTTAATTTGTGATTGATCTCTCACCAACTTTGTTTAAACATATCTTTGTGACTTTTTATGGTAAAATGCTGAAATTTTGTACATCACCTTATAGTGTATGGGGCACATTTTACTTATTGGAAATGTTTTTGTACGGGGGCGGTATAAAAATTTAAATTTTCTATTTCTTCAAATTTAATCCCCTGAAAACTTTTATCGATTTCATAAAATTCTGTACCTTTTTTTACGCAACTTTGTAATTTATTGTATATGTCTAAGATCAATATTCAAGGAATAAAACCCGAGGTCAATGTTTTTGGGACACCCTGTATATATATATATATATATACATATATATATATATATATATATATATATATATATATATATATATATATATATATATATATATATATATATATATATATATATATATATATATATATATATATATATATATATATATATA